>MWVB01000024.1:193602-204559 GCA_003054985.1 Leucosporidium scottii
GTAAAGTCAAGAGCCGAGCCGAGGAGTGCGAAAGGGCTCAATCGTAGACTGCGAAAGGTGGTGGGATCAGCTGAGGTGTCAGAGAGGTAGTGAGAGGGAAAATAACTCACTGTGCACCAGGGCATAGAACACTGCACCACAAGACGACCGAGCACGGCAAGGGCGAGAGGTCAGCGCTCGCTCAAGCTCCCGGGGCTGCACCTCAGCAGCACACTTCCCATCCCCTCAACAACTCCAACCCTGTCAAAAAACTCACGCGTCCAAAACAGTACAAAAGGCGCCGCATTAGCCAATACATCCCCCGCCAACGCTTCCCACCATCCCCCTACGAAATACTCTTTCGGTTGACCCCTGGCTTTGGTCCCTGAGAAGGCTAGGCCGATGATCAAGGAGGTGAGGAGGTAGAACGCGAAGCCGGTGAGGGAGGTGAGACCGAGCAGGCCGGAGAGGGCGCCGGAGAGGGACGAGGTGGCTTTGGGGCATCGTCGTTTGAGAGCGGGTCAGCGAGTGAGGTGGGAAGAGTTACAGCCGGTGCTGGGAGACTGCTGTGGCCGTTATACGTGCGCCCCTGTTCCTCCTACAGCTCCCCAGCCCGCCTCGAACAGCAGCGACGACGACGACGCGCTTCCCACGCTCCTTCTGCAGCTCAAACTCACTCGATTTGACGTAATACAGACTTTGGGCATTCTTCTGCACGTTTGGTACGTAGGACGATTGAGCATCCGGTGGTGGCAGGGCGGCGGCCATTGCAGAAACGAGCGAGACACGAGCGGAGGAGAGCGCGGTTGAAACGGCCAAGTCGAGAGTTGGTGAAAGGCGGGATTCGCAGAGGCCGATAGGGATGGAGAATAGTTGATTGTAAGGTTTCAAGAGAATTGGAAGAGGGGACTGGCAACTAAGAAGAGCGAAATGAATGTAGTGTACACGAGCGAGGGGAGGAGGAAGCGCCGAACTGGTCGCCGAGAGCGAGGGGAAGCGGAGAGGGGAGGAGAAGAAAGAGAGAGAGAGAAACAAGCAAGTCAACGAAAGAAACGCAACCAAGAACTAAGATCCGAGCTTCCTCCTTTCCTTCCAATCTCCTCCCGCCCCCTTCCTCCCCTTGCCGCACCGCCCTCTCCCCGCCTTAAGACCGCCTAACCCTGCACAAAGTCCTCACTCCCCAGACTACTCCTCCTCCTCACATTCCGACTCATCAACCCAACCGCCTTGATCGTCTTCTCCACCTCCTCCAACCCTTGTCCTCCCGCTCCTCCCCTTCCTCCCGCCGTGACGCTCCTCTCCCTCCTCCCCGCTCCTGCTCCAAAACTCATCGGCCCATGCTGTGACTGCTGCTGTACCACCTCCTTCTCCTTAACCCCACCCCTCCTCTTAGCCGGCACCCTCTGCGGCAATTTACTCGGCGAAGCGGGCGGTTGGAGTTGCGCTGCTGGAGCGAGGCCTTGAGGCGGGCTCGTCCGACCACCACGGAGATTGTAGCCTCCTGCTGCGCCGTTGGAGGAGACGTCCATGGCCTCTTCCGGCGCTGATCCAGATTCGAACAGAGTGCCGAGGTCCTTGACTGCTTTGGAGCGAGTTGGTGCCGCACGAGTGGAAGCGCGAGTGGAGGCGACGGTGGATGAAGAGGAGGAGGAAGGTGCTGAAGTACCGGGAGGGAGGGTCCGATCGGTATGAAGGCCGAGACGGTCGACGATGCGATTGTCGGCGATGGCGGAGAGGGGACGTTGGCGTGGTGCTGCTCGGGCGATACGGGTGGGTCGTGTAGAAGTGGGAGTAGGGGCACGTTTGGTGGTGGTGGTGGTGGAAGAAGGGGGAACAAGACGGGGTTGAGGAGGAGGAGGTGGTGGTCTCGCCGGACTAGAATGAGAAGGCAAGTGCTCCCCCTCCTCCGCCTCATTCTCCTCGGCAGCAGCAACGAGCATCAACTCATCCTTGAGCGTCACTCCTTCCTCTCCCTCGACCTCCTCCTCCTCCTCCGTCTCAGCATGCTGCACCTCGGGACTAGCAACTGAATGCTTGCTCTTCCCCGGCGTCTTCCTCGGCTGACCCGGCACCGCCACGCTCCTCCCCGGCGTCCTCGGTACCGCACTCGAAGCACCAGGTGTACCCTGCCTACTCCTCGCCAACATCTCCTCATTCGGAGGCGTGATGGGTCGTTTCGGCGCCTTGGCCTTGGGCGTCTGCAGCGGCGGAGTGATGGTCGCGAGGCGTTGGGCGTCCCGTTGCGAGGTGGAGGTGGTAGAAGTGGTGGAGGCGAGGGAGAGGAGTCGTTGCTCGGCTTTGACGGCGTCCATGGCGGCCCACCGGACCCAGGTCATTTGGTTCTCGTAGAGGTAGTGCTGTTGAGGGCCGACGCAGGAGCCGGGGCGCATCAAACGCATGAAGCCGATGGCTGTTGTAGTAGAGGAGGTGTGGGACGCAGCATGGCGAGGTAATGGAGAGAAAAGGGACAATCAGCGAGCGCCGAGAGAAGGTGAGCGAGGACCCTGAACCCACCCTCGTCCGCCGAGAAACCATGCTTGTAGATGAGGTACGCTCCGATAAGAGTACCGGTTCGACCGAGTCCAGCCTTGCAGTGAACGGCGACGGCTCCTGCAAAGCGCGAGCGGGATCAGCGCCGAGTCTCGAGAGAGCAGAGGCATGAAGACTGACCTCCTGCGCTGATGGTCCGGTCGGCAATATCGATGAACTCCCTCGTCATCTCCATTGGTGGATTGGTGCCGTCGTCAAAGTACACTGAGGCGAGGAGAAGGGAGATCAGCTCTTGACGCACGGTGAAGAAACAGCCGGGCTGCAGATCTACAACTCACTCTCAATGTGGTCCATGCCCCTCTCAACAAAGTGCTGAGCGTCGTACAGCTTCTTGTTGAGCCTGTCAAGCGAGAGTCAAGGTCAGCTCGGCGTTCCCTCTCCTGCTCGTCTTCGCCCCATAAGCCACTCACCGAATGACCACCTTAACCCCACCGGTCTCAAACTCCTGCAACACATTCTCAAACGCCTTACTCAACCTAGGCCTACTCCCCTCGGGCCTCCTTCCCGCTCCACCCCCATTCAACGCCGCTACATAACTCGGCTCCACCGGGCTAGCAAAAGCGACGAACCCGGGGGTGAGCCAATTCCAATCACCATTCTCGACTTTTTCGTACGTCTCGTAGGCTACGAGGTCAAAGGTGGAGAGATCGAGGAGGTGAAGAGCGATGGCGCGGTGAATGCCGTAAATGCAGGATTGGAGGGAGAGGTGGAAATCGGCGCGGGCGTAACCGGCGTCGCGGAAGGGTTGCTATTTCGGAAAGGAGGAGGGAGGAGAGGGTCAGCGGAGAGGAGAGGGAGGGAAGACCGAGGGAGGAGGAGACGTACGAGCTCGAGGCAGGCGATGGGGTGGAGGACGTCAGCGGGGGACCAGCGCATGACAATCATCTGTAGGTGGTAGAGGAGGATCAGTTGTGCTCTCGATTCCTGCTTGTAGGCTGCGCGGAGATGGCCGATACAATCCCGCCGGCCCTTCCCTTCGCGCAGGTGAAGACAGGCGAGTCGACGCGCTCCGTCACAGCCTGCTCATCTGCAATTGGACGACTCGAGCTCTCCGTCTACTTGACGAGCCAAAGCGCCCACGACCTGCTCGCCTCCCGCGAACCAGTCTGCCAAGCGCGACTCGAAGGCTGGGAAGCTCGTACTCGCTCGACCTGCCAACAGGGCCATCCAAGCACCTCCGCCTACTCTGTAACATCCCACGCAACGCGCACGCAGTCGAACAGGTCCGACTCACGGCATACAAGGCCATCAAGAGGGCGGCGTTGGCCTTCTTGTCGGGTTCATCGGACGAGTACAGGAAGATGCGCTTGGATTTGAGTGCCGAGTCCTGTATGATATTATCGAGTAGGTGTAGGGCGTCAGCGGTAGCTCGGAGAGACCGGAGACGGGACTGCGAAACGCGTTGTTGGATGACTGACCTCCAAGAGCGTATGGACGTGAAGGCAGAATCGGCTGTTGTAGGTGTGTAGGATGTTAGCTCGGATGATAGGCGTATACAGTATTGAACTCACTACAAGCAAGCGGCGTTCAGAGGCCCGGAATCCTGAAAGAAGCTCAAGTAGACGAGTTGGTCGTCGACGGAGAAGAAGTGCACCTCTTGCTGTAGCTGATTGAGCACCTCTGCCCTAGGCGCAGGTGTAGGGAAGTAGGTGTAAGCCAATCGAGAGCCGTACGCGCAAATGGGGCCCGAAGGCTGTAGGAGAGCTTCGGCGGCGGCGGGCGACGCGTTGGCGAGAGCGGAGGTCGAGGCGAGGGGAGCAGCTCCTGCTGCTTCAGAGTCGGTGAGGATCGAATCGCCGTCTTGATCCAATGAGGAAGAGCGAGAATGTGTAGCAGACATCTTCAGCTGCCTGCCTGCTGTAGCACGGTAGGTCGACGAGAGACGGGAAACGAGCTGAGACGGCAGAGGCAGAGAGGCGCGACGGCTCTCGCTCAACTTTGATGCTGCGAGAGTTCGTGGGGCCAGAGCTGCACTTTACTCTGAGAACCAGCCTCAGCAGATCTACAGGCCAGTAGTAGATATTTTCACTGAAATGAAATCAAACTTTGCTACAGAAATCGAGACCGACTTCGCCGAACGACCCACGTTTCGGCTGGACCGCGCCGAGCACTTCGCCGAGAGGTCTACTTCGCTGCAAAGGGTGTTCGAAGGAGCTGGCAAGCTCCTAACAAACTCTGGGCGCGCCATCAGCACTCCCATCGCAGTTCGGCGCTCAATCTCTCTCGGCTCGCACTCTCCTCCCTCAAAGCCGAGCGTCAATCACTTCAATACATCCCACACTAAGCCTCGCCCTAGTTCCCCATCACCACCTTCTTCTCCCCCTTCCTTCTCCCAACAAGCTGCACCAACCCAACCAACCTCCCCGCCAACTCTGCCATCCCAACACCCTGTCCCCTCCCGGACAACCTCGCCACCACCCCAAGAAGCACCAAAGCCACTCCCAAATCACCCATGACCCTCCTCCCCACTCTCACCAAACTCGCAAGAAGGCGCAGGAGGAGCTTGCCGAGCCCGAGTTGGACTACTTGAGCTGAAGGACGGCGGAGGTGGAGGATCACTAGGAGGTGGAGGAAAGTTTGACGCAGGAGGGAGAGGGGGGAGTCTGGGTTGGTGGTGGAGAGGGAGAGGGAAGTGGAGGAGGAGGAGAGGCGCGAACGCTCCAGTTCGGCCAGGCGTTCGTGCAGGGCTGTCAGGGAGGTTTGGATTCGATCCAGCGCGGCGTCGAGGCCTGGTGGTGGGCCTTGAGAGGAAGGGCGCTGTTGCTGTTGTTGTTGTTGTTGCTGGAAGGGTTGGAGGGAAGGGGGTCGTTGCATCCCTGGTGCGTAAGCTACGGCGACTTGCTGCCCGATCGACGGGGGAGCGCCGAGCCCTCCTGGAGCGGGAGAAGGTGCACCTCGGAAGGATTGCTGGGGGGAGGGAGGGAAGCCTTGATGATGTTGCTGTTGCTGCTGAAGTTGTTGGAGGTGGGGATGCTGAGGGTATTGCGAGGGATGAAGCGGGGGGGAGAGCACTCGATTCGGCATGGACGGCGCTGGAGGGTGAAGCTGCTGACTTGAATGCTGCTGTTGCTGAGAATGATGCGAGTGTTGTCCATAAGGATACTGCTGAGGTGTGAGCGGCTGCTGTCCATACGCCCTTCGACTCCTCTGCTCCTCCTCGGCCGAAGAATAGTCCTCGCTCTCACTTCCATCGGTGCTGCTTCCTCCACCGCGCCGAGGGCTGTCGGCTCGAGTCCTTGGTGGTCCGTAGCCTGGGAGGGAAGGAGCAACCGAAGCGGAGGTGGTAGAGTGAGCTGGCCGAGCTCGTTGGCCTTGACCGCGATGAGAGCTGGCGACGGGGGGCTGCTGCTGTCGCCGCCGATGCGAGTGCGAAGAGGAGGCGAGAGGCTGGGGAGTATCGCCTTCGGTACTCGAGGAGGAGGTAGAGGGTGCGAGGGATCCTGTGGACGTCGATGACGGTCAGCTTGCGAAGTTGAGGATCGGCGAGAGGCGACTTGAACGAACCGGACATGACCATGGCTCTCGGGTCCAGTGAAAAAGTCTCGAGCTCCCTGATCAACTCGACAGCTTGCGTTCGATCCGAATAGCCCTTGAGAATCTGTAGCGCAAGCGATAGGGCGTATCAGCTCCCTCCGCTCGCGTCGCCTCGCCCTCACTCCCAAGCTCACCTTGAGCAATCCCTGCACGTAGAGCCGCTCTGCTTCCTCAGTCGACAATCCTTTCCGCTTGTTCCAAGCGTCCCTGTTGAGGTGAAGAGCGAGATCAGCTCCACCTGCCGAGCCGCGCTCGCGTCGCTCAAACGCACCATTTCGCCCGTCCCAACACGTCCAGCAAGCCTGGTCTCGACGCCTTGATGTCTCCTTCGGTAGCTGTAGACGAACGGGCCCTCGGTCAGCTCCCTTTCGCTCCCGCGCGAACAAGCGATCCTCCAACGCGCCTTGTTTGTACACGCTGTAGGTTCGGCAAGGTGTCAGCTGGCATTGCCGAAGTCGAGAGCAGCCCAGCTCACCTGTACAGCAGTAGCTTGTCGTCGTAGTTGGTCTGGATCGGTCCACTGCGCGGTAAGCTGCTCGAAGCGACGGCCAAACATCGCTCGTCAGCTCCCGCTTCTGCACCTCATCAACTCGGTACCGGCTCACGATTGAACGATATCGACCGCACGATCAAATCTTCTGCAGAATCGAGAGTACGGGGTCAGTAGAGCGAGAGAAGGAGCCGGTAGTCGCCGCGAGTGGTGGCTCTCCGCTCCGTTCGAGCAGCGCGTGAAGAGAGCTGTTCAGATGGGAGAGACTCACGCGTGGACCCATTCGGCGTTGCCGCCTGCTGGTACAGCTCGAGCGCCGTAGCTGGAGAGAGAAGTCATCGAGGTGAGGAGCAGAGGGGAGAAGAGAGCCGAACCGGCGAGAGCTCCAGGTCGCGCGAGGCGAGCAGTTTGAGAAAGGTCCACAGCGAGCTGAGGGAGCAGGTGAAAGCTTGAAGTCCCACAAAACATTTGTCCCTGCTTCACTTCTACTGCTCAGCAAGCTCGACCCCTCTCCTCAGCTCGGTCGGCGCTCCCTCTTCCTCAGCCCTGTCTACGGAAGGGGGCTCGCTTTGAGGGTAAGAGAAGCTTCGAACAGTGGGCCTTTCGACACGGAATGGACTTCTGCCAGCCAAAGTGGTGATAGAAAGGCCTCGGCAGCTGTTTCCTGCTTCGCCGAGCAGGATCCCGAGCTATGCCTTCCCGAACTCGTGCAAAGCTCGTGGCAGAAGGGCCCCTTCCTCAAAGTCATTAGCTACCGTGACCGCTTCGCCCGGCGGAGTGAACACGGAGAGCAGGCAGTCGAGCGTGAGCCCCAATCTTTACTTCGGCAACGGCTTCGGCGCCCTCTGTGCATGACAGGGTTCTGATAAGGGCATTCCTTTGTGCCGTATGGGGATCCAGCGTCTACCACTCTCACAACACAGCTCAATCCAGCTCAGCTGGACTCCTTCGGTGGTTATGAATAGCGAGCTTGACCTCGGCGCCGAGCCAGAATCACGGCGTCTGAAGATGCAAGGCGCTTTGGGGTGGACATCAATAGGCTGCAACGATGGGATCTGTTCTAACAGCTCACTCTCTGCCACCTGGGCAGCCTGGAGATGACCTGAAGAGTCTACTCGGCCCTTGCACTGCGCCCGCCATTGCCCTTTGATTAACGCTGAGCTGTAGAGAGCCCACTCTTCTCTCTGTTGTGCAGCTCTCCAATGCAGTCCGTCTGGATAGATCCGCTGAAGGACTTGCTACGCTGCCCGCGTTCACCCGTGTCCGAGAGCAAGCAAGCAGAGAGACACGAGCTCTCGCACTGGCTGTGGAGGGCTGCAAGGATACAGAACCGCTCCATCATCCACCAAGGCGCTGAGTGCTATCTTCATCCTAGCTATCAGACCAGACGGGCAAGTCCAACGCTTTCCGCTTTGCTCCGAAGAGATGGAAGATTGCTGCCTTCGGCGCTCGGTGCCCAAGCGGAGCTGCAATAGGGGAACACTGCAGTATTGCAAGGAGCAGAAGATCGGATCCTTCATCATCAGTTCATGTCTTCGCGTTCTTTGACGAGAGAAAGAAGCCGGAGAAAGCAGCGGATGCCCCTAGCAAGCGAGCGAGTCCCGATCGGCCTCCAGCGCCGAACTGAAAACGGTGCCGAGAGCTCTTGAGTAGCGCAATGGAGCCCAGCCGCATCGGTATCAGGACCACGACAGGAACTAACCTTTGCAGCACGAGTCAGACCTTCTGGCTCCCACTGCAAGAGTATAGGCTGCTCGTCGGCGCCGAGGCAAGGAAACGAGCTGAAGAGGCGAAGCGGCATCTGAGGGACCTCACAAACCTGCAGGGAGCACAGTTGATCATTCTTGAGTGGTCGGCCTAGGGGAAGTTTCCCTACAGCCCTGCTCTCCCTGCATTGAGAAGGGCGAGCAGTGGTGGACGGACGGCGGCTTGGCTGGGACTCTGAAGGTCAGTGGCAGCAGCTCCGCAAGTAAGGGGTTTTCAGACTTCAAGCTCAACCAGCGAAAGACCCACCCTCCTGCCAGCCCGCCTTGTGAGGTAAGCCAGCGCGAAGGATGACTCGGCCGAGGGACTCGAGTTAGCGAGCTGTAGCCCTCGAGGAGTCCTGCACCAGGCATGATGCCCGTTGAGCGCTCTAGACTGTGAGGAGATGCCTGGGGTGATCAGAATCCTGACAAGGCGTGAAAACGGCCGCCAGCGAGCCGCCTCCGAGCAGCCTCTTCGCTGAATTGCTCGGTGCTCTGTGCTCTTATGGCTCTGCATGGGGTGCTGAGCAAGGGACGCCGGAGCTGAACTCGATATAGATTCAATCGCAAGACGCAAAAATGCCCAGTGCCATCGACTGGCCCTCCCACGCCTCTGCAGGGGAAGCGCCGCCGAGTCGAAAGCTAGCGTCTTCCGCTCCTCGTGAGACCCTGCGGCACTGCGATGAAGACCTTCGACGGTCTATTTAGGCGCCGAGACCGCCAACGGCCCTGCACCCACGCTTGCTCCGACGCTTCTTGGAGAGCACTTCCGCGAGCGAACGGGAGCGCCGAGCTTCAGCGGAGTTTAGTTTCCAGATAATGGTCGGTGAGCGTAGAGGCATGCTGACGCGGAGGAACAGCACACAAGTCTTCCCTCAGTGTGAGAAACACCCAGCCTGCTGTCCATGCGAGTGCTTGCCTTCTCTTTGGCTTGTGTGCCGAGATGTGAGTCTGCAACCGGAGCCTCTCCCACAGCCACCTGCGTGCTGTTGAGTGGTGTAGAGGAAGGTGTTATTGTAGATAGCCCTCAGAGCGAGCGCAGCTCCCCCGGACACACTCAACTCTCTACAGCTCCGCCGAGCCGTCGAGACCGCGAGAAGAGCGAGGGGACGACTGCCTCGCTCGAGCTGTGCCGCATGCCGTCACTGTCAAGAATCATAAACTCAACGCACTCCAATGACCTGGAACTAGCTCTTGGCCGCCAGCCAGGTTCCCCTGACCAGCAGCAAACGAGCAAAGCCGAGTCGAAGCGATGCTTTTGACGCTGCTGAGACCTCCCTAAGCCTCTGGGAACTCTCCAGCTGCAACATCTATACATGATGCAACCGATTCCGACTTCGACAGCAAATCCCCACCGCCTCACTTCCTAGCGAGGCAGCAGACGAAGCGCGCGAGAGGTCGGCGAGCAGCTCCCCTGGGTCAGCGAGCGGCTGTAGCTCGATCTGACTGCTCGAACGGGCGCTGGGAGAAGCCGGAATCACTGCTGTCCCCCCACAGCACCTCTGCTGGGGGATAACAGCAGAGCTACTAGATCTCGTCCTCCCTCCGCTCGACTCGAGCTGGCGTGCTCATTGCTGCTCAAGCGAGATCAAGTCTGGAGGATTGATACAAGCATAGTCGAGAAACCCCTTGAGCCCCCCTACCGAGCTCTCTAACCCTCCACCGAGCGCCCTCCGCCCTTCCTCGCCCCAGCTCGTTTCTCATCTCCAGGGACCAGCCCCCGCACAGCGCGCTCACCTGCAGCTGTACCTTTGTCCGGCCAGTCTCAATCCACCCTATCGCCAAGCACCCCTGCCGTAGACGACCGAGAGACGAGACGAAGCAGCGAGGTTGAGAGCAGCGAGTGGTCGAAGTGAGAGAGGTGAGCCCGCGGTGGAGGTCGAGTCAAGAGAGCTGGGAGGGGTAGGGGTAGGGGTGAGCTATTCAGAGGCTGATGTGCTCTCGGTAAACGAGCACACAGCTTTGAAGACTCTCTATCGCTCCAGGCTCAGCACTGACTCTGTCCCAGCCGCCGTCTCCGTCCTCAAGCTTGTCGCCGAGCGCTAGAGGGGAGCGAGGAGTCGAGAGAAGGCATCAGCGATCCGAAGACGGTAGGGGACCCTCAAGCACAGAGTAATCTGATGCTCTGCAACCTTTTGGGCGGCTCTGTAGAGGCAGGAAACGTTGAGAGAACGAGCTGAACCATCGCCGAGCATCGTTCAGCTTCCTCCGAGCCCACCTTACCGACCCAGCACGACTCTGCACGTCCCGAGCTCATCGTTATACGCCAGCAAAAGGCTCGGACCTCGTTCTGCAGCACTACAGCGCCAGAACGGAGCAAAAAGAGGAGCTTCCCGTCCGGGAATTGAACCCGGGTCACACGCGTGACAGGCGTGTATACTAGCCACTATACGAACGAGAACGTCTTTTTTTCTCGGCAAGCAAGTTGCTACTCAGAGTCTTGAAGGGTCTGAGCCACAGTTGCGATTCTCCTCCTCAGGACTGAGCTGTTGCGGAGGGCACCATGAGAGCGGGCGATGGTCACGTTACAGCAGAAGGTACAGCAGAGTTCTCACAAGCCACCGAAGCACGCCCTGCCATAGGACGCTCGCCTGCTTAGGCCAGGGAGTCAGCTGCACCGAGAGCCATCGCCGAGCAGCTGTTGCGAGGAGACAGACTG
>MWVB01000024.1:222678-261607 GCA_003054985.1 Leucosporidium scottii
GCAAGTCCGAGGAGTTGGCCCGAGAGGACGAAGTGGTCGAGAGGGGAGGGTGCGAGTCCGCCGAGGTGCCGGGAGGGGTGAGAGGTCGAGGATAGGCGGGAGGGTAGGTGGTGGATTGTGTTCGGATGACCGCCAGTTCCTCGTGTAGGTCTGCTCGCGGAACGGGTCAGCAGAGCGAATTGAGAAGACCGAGCGAACCGCCTCACCTCGCAGTTCGTCCTTGAGGCGCTGCACCTCCTCCTCCAACTGCGCCTTGTTGACGAGCTCCTCCTCGAGCAACGCTATCCGCTCGATAGACTTGCCGTAACGGTTCTCGAGGTCTTGCAGCGACGAGTCCTTCTCCCTGGGAATGCGAAGCGAGGGTCAGCTTCGGGTCGTTTCTGAAGGTGAGAGCACGCGTAGATCACTACACACCTTTCGCTCTTCTCGAGATCGTCGTTATCGAGCTCCATGTCGCGCAACTTGGTCCGCACGTCCTTCTCCGACGCGCGCAACGACTCTAGCTCGCGCTGCATGTGAGTCATGGTGTTGGTGTGGTCGCGTAGTGTAGCCGTGTACTTGGTCTATCGTTGTACAGCGGCAAAAGTCAGCTCTGTAGCTTCTCAGCCGCTCCCTCCTCAATCAAACATGCACGCACCTTCCAATCGTCGCATTCCCCTCGAGCTTCCTCCAATCCTTTGCGCATCTCGCGCTCGCCTTTTTCCATCCGCGCGAGCTCCTTCTCGAGCTCATCCTGCAGCTCTTTCGACGACTCGGTGTAGTCCTGGATGTCGGCGTTCGCTTCATTCAGCTGCCGCTGCAGCGACTCGCATAGCGTCCTGTAGTGCGCCAGAGCAGCGTCCGGCGAGGTGAAAGATCTGCTTGAATGTACTGGTTAGAGCAGCTGTTTTTGCGCAGAGCTCAGAGGGACGTACGGCTCGTCGTCGTCCATGTTGTTTGAGACAGCTCAGAGGCTCGAGCAGTGGGGTTGGGCTGGTTTGACGAGGCTGGCTCTCAGGCAGTCGTCCGATGCTGTATTGCACCAGGCGAGATGGCGGCGAGAAGACGAGATGAGACGAGGAGACGAAGAGCGAAAGAAGCAGCGGCGCGTGCAGTTGTTCGGCTTGAGCCATTCGGGGGAGCGTGAAGATGGAGGCTGCTGTCGGGTAGTAGGACATTTCAAGGTCGGCTTTGAGGCGTCCCGGTGGGCGACTCTACTACAGTGGTTGACCGTCCGCCCCCTATCGCCGAACTTGCCTCCGCCGAGGTGGGCCGTACAAGCTACAGGACGCTCTGTTGGGTAAAACCGATTCGTAGGTACACTCTCATGAGCTCTACCTCGTTCGTTGCCTTCCCCCGCTTCAGTCTGTCTCCTCGCAACAGCTGCTCGGCGATGGCTCTCGGTGCAGCTGACTCCCTGGCCTAAGCAGGCGAGCGTCCTACGGCAGGGCGTGCTTCGGTGGCTTGTGAGAAGGCTCTGCTGTAGGCTCTGCTGTAACCTAACCCTCGTCCGCTCTCATGGTGCCCTCCGCAACAGCTCAGTCCTGAGCAGGAGAATCGCAAATGTGGCTCAGACCCTTCAAGGCTCTGAGTAGCAACTTGCTGGTCGAGAATAAAAAAAAACGTTCTCGTTCGTATAGTGGCTAGTATACACGCCTGTCACGCGTGTGACCCGGGTTCAATTCCCGGACGGGAAGTCCCTCTTTTTGCTCCGTTCTGGAGGCTGTAGTGCTGCAGAATGAGGTCCAGACCTTTTGCTGGACTACAGCGATGAGCTCGGGACGTGCAGAGCCGTGCTGGGTCGATGAGATGGGCTCGAAAGGAACTGAACGATGCTCGGCGATGGTCCCGCTCGGCCTCTCAACGTTTCCTGCCTTTAAAGAGCGGCGCGAAAGGCTGCAAAGCATCAGATTGCTTTACACCGGTACCGCTCTTTCCGATCGCTCATGCCATCTCGACTCTTCGCTCCCCTCCGGCGCTCGGCCATGAGTTTGAGGACGAAGACGGTGGCTGGGACAGGGTCAGTGCTGAGCCTGGAGCGATAGAGAGTCTTCAAACTTGTGTGCTCGTTCACCAAGAGCACATCAGCTTTTGAATAGCTCACCCGTGCTCCTCCCAGCTCGCTCGACTCAACCGCCACCGCGGGCTCACCTCTCTCACTTCGACCACTCGCTGCTCTCGACCTCGCTGCTTCTTCTCGTCTCTTGTTTGTCTACGTTTGGGGTACTGGGAGATACAGAGGACTCTCATTGGCAGCGACAGAGCTACAGCTGCAGGTGAGCGCCCACTGCGAGGGTTGGAGATGAGGAACGAGGCGAGGCGAGGGAGAGCGGAGGGCGCTCGGCGGAGGGCTACAGAGCTCGGCAGGGGGTTCACGGGATCTCTCAGCTGTCTTCGTGAAGCTTTCATTCAGTGCCTTTTCGCAGTGACTCGCAGAGCTCGCTGGCAGCGGTTCGAGGGCGGGAGGACACGGATCGGGCTCTGCTGCTTTCCCATGGCATCAGTGATGCTGCAAACGGACAGCTGTAGTAGAATCTCGTCGAGTTTCTCCTCTTTGAGCGACTTGATCAGGCTACAGCCTCTCAGTCGCACAAGGAAGCTGCTCGCCGACCTCTTGCGCGCTTCGTCTGCTGCCTCGCTGGGACGCGAGGCGGCGGTGATTCGCTGTCCTAGGCGGAGCGTGCTTCTATCCCCGTCTTTCAGCTACTGTCCCTCTGTCCGAGTCCCGTGACCGACAGGCAGCAGCGTCGCTTCGACTCGGCATTTGCTCGTGTGCTGCTCGCCTGGGACGCCTGGCCGGCTGCAGCGCGTTGCACCGTAAACGTCGTGCGTTAAAGTGCAGACAACTTCCTGACAGCGATGGCGTGGAACGCAGCCTGAGCGAGGCAGTCGTCCCCTCGCTCTTCTCGCCCTCTCGACGGCTCGGCGGAGCTGTAGGGTGGGGGAGTGCCGCCTGTGTGAACTATGTTCGCTCTGTAGACTACTCAAGATGATTTTTGCCGCTACACCTTGCATCATCAGCTCGCAGGTAGCGGTGCTCAAACGTGATGTCCCAGCGCGAACAACGGAGGGGAGGCAGGCGCTCTCGTGTTCAGCACGCTGGATCTTCGTCGCACTGAGTGACGAGTTGGGTGCTTTACCCTTGGATCAGCACGCCTCTACGCTCACCGAGCACCGTTGGTATCTGTGAACCAGGACTCCGCTGAAGCTCGGCGCTCTCCTCGTTTGCTGAGACGCTCTCCAGAGGATGTCGGAGCAAGTGTAGGTGCAGTTGAAACGCTCTCAGAAACTCAACATCCATTTCTACCTCTTCGAGGCAGTGCCGCAGCCTCTCAGGAGCGGCGGGAGATGCTAGCTTTCGATTCGGCGTTCCCTTGCAGAGGCAGGGGAGGGCGAGTGGATGTGCTCGGAGGGCTCGCAGTTGTTCCTTTCACACTTTTTCTCGGTTTCCGGTCCCTTTGTCTTGCCCAGCACCCCTCAGAGCCCTTCAACGAGCACCCAGCGATTCGGCGAAGGGGCTGCTCGGAGGTGGCTCCCTTGCTGGTGGCTTCCATGAGCTTGTCTTTGGCCCTTATTCACGCCAGATATCTCTGGAGCCTCAGGGCTCTCCGCAGGCACCATGCGTGGTGCAGGACTCCTCGAGGGCTACAGCTCGCTAACTCGAGCTCTCGGCCGACTGATGCTTCGCGCTGGCTTACCTCACAAGGCGGGCTGGCAGGAGGATGGGTCCGGCGCTCCTGATGCTTGGAGTGTGAGACATCTCTACCCGCTGAGCTGCTGCCACTGACGCTCATAGTCCCAGCCAAGCCGCCGTCCGTCCGCCGCTGCTCGCCCTTCTCAACGCAGGAAGAGCAGGGCTGCAGGAAAGTTCCGCCTTGGAAGGGTCACTTCCTTGAAAGCCTATCACTATGTGCTCGGTGCAGGCTTGTGAGGTCCCCCACATGCCTCTTCGCCTCTCCGGCTCGTTTCCTTGCCTCGGCGCCGACGAGCAGCCTTTACTCTTGCAAAGGGAGCCAGAAGGTCTGGCTCGTGCTGCAAAGATAGATGAAGGTGTTTTTCGACTGCTGATACTGTGCCGTTGGGTTCTATTGGGCTACTCAAGAGCTCTCACCACCCTGAGCTCCGCGCCGGAGCGCTCGCCGCTCGCTTGCGCTCGGCACCCGATGCTTTCTCTCCAGGTTCCTTCTCTCAGCAAAGAACGCGAAGGAATGGGCTGATGAGAAAGGATCCGATCCTTTGCTCCTTGTGATACTACAGTGTGGGCATCTCGCAGCTCCGCTCGAGCAGCGAGGACCGCCGAGCGCCGAGGGCTGAGGGCAGCTGCCTCGTTGGTCCGGAGCAAAAGGATGAGTTGTGGCTTGATCATTCGCTTTGTTGCTCTAGGATGTTGGCCCCCGCTCAACCGACGGCTCATGGCGACCGCCATCTCACGCAGTGGCGCGGAAGTTCGTCTCGACTTTCGGCGCATCTCTGGTTGCTTGCTCTTATAGTCGGGAGAGCGGGGTGGCAGAGTAATTGTGCCTTGCGGTGTCTTTGCATCTATTCAGTCTTTTTGTCACCATGAACAGGAGTGTAGCAGGCTGTAGACCGAGCATCAGCCAATACTCCAGCCGGGCGGTCTTAGACACGGGGAGGAAACGGGCTCTCCGGCTCAGTTTGCTCATGCTGCTGCATGGGTCAGCCACTCGGTGTCGAAGTCCTTGGTCTTCACTGTACATGCCTCACCCTATCAAAGTGTTGCACAAGAATGCTGCACACCGCAGGCCATTGAGGGAACGGGTTCGGCGATCGCTCATCTCGAAGTGCGAAGGGCCGCAGAGGTGGTTCTTCCTGCTCTGGTTGAGCTGTTGAACCCGACTTTCCAACCTCAGATTATACCAGCCAGCGCATTCCCCGAATAGACCCCCCTTGAGGGGGGGAGATGCCCAGCGCCGAGCTTTCATTGCTTCGCTTGCCTGCTCTCAGAGAGGCAAGGGGAGCAGTGTACTGGACGATGCGACGCTCTCATCACGTTTGTGAAGCAAGCTGGCATGTAGTCGTGGTAGGCCGTCACCAAACACCTGCTTCTTGAAACGACCGCCGAGGCTTCGTCGCTCGCCCCGCCTCCTGATCGCGTTGGGCGCTCTGCAGGGCGCTCGGCTCGACTCAAGTGTCCCGAAAGATAAGGTTCTACGTGTACTCGAACTTGGTGGCCCAAGCTTTTGCACCATTGTGAGGCTCGCTCGGACTTGCTCTCTCTCGGCGTTGAAGTAGCGCCGGGCGCTCTTCCGCGCCAAGTGAAGGGGAGGTGCGATGACCCCAGCTGTTTTGATGGTGCTTAAGGTGGGCGTGGCAGGAGCAGCACCCGGGGTGCAGAGCTTGTCCGGAGCTCGGCCGGAGGAGCTGCGAAAGGTTCGGCGAACTCGAGAGACGGCGAAAGTGAGCGTGTGTAGTACCACAGGAGCCAGCGGAGCTTAATTCAGAGGTATTCGGCGATTCGTCAAGCTGCAAGAGAGCAGAGAAACCCCACCAGCCCTCAAGTTGCGCGATGAGCCCTTCGCGGCCGCTCGCCACCCGTCTCTCTGCTGCAGCGGGCCAAGCAGACGGAGAATCAATACTGATGATGCACGACTACAGATGCGAAAAGACTCGAGCTCAGAAGTCCTCGCCCTCGTCCTCACTTCCACTCCAATCCAGACCTTCCATCATCGCCTCCGTCTCCTGCTCCATCTTGTCGAGTCCGGTGAGGCGCTCGAGGTACTTGGCATCAGCGAAAGCTTGCACCAGCATTTCGAAGCCATCGTTCTCGTAAGCCGAGACGATCTGCGAAGACGAGAGATTAGCGAAAGTCCTCGGCCGAGAAAGCAAGAAGCGCACCGTATCGCTGCACCCCGTGCACCTGTCGTAGGCCTGACCGGTGATCTTGAGGTTGTTAAACTGAGCGAGGAAGCCTCGGATCTGGTGCGGCACAATTCCAAGAGGGGAGGAGGTGGAGGGATCGACTTCGGCGGAGGTTTGGGTTTGAGGAGCGGCGCCGGAGGTGGAGAGAGGGATGTCGGAGGGTGCGAGGGCTCTGCGAGTGGATCAAGGTCAGCTATGACGGAGCCGCGGTCTGCAGAACGAGCCACGAACCCCTTGGGGTGCTGCAAGACTGAGACCATGAGCTCGACGGCTGTTGAACTGGCAATTGAGGCGATTCCAGGACGAGTGACGGTGCACATTTGATCGAGAGTACGATCAGTGAGAGACTGCAAAGAGAAGGACGGGTCAGCAAAGATCGAAGACGGGCTCGGCGTCCAACTCACATCCATCGGCGCGACAATGTCGTTGCAGTAGTAGCAGCCGAGTCGTCCGGTGTAGGGCGTGCCGGGGGTGACTTGTGCAGGCTCGCTGACTGCAGCGGGAGTAGCGGCGGCGGGTGCAGGGACTCCGTGGCGCATGACGAGGAAAGTGTCGAAGCCGAGAGCCACATTCATCACGAGCTGCAAGATTGACCCGTCAGTTCAGCTCTACGTGAGGAACGAGAAAAGACACACCTTCTTCTTTGACGCTCCAATGACTGTAGGCAACCAGCGGCTCTCCCGCGAATCCATGAGAAGGTAGACGACGTCGTGCTCTTCGATGAGCTGCTCCAACTGCTTAACGTCGGCCTTGGTCTGCTCTAGGACAGCGGGAGCGATGGGATGACCAGGCATGGGGATCGAGAGGGAGACGCCGGTCGCGTCCTGTCGAGCGAGGGAAAGGTCAGCGAGGGAGACAAGCTCGGCGAGCGAACTTACGACGCCGGGGTAGACACGCTTCAGAGCAGCAGCAGCTGCCTCAGCCTTGGGCTTTCCACCGTTAAGCGAGTCCTCAAAGTCAAAGAGCGGTTGACGGACGGGGTTGGAGAAGGAGACGGTCGAAGAGTCGACGAGTGTGATCTTGCGGACGCCCCACGCCTGCGAAACGAGACGAAGTGAGCTTTGTACGCACTCAGCAAAGGATCAGCTCACCATCAGAGTCCTCGCGACGTAGCAGCCGAGCGTTCCAGCACCGAGCAGAAGGACCTTGGTGTGCTTGACCTTCTCGAGATCGAGCGAGGGCATGATGCGCCACCGCATGAGCTGTAGGTTGAGGTCGACAGCTTGGTCGGCGAGCCTGTAGAGAAGAAGTCAGCGATAATTCACCGTGAGGCTTCTCAAGCTCACTTGGTCGGGTCCATCAACGGCGCCAGGTTGGCCAACCTCGGGCCGAGCTTGGCCTTGTCATTCTTTTCCCACCCAACAACGCTCGGGCGATTCTCCTCAGCACTAGTGCTAGCCTCCGAAGACTTGAGTTTGAGAATGGCCGTGCGGCTGTACGACTCGCGGACAGCGACGATTCGGATCTCGTTGATCGAGTGAGCGCGATTGAGGTAGGTGAGGAAGTTGCGGAGAGGCCAGCCTGGTGCGCCGGAGTGAGAGGAAGGGTCGAGGAAGACGAGGGTGCGCTGTTGCGAGAGGGAACAAGCGTCAGAGCAGAACGGAAAGCGCGACGCCTCGAACTCACCTCGGCGGCGGGGACGTCGGCGAAGAAGTTCGAGGCGGAAGAGATGGACGAGAAGGAGAACCCGGTTGCTGCAGGTTTCGCAAGGGCGAAGGCAGATGAGGAAGACTGCTGGCGAGCGTAGATGGACGAGATCTACGAAGGCAGGCGATCAGCTCGGGCTGCGCGGACTCGGACAGTTCGACCCACCTGCTCCTGGCTCAATACCTCTTCCGATGAGCTCCACTCTCCCTCAGTCTCCCATCCTGGCTTTTGCAGCAGCGCAGGAAAGCCGCACCAGTAGTAGTAGCGATACTTCTTGAGGTCGGCGAAGGTGAGGACGAGGAAGGGGTTGAGAGCTTCGGCGTCAATCTCGCTCGAGCTACTGTTGACGCGTGACCAGATCTGTACGGAAGGAGAGGATCAGCTTGACTTCGGCGCACGACGAGTAGCGAAAGACGAACCTCATCGCCGAGCGAATCGAGTAGTGCCGTCTTGTCGGCGTTCTTGAAGTCCTCGATGGTGTTGTAGTTGCGAAGGATACCCTGTACGTTTACTCGGTCGGCAGAAGGGGCCTTGCTCGAGCTGAGTGAGCGTAAATCAGCGAACGTTCGCCTGCACTGCGCTGCTCGTGCGGCGCTTCGGAGGCCACCGATAAGCGAGCCGGCAGGTAGCGGAGCCGACTAAGATGATGGACCAGCGCACAGAGAACTCGGCGAGTCTGCTGCTTCCCCTGCACGAGGTGAAGCTGCCGTCCCCGCTTGGTCCTGCCGCTCGCCCAGTCCTCTCAACCAGCCCGTCAATCGCCGAGGTCGGTACCACAGGATAGCGCTGAGCTGATACATGTCCTGTGGCTGCTCCGGCGCCTTCGTACAGCGCTGCCACTCACCTCTGGTCGAAGGCGCGCTCATCCAACTCGAGCACGCAGCCCATGCCCACCTCATCGCCTGTGAGTCGATCTTTGACGGTGCGCGCCTTGCTGTATGATCCGGTGATAGGGATAGGCTCGTCGCTGAGCTTGAGAACCTGCAGCTTGAGCGTCGTCAACGACTGCCAGAAGCTGGGCGAGATGCTCGAGGAGAAGGGAGCGAATTGGAGTGGTGTAGTCATGTTGAGCCTGCTGGGAGGGTGCCAAACGTGTCTCCTGCGCCCCTTTTGAGTGCTGAGCTATAGTCGAGGTGAAGTGCAGGAGCGAGAGCCTTCTCGACTTGGGCCGCGCGAGCCCCTCGCGTCCAAGAGTGAGTGTATGCAGCTCGATTTGGCCACAGAATAGCGGGCGGGACCATTTGGCTGACTCGAGATATTGCTGGCTGCCTTGATGCAGGCAGATGAAGCCCGCTCCCAACCTTGGCGTCCATTCAAGACCGTCGCCGAGGTCCTGCCGAGCCTCCCACTCTCAATGACCCGGGAACCACACCACCCTCGTTGCTGACGCTCAAGATAAAGATTTCACGGCCGCTTTAGCGGCTACACCCACTCCGACTTACCCACTACAGAGCCGGCCTCGCGAAGCTCCTTCCGCTCCCTCTCGCCGCTTCAGTCTCCAGCTCGTCACAACGCTCCCAGAACTGCTTCTCGCCCCTCTTCTCATTCCTCAAGCTTTCTTCCGACTACCAACACAGGCACGCCCCGAGTGTCATTCAGTATTACTCGCTGAACTCTCGCCTCTTCGCCTTGGCCGAACCTCTCAAGCGGCGTTCCCAGTCTTGCACAGATGGAGTCAATAGCAGAAATAAACAAGCCTAGAATAGATACCTCTATCACCCCCAGAAACCCTCACACACCCTCGCACGTCGCCTCCACCCCTCCAACTCATCGCCGAACTCTCCGTTCAGACCTTGCTGCTCGTCGCCGAAACGTCGACGACCTGAGCGTCTCCAACCTTCTTCTTCTCGTGCGTACTCTGCTCGAACTGGGCGACCTCGACGTGAGGAGCGGTCGAGTTCTCGCCATCGAAGAGGACGGCGATCCTAAGGACGAGGCCGAGCGTCAGTGGGAGGCCCGCTTGAAGCGGCAGAGAGAGGGGACTCACTCCTCAAGAGTGTATCCGGAAGTCTCAACGGCAAGGAGGTACATGCAGACGAGCTGGAGGGTAAGGGTGCAGGTGCTGAGAGGTTCGGCGAAGGTCAGCGAGCGCTTCGAAAGGCGCGGCGAGACGGGGAAGCTCACTAGACCAAGTAGTACTTCCATCCGATGGCCTGCAAGAAGATTTAGGGTCAGCATAGTGTAAGCTTGAGAGAGAGAGGAAGGAGTCATACAGCGATGGCAATCGAGTTGACGTAGGAGTTGAAGATCGAAATGACCTTGGCCGTGATTCCCTTTGTACCGGAAAGAAGGGCGCGTTAGCTCGATTTCCGGAGGTCACATACAATTTACTCACCCAAACCATCATGCCCTTGGCGCGCACGGAATAGGTCAAGCACTCGGTCTTTGTGAGGAGGAGAAGGGGAAATTTAGCGAAGCAGCTCCGAAGCGCCGCTGAAGGGACTGATTACAGGCACCGGCGTGCCTAACATACC
The DNA here is from genome assembly GCA_003054985.1 of Leucosporidium scottii. Lineage (NCBI taxonomy): Eukaryota > Fungi > Basidiomycota > Microbotryomycetes > Leucosporidiales > Leucosporidiaceae > Leucosporidium > Leucosporidium scottii. The sequence continues at coordinate 232,659 of MWVB01000024.1, forward strand.
TGGTAAGAGAAGAAGAGCGGCTGTGATGGAGAAGAGCTGAGTCAGCGATGGAGAAGGGCGAGCGAGCCGGCGACCGCCAATGCCGAAGGGCGGGACGGCAGCCACGAGAGAATGGTTCAACTCACTCCGCAGACGAAGAAGAAGGTGAAATCATAGAGCTGCAGCGTGGAGAAGTCAGCCGAAGTCGGGTGCAACGGTGAAGAGCTCGGCGCACCCAGAGCATGACGACGTTGGTGTAGGCGGCTGACTGTGCTCCGGTCTGAACGTAGCGAGCGGCCGAGATGACGAATCCAATGTTGACAAGGATAAGAGCAGCCCAGGATCCCATGAGCATAGTGCGGCGACGAAGACGGTTGACGAACGAAGCTCCAATGATGGCGGCGACGCAGGTGAAGGCGGTCAGTCCAGCGTTGATACCGGTCTGCTTCTGAGCTCCAGTGATGCCGACGAGAGTGAGGATCTGAGTGTAGTAGACCGAGATAATGCTGCGGGAGTCGAGGGGAGTCGAGGGGAGTCGAGGGGGAGAGTTAGCGAGAGTCGGAAGGATTGAAGAGCGCCGAGGGAGCGCCGAGAGGCCGTTGAGAGGATGGGGAAAGGCGAGGAGTGAAGGGAGGGAGGAGAGAGAGGGAGAAGGCGACGAGGACACTTACGCAGTGCCCGAGAAGTTCTGGCACGAGACGATGAGGAAGACGATGGCGAGACGGTGACGGTTGCCCTTGGTCGCAAAGAGCTGGGACCAGCTGTCCTGATGACGCTCCTTCTCCTCACGGATGGCTTCCTTCATCTCCTGGAACTCGAAGAGGACCAACTCGTCCTGTGGATCGCCGTTGCCGTGGTACTTGACGAGGAAGGCCCTGAGGAGGGAAGAAGAGGAGAGGAAAGGGGTGAAGTCAGCGCGACGCTCTCATGTATCTTGTTGGTAGGTAGGAGATGAGCGGGGATGACTCACATCGCCTCCTCTTCCCTGCCCTTCGACATGAGCCAACGAGGAGTCTCGGGGACGAACTGGAGAGGGAAGGGCGTTAGCCTAGATGTCTCTGTGTTTTGTTAGTGAATATTAGACCTGCTTGAATCGCGATCAAACAGTACAAAGCCATAGGAGCTTGCAGAATGTAAGGAATCTTGAAGGCGTAGGCGTTGCTGATGTAACTGCAGCCGAAGGCGACCCATGCGGCCAAGAACGCGCCCCTGGAGATTCCAACACGTCAGTATTGATGTACAGAGCTTCTCCACAGAACTTTTAGACAGCATCGCGGCCGAGACAAGAGCTCGGAGGGAAGAAGAGGGTCGAACGCGACACTCACACGGCGTAGTTGGCGTTGAAGAGACCCGCGATGACCACACGTTGCGAAGGGTGGGGCAGTTCTGTAGGCGAGGAGCGTCAGCCGTTAGTCTGCGTCTTCATGACGGCCGTAGAGCGCCAAAAACAGAGCGCCGAACCTTGAAGCATGATCTGTAGGTGAAGGGAGGTCAGTAGGTGGCAGCGAAAAGTAACGAGCTGATTTGAACTCACAGGACTGATCATGAGGGAGAAGGAGATTCCAGAGCCGAACTGTGAGGACGGCGAGGTCAGGTCGTTGGCCTTCGCCGAGCAGCGTTGCCCGCTCTCGGAAAGCATCGTTCGAGAGCACTTACGATAACGCGCGAAGCGGTGAAGAGACCGTAACTGCAACGCAGATGAAGGTCAGCATCCAAGCTTTCGCCCATCGTCCATGATAGAGAGAAGTCAGCTTACCCATCGGCGCCGTCGACGCCTGCGATGGAGCCGAGAATGGTTCCAAGGAGAGCAGCCTGAAAGTCCGACGTCAGATCACTATCTTGAAGCCGAAGAGAGAAGACAAAGACCCACCAGAGCACTGTAGCGAATGCACCAACGGCGACCCCAGCGATCCGAGACGTAGGAGGCGACGGGCGCAGTGCAGAGACCAGCGATGTAGAATGAGGCGTTCATGAGACCGATGGCACTCCGGGCTGTGGGGTGCAACGATCGAGAGGTGCGAAAAGGGAACCAAGCGGCAGAGGAGCGCCGAGGGAATGGCAGAGAGGGAGTATCGAGGGAGGCAGGGAGGGAGGGAGGGAGGAGGGTCAGCAGATGCTTTACGGTACCGCTAGACGGTTCTCTCCTCACAAGGGTTGCCCAAGGCCGCTTTCCACGAAGGGAGGGCCTGGAAACCTCCGATGAGGGACGAATCGTATCTGTGGCGGCGGGGTCAGTAAGAGGAAGGGAGGAGCGGGGCTGCAAGGGATATCGGCGAACCCATTGAGAGCTGTGGGTGAAATCGAGCGAGCGATGGGCAGCAATGGTCAGCATTTGGGAGTCGAGCTAGCGTGGAGAGGGGAGTGGCTCACCTTGGGCCACGTAGACCACCGAGATGAAGAAATTGAGCTTTAGTACACCTGCAGAAGGGCCAAGGTCAGCGATTGGCTTGCGTCGGGCTAAGACGACGAGCTCCGACCGAATCAAGGCCGGTCGGCTCGAAAGACGACGACGACTCACCAGCATTCCTCCACCACTTGCCACCTCCAGTGGTGAGGTCGTTAGGGATGTGAGAGAAGGCTCCAGGGACGTTAGACATGGCCAACGAGGATTGGGAGGGAAGGGAAGGTCGGCGGGGGATTGCAAGATAGAGTAGAAGGGGAAGCGAGCGATGGGACGAGAGAAGAAGAGGACAGGACGGATAAGCCGCGATTCTCAGCCGTTCTGCACTCTAATCAGGGGGAGATTGGCTAGCGCCAAGGGCTGGGGAAGCCGAGAAAGCTCAGGCCCGAACTCGACGGGCGAGTTCGATGGAACCCGCCGCCGGCCGGTAGCTCAGATACAGCATGGGGCAGACACCTTGGAAGCTTGCTAGCGTCGTGCTTGAACTCTGAAGCTGCAGCGGAAGCTCGATCGGCCTGGGGAACGCCCTACAGCGCGAGGGAGGCTCAGCCGAGCAGCTTAACTCCTTGATCCTCCCCTCGAGCTCCTTAATAGGTCGACCGAGTGTTACATTTCGGTCCACCCGTTCGATAAGCAGGTATGGGTCAACCGTCGAAGCCAGCCGAGAGCTCTGATTGCAGAACGCTGAGACTCTGGGGCAGGCGGATCGCCATCCTCCGCCGGTGTGGGAAAAGGGTTAGGTGGAGGCCGGTGGACGCTTTCGTGCGATAAGTCACCAACGGATGACCCGCCGTCGTAGGTCGAGGTGCAGAGCAGAAGCTGTCAAGAGCGAGAAATATGGCAGGAGAAGAAGAGGGGAGGCGAACGCGACGCTCGCTCTTAGCCAGATCGACGTGCGGCAGGTCTCGGCTCGCTGCAGAAGTACGGTAGGATGCTATGGAACACTCACAGTAACTCCTACCCTCACACTGGACGAACTCGCCGAATCCGAAGGCATCTGGCTTGTTTCGCGTCTCTATCAGAGCGGAGGGGCTGCCTGGCAGCTGTGCTTGATTGCAGGTGGTATCGGAGGTTCCCGATGACTCCAGACAGCTCGCACCTGCTCTTCCACAGTCGATGAGACGTCCGCGGAGCTGGGATACGAGCAGCGGTCGGCTGCATGCCCTTGTCCTCCTTTTGCTTCCCTACGAGCGATGAGAATCGTCCAGCTACTGAGACGCTCAGCCAAGCGGTCTCAAACACTGCAGGCCAACAGAAGGTGAGCTGCTTCGAACGCCTTGACCTGATCCGCGCTGACACCTTCGCCGAGCAGGTCGCATCTGACTTCGCCGAAACTGCCTTCGGATCTCGTGTTGCACATCTTCCAGCTCGCTATCGAGCATCTGCCTTCCAAGCTTCGACTAGGAGCTCTCACCACCTTTACCCTCGTCTTCGCCGCCTCTCGGAGTTGGGCTCAGCAAAGCTTGGTCGAACAGGCGCAGGTAGACTCGCCGAAACGAGTCAAACAGCTACATGGGACACTTTTGGCGAGACCCGATCTCGCCTGGAGTGTCAAGCTGTTAGGAGTGAGGACGAAGGGTGGTCGAGCCGAGGTGGAGGCGATTTCGAGGCTGCTCTTGGCTTGTCCCGTGTTGGTGGAGCTGAGGGTAGAAGGACCAGCTCAGCTCCCAGCAGCTCTGCTCACAGTAGCAAGCCTCAACACGCCCAGTACATACCTCAATTTTCTCGGCGCTCCTTTCGAAGCTGATCCCTCACTTCTTTCAGCCCTTCAACGCCTCTCCCTCACCGACATTACCCTCCAACCCACCCCTCCGCCGTCCTCGACTCTCAGACGTCGCTCGCAAGCCGGCCCGATCCCATCCATGCTGCTGCAGCTCCCTTCAATCCGACAGCTCAGCCTTCGCCGAACTCTTCTCAACCTCGGACACCGCAAGCCCAACGGAGCAGAAGATCTGGTATGGATTCAACATCCCGTAGCCGTCTTTCCCTCCCTCGTGGACCTCTCCCTCGACCGCTTCGACCATCATCCCGCTTCCATAAACGCCGACTTCCTTGGTCCCCTCGCTCCTCAACTCCGGTCTCTCGCCATCCACCACACCGAAAACGTTCCAGCTCCATTCTTCGCGTCCTGCGTCTCCCTCCAACTACTCTCTATCCCTCTCCAAGCCCTCGACGCCCTTCTCGGCGCTCATCTCCCTCCTCGGCCTCGCATTCTTCGCCTCACGGACGACCCCTCCGCGCCATGCTCCAACGACATCTACGCCGAGAAAATCAATGCTGTGCTGCGGGCTTTCGGGGAGGGGAAATGTGCGATCACGGCGCTGCAGGTCCTCGTCGTGCCCGATGCGAAGGAGCGAGACTTTTGGGGAAAGCGAGCGTTGGCCGAAATGCGGTACGAGGCGGATGCTTGGGGAGTGAAGACGGTGGAAGCTGGGTTGATGAGCGAGAAGGCGGACGAGGAGCAATTGTGGAAGCTTTGTGAAGAGCTGGACAGGATGAAGCGGCGAAAGGGAGCGGACGAAGTTTCGCGAGGGCTGGCTCTGTAGTGCGTAGTGGAGTCGAGAAGTGTCTCTTTTTGCAAGCAAGGGCTTTATCTTCAACAGGGCGTCTAAAAGCAAAGGATGGCGAGCTACAAGGCTCAAAGTGCGAGCCCCGAAGTTCAAGCCCGAGCAGCTGCACCTGTTCCCGCGCCGATGCTGGCGAGAATCCCATCCATCTCGCTCATCCTGTGGGTGAGAATGGTGAGCTGCTGTTGATTCTGAGCCGGAAGAGGGAGAGAATCGACTCAACGCAGCACTGAACGAAGCGGCGCTCTTCGAACTCTCGGCGTCGGCGGAAGATTGCTCGGCGGGAGACAGGGGAGTCGGAGCTGGCGTAGCCGCAGGAGCGGCCGTGACATCTCCATCTTGAGCGTCGGCGACGGGAGTGGTGTCGGACCCCGAGTCGTCGACGATGGGCGTCTCGACGGGGAGTTCGGCGGCGTCGGAGGGCGAAGGCGAGGCGACGAGGACTTGATCACTGGGGGAAGAGGGGAGGAGGTCACCGCTCCAATCTCTTGTCATTCGTAGGCGTCAACCGGAGCTCACCGAAGAGTGGAAGAAGCGGAAGGAGGCTCGGCGATGCCCCTCTCGTCGCTGTAAGGACGAGCCGAGCGCAGGTAGGTTGAAGAGGGCTCCTCCTCGGGGTAGTAGGGCTCCGACGAGACCTGAGGACTGTACTGGTACGAGGTCGGCGTCGAAGGGTACTCGTACTGGTCGTAGGAGGGTGAAGCTCCGTACTCACTGTCGGAGGAGGGGGCTTGACGGCGCCTGGTCGGAGGGGGGAAAAGGGGGGGGGAAGGTCAGCTTTCAAGTGCGCCGAATCGGGGAAGAAGTCTCGATGTAAAGGCGATAGAGCGAAGAAGCCGAAGTCGAGGAAACCGAAGGAGAGAGGACTCACGCAAGCCTCGCCGAGGCCGAGCCCGAGGTCAAGCAGGAAGCGTCGGTGCCAGGCTTGACGACGACGGGGTTGGTATCGGCGACCGTGCCGTTCGAATCCTGTTAATAATGATGAGAGGATCAGCCAGGCTCAGTAAGCCACGAACAGCGCGAAAAGGGAAGGCCGAGGTGCACGAGACGAGCGCCGAGACTCACGGTAGCGTGCAGGGTGATGTTGGTGCCCTGTGGAATGGAGAGGAGAGACGATAGGTCAGCAAAATCTCTCCAGAGACGACGAGAAGAGTGAGACCCTACAGAAGCGACGTTGACGAGCCAGGAATAGGGCGACGAAGGGGCGTTGATAGTGGTGAGAGGAGTGGCGTTGGCGTCTCCAGCGGGAAGGACTGCAGAGTAGGAAGGTGTATGTCAGCCCTCCGAAGCTCCCCTGCTGCTCTACAGCTCCCCATCACCACTCGCACGCCCGTGGTCCCTCTCCCCTCGCACCTTCGACCTCGCTGTTCTCCTGCACCTCTGTAGCCCACCAAAGACACTCGGAGCACTCACCATCAATCGTGTAAGGAGGCACACCACCATCAAAAGTCAAGTTGGCCGGCGCGCACTGGGTGAAGCCTCCCTGGCTCTCGGTGGAAGGGTCGGCGGTGGCGGTCGCCGAGGGATCTTGAGCGAGGACGCTGGTGAGGGTGAGCAGGGAGCAGAGGAGGGTGGCCTGCGTGAGGATCATGCTTGCTGTAGGCTGTTGAGCTGGGTGTTGAAGGTCTCGAGAAGAGCGAGTGACTTGCAGGAGGGAGAAAGGCGAACACTCGATTTTTGCTCGTCCTCTCGTCTCGGCTTGACTTGGACGAGCGTGGTACCGCTCTTTGGCAGAGGGACAGCGAGCTTGCTGCGCAGGGCTATAAGCGTCATAAACAAGCTCCGAGATGTAGGAGAGTAGCCGCCCGCCTCACGACACGGAATCCGCCCGCCAAATCATCGCCGAAGTGCTCGCCGGCTGCTCGCTTCTGCCCCTTTCTCGCCCTCCGGCTCCCACACCAGCCGCGTCAGATGACTTACGAGCTTCGGTACATATCACGCCATACCAAACCTAAACTACAAACGGCGAACTAGCGGGCACAAGGTGGAGCGGGAAAATAGAAGCGAAGGGGGCAAGCGAGCGAACGAAATGGATGAAGGGAGGAGGGTATCGACGTGTAGAAAGGAGGGAGAAGTCGTGTCGATCGTCATGTGATTCGGTTCGTCGCAAGAAGGGGAACGAGAGGGTTGGGTGAAGCGAGTATTGGAAACAAGCGACGAAGGGAGGCGAGGGCGAAAAAGAGGAGGGATGAATAGGGAACAGGCGAAAGCGAAAGTGCGGTCGTGTGTGTAAGAGGCGAGGCGGTGGTGAACGACGAGGGGTGGACTACTCGGCGATGGTGAGGCCTTCGACGGCGGAAGCGACTTGGTCGGTTCCCGAGCGAGATTCTGCGGCGAGGGAGAGGAAAGCGAGTCAGCTTCTTGCTCCGACGGAGGGCAAAATAAACGAAGCTCACCAGTCCTGCGATGGCTTCCCGCACCAACAGTAGGCGGACTCGCTCCTCCACTCCTCCTCAGCTGCTCGGGGCTGCCGGGCGCTCCTCCAAACGCAGGCCTGTAAGCCTCGGGGCTCCTCCTCCCATCGACCGGCGAGCTACCCCTCGAGTGACTTCCTCCATTGGCGAGATGGTCGGGGATAGAAGGAACAGGAGGAGGAGAACCGCCCTCAGTGCCGCCAATGGCCGACTCGCCGTTAACGGCAGCAGCATCCATCATCTCCTTCATCTGCTTCTGACCCCAACTTCCTCCGCTCCTGCCATTCCTCTCCCTTCCGAAGCTCAAGCTCCTCTGGTGACCCAACGCCCCTCCACCTCCTCCCTGGGCAATTTGACCTCCCAACGCGCTCCCTCCTCCACTGCCGAGCAGGCTGCCCTTCCTCGAGTGGCCGCCGCTGCCGGCGTTCGAGCGGGAACGAGGGCGGTTCTGCACGGCGGACAGGATCTGAGGGACGTCGGCGCCGGTGTAGGCTTGGAGTTTGGGGGTGTGGGTCGCGGTGGGCTGGAGAGCCTCGGGAGGCGAGGCGAGGAGGGTGAGGTAGGCGCGCTTGGCTGTGGGAAGTGAGCGAGGGTAGTCAGCATCTGTTGTTGAGTTGAGCGGGAAGCGAGCGAGAGCATGATGCGAAGATGCGAACCGTTACTGAGCGACAGGTTGAGCAACGCTCGTGAAAGCAGGATCGCGGGATGCAGTCACCTCCCACGACGCCTACAGGCATCACAAGAAGCCAAAAACGTCGCGGGAGACTGCTCTGATCTCTGACGACGAGTTGGGGGAGCCTCGCTCGCCGAGCTGCAGGTCCCAAGAGGCGCGAGGGCAAGCCCAAGCTCGGCGCTGCGCTTCCCCCAATCTGTGAGGATTACTGACAGCGCCGCCTGAGTGAGAACATTGGCAAAGAAGGTCAAGATCTGGGGACGACAAGGCATGATCGCGCGAGCCACAGAGCCCTGCTCCATGCCTCGGCGACCAAGCTTGACGTCGGAGCAGCCCTCAGCTCTGCCCACGAGACACAGCGCACAGCAGAGGAGCTTGGAAGACTCCAATAGGACGAGCAACATCTTGTCGCAGTCAGAGCAGCCTGAGCGACCTTCTCCTGTACATCACACTTTGACCTCGGCCAACCACCGACTTCAGCTGCCTCCTTCGGCGCCCTGTCGAGCACGACAAAGAAAGCAGCGGACGCAGAGATCGAGGCCGAGTACTTTCCGTCGGCGCATGCTAAGGTAGGCAGCCGAAGAAACGCGACAGGAAGTGCAAGCGCCGATCGACTGGACCCGCCCTCGCCGCTTCGAACGGTGCCGAAGTCACCCTGCACCGCGATGTGCTCGCCGACAATGAGACGGCGCCATCGTTGACCATGCAGTCTACAACTGGTGAAGTACCTCTCCACAGCCCGTCGACTTGACAGCTTCGGCGCTATCCCTCGGCTCGGCCCTCGGCGACGAGCAGAGAGCGATTCAGGTGGATGCATTCCGCCGAGCCTCTACCTTGGCAGTAGAAGCATCGTAGGAGAAGCCTGACGAGCTGCCCCTGCTCCTCGCCTCGCGAACGGCTCGGCCCTACGAAGTCTCCGAACAGCAGGCCTCCGTGACGCACTCTCGACCCTACAGGCCTAGCAAAGAAGCTGAGACAAGCGCCGAGAGCTCGCCTACGGCTCTGCTGAGCATCGAGCGGCCGAAACAATCAAAGCTGCGCGAACGAAAGCCCAAGACCTTCGCTCGGCGCAGGCAGTGAACGGCGAGCCGCCGATACCCCAGAGCTGAATTGAAATGCTCCACAGCACGCTGCAAGGCGCTGAGGACTCACTTGAGCTGCTGCACTCACAGGTCAACTCGGCCAGAGCACGCGACTGGGCTAGAGCCGCTGATGGCTCAAGCGGACGACACGCGACAGCACGAGCTGCAGCATACCGCACGCAAGACCCTCAGTCTCCTAGCCCTCGTACCGAGCTCCCCTCCCGCTGCCATTCCCTTCCCTTTCAACTCGGCGCGGGGTCCCTCCTCAACCGGCTTTCCCTTCTCGCTACAGCCCAGCAGCCAACGCGCGAAAGCACGGTTACTCACCTGTACCCGGATCATTAAACACGATCCAACAGCTAACATCATCACTCCACTTGATTTTGAACCCCCCGCGATCCTCCTCCCACTCTTCAAACAAGCGCTGAATGTCCCTCGTCTTGAGCTCGGGCGCGAAATCCGACAGCAGTAAGATTCGAGTAGTATTGTTCTGATTGTTGGACAAGGCGGAATTGGTGGAAGAGAACGAGTTGGAGTGCGAGTGAGAATGAGAGTGCGAAGAGACGACGGGGTGATGCGAGGGAAGGGCGTGGGAAGCGAGCGAGTTGGTGATACTCGTAGGGAGGATTGTACTCCCTGGTGCTGGTAGTGTAGAAGTCAAGGGGAGAGAGACGGGCGTCGTCCTGTAGGGCGGTAGAGCCGAAATCAGCTCCAGCCAGCACGACTTCGACTGTGACGCGCCTCTCTTTCGAAGCTAGTACAGGAGAGCTGACTTACATGGCTGTGACGTGGTGCAGGGGAGCAGGGAGCGAGTCTGAAGAGCTGTAGGACGGTACAGCTGGCGAGCGAGAGACGAAGACGAGAACGAAGCGAGAGGGAGAAAGGCAAGCCTGGCGCAGAGGCCTGCGTCGAAAGGGGCTGCGGAGCTTCGAAGGCGAGACGTTGCATTTTCAACGGGCGCTAGAAGAGCTTGTAACAGGCTAAGGCAACGTGCTACTATGAATGATGCAATGTCGCGTCCGTGCTGAGCGAACAACGGTGCAACTCCTCCCTTTCTTCCTTCTTTGCCGAGTGAGCTCTCGCGCCTGATGCTGCACTTGATCTGCTAGATCGAGAAAGATGTGGTCAGCATCAGCACCAGCCACCTTTACCTACATTGCACGGCTCCCGCTGCTCCCTCCATTCTCAGCGACTCAGCAAAGTCATCTTCGGCGCTCGGCGAACACTTCGCCGCTTGCCTCGACAGCTTCGGAGCTCAGGTCAGCGTCCGGCACACCGCATCATCTCGAGAGAACGGAACACCTGAGATCGCTTCACAAGGTCCTACATCTCAGAGACGGGTCATGGACGCTCAGCGCACTTGCAACGCCAGCTCGGCGATGGTCAGCTTGCCGCCACCAGCATCGTCCGAGCCGCCGTGACATGTACACGAGCTACACAGTAACAAGGAAGAGTGCCATTCAGCCAGATTCAGAGCCAACAAGCCGCGAAACTACGCTCCACAGCCCGCCGACTCAAGCTTGGCTTCGGCGCTCCCCCTCAGCTACCTCAGCAACCAAACTCAGACTGCCATCGTCATCCGGCAATTCTCGCTCCAAACAATAGCGACTGTGCTACAACTGGCTGAGGAGCGGACTCTTCGCCGTATCTTGTGAATTGCAAACGGCCGGGCTCAGCGACAAAACGACGGCCTCGGAGCTAACCCCTGCAACGCTCTCGTAAGCGTCACGGAGGCCAGCAGGGTACCTCGAAGCATCACTGTACCGTCACAAGGTCATCTAGCCAAGTAGCCTCTGCAGCGACAAGGCCAAGATGCGCTAGCGAAAGTCCGATCTCTCACTCAGCGCATCAAGCATCGTTGACGGCGGCTGATGATTCGAAGAGCCTGAGAACACTCTGCCAAGCACCGAAACAGGCAAAAGAAAGAATTTGAGAACTAGCAAAGCAAGTTTCTGCTCCCACGAAGCGTGCTGCGCCGAGAGCGTTTTGAGCTCTCAGCGCCGGTCACAGTGGAGGAACCGGTCTCGCTTCACGGGGAACAGCAACCAAGCTGACTGTTGGGAGTGACGAGACGTTTCTCCGCAACAAAGCAACCCCTGATCCTCTTGGGTCAAAGAGAGCTTCGCGAAGTTGACGGCGCTTCACTCTCCGAGTCGTCTGCCTGCTGCATGTGAGGCAACACGGGAGATACAAGAGGCTCTGAAAATCATTCATAGCACGCCACAGCGGAGAGCATGGCTTTCCCTCCACGAGAGACGGGCCTCCAGCCCCGCCGAAGGGGGAAACTCGGACACGAGAGGTGCGAAGCCCCCGCCCGTGTTTGGTGCCAAATACAGGTCGCAAGGCTCATCCCAGCCTCTCAGAGGACTTCGGGAAAGCCAGCAGAGTCATTGATTCTTGAGCTAGCGGCCACTCTCGAGCTTGCAATGCAGGCCCGAGAGCGATTGCAGCGAAGATGGGTGAGCTCTCTTGCCTGCTGAGTGAGTAGCAAAGCAAGATGCTGGATCCAAAAGGTCTACGGTGAGGAAGGTCAAGCATCAGCTGAGCCTCAAGAGCTCGTCGGCGCTCAAGGAACATTCGATGGCAACCTCCTTGCCGAAGGACCAAGTACCTCGTTTTGTGCGTCAGCAGCGCGCTGGGCGGTCCATCTGCCTTCTGCACCAGCATCAGAGAGTTGAAAAAGGAGTTAGGCCGGCATCCTTGACATGAGACCGTCCCACAAGCTCCCTCGAGGTCGTTGAACGGCTCCGAACAGCGAGAAGCGAGAGCTCAACTTCCATTCCCAATTCTCTGCCTGTGCATGAGAGCAACCAACGTGCGATGAAGGGCAGTAAGACACAGCGCGCGTCGGTCCGATTTCAGCAAGTCCCTACCCCTGCCACTTGACCGGAGCGGGAGAGACTCGCAAGTCAGAGCGCGGACGCTCGTCTCGCCGAGTTGGTCGATCTAGCGATCTGTGAGTAAGCCCGCTGGACGAGCAAGAAGGCCGTGTGTGGGATCAGCAGGGGTTCGTTCCGAACCGCCCACGACGACCCCCCCGCCCCTCTGAGAGAGGAGCGAAAGCATCGCCGAGCGGAAGGACGAACACCTGCTGCTCTACAGCAAAAAATGCTTCGCCCCTTCAGGAAATCGATGCCTGTGTGGTAGGGGTACCAAACATCTTGAAACTCTGCATCAACCTGGGTTTGGGAAACGCTCAGCGGCCTTCTCAGAAGAGTCGCCGAGCCTCTTCCAAGTAGACAGAGCTGCAGAGTCTCGAGAGCCAACATGCGGGCGCTTATGCGTGGAGCCTTGAGAGTGCAAACAGCTACGCCTCGTTCAATCTTGACTCTACAGCGAACGCCCGCCGACCAGCTGGTCGGCGAAGGTCATCGCCGAAGGGAAGACGAGTTGCCTCGCCCACCTCTCCACCTCTGAGGGGCGGGTGCGGCGGCAGTCAGCTTCAAACTAGCTAAGTCACCAGCTCGACTGCATGTGCCACATGATGCCCCCGCGTCATCCAAATAGCAAAGAGAACACCCATCAAACCTCGCCGAAGTTCGATGAGACCATCCTCGAGCCGTGGGAGAGTCGGAGAGTCGGAGAGTCCACTGCAAGAGTCTGAGAAGTACTGGTGTCTTCTGATCTACAACAGCTGGGAAGCTGCTTGCTCACAGCGAGCCCCCGCCGACGCATCGAGGCCAGCGAGAGTCCTCGCCGAGCAGGACAATCTTCAGCTGCTGACTTCATACCAACGCTCAGTATCATGAGCACTATGAGCTACAGGAGATGATCTTCGAGCGGCACAGAGCTCTGCACGGCCGCGTACTACTACTAGAGACGTGCGGCGAACCCTCCCTGAGAGCGCACCACGCGCCTCACTTGTCGGTCGAGATGCAGAGCTCTCGTCTTGAGCTTCCAGTCAACTCCGCTCCAGCCTCTGCTGCTGCCCCTGCTCTCCTACAGCTCCACCGTCCTCTGGCATCTCACCCCAGCCAGCCCGACCCAGCTCAGCCCAGCTCACGCGCGCGCGACTCGCTCACCGTTCTGTAACCTCCTCCACCTCCCATTAAGCCCGATAACAGATGCTTCAGCTTATGCGCCGATCCGAGTCGTCGTCAGATGCGAGTGAAAGAGGCGACTCGAGAGAGACGAGGAGGGACGCGTCGAGGAGATCTGAGACGAGAGGGAAGAGAGGGTGAGATGAGGTACAGTCGAAGAGTTGAAGGTGCTGTTGATGATGCTGACTGGTGCTAGTTGTAGTCCATCGCTGCTCGGCCGAGCTGCGAGAAAGGCTGGCTGAGCGCGTCGAGTCGTTCGTTGCGAGTTGAAGTGAGAGCGAGGGAGTGGGAATTATGGAGGATGGTACAGTCGATTTGGCGTGTGAGCAGTTTCTGTAGGTTGACGAATGGGCGAGAAGCGCAAAAGAGACGAGGAGGAGAGACGAGGAGGGAGAGAGAGGGCGAAGGGCGAAGAGCGAAGGGCGAAGGGCGAAGGGAGCCGACGTAAACTTGCTCGGATGCAGCGTGTGCAGTTCGCGACACCCCGCCGAAGTTCAAGGAAATAAGAAACTTCCACTCTGAGGAACCACGTGTGCACTCGAAAGCTCAGCTCTTTCTCGGCGGTCCTTCTCTCGGCGCTCCCTTTCTCTCGGCGCTCCCAACGGCGCTTCGAGCTCGATATACCCGACTCGATTCTACTCCAAACAATCTGCAAACTACTCAACGAGAGAGACTAGAACAACCTCCCCAACACCTCATCCAACTGCTTCTTCGTCCCTCCCTTCCTCCTCTCCTCGCCATCCTCTCCCTTTCCACCCCCAGCTCCACCAGCAGCAGCAATCGGTTCCCTCTGCCTATAAGTCCTACCCTTCTTCTTCTCCTTCTTTCCCTCTTCGCCGCCCTCTGCACTCTCAGCCTTCCTCTTCTTCCCCTCTCCCTCGCCCGAGCCCGAAGCAGCAGAACGACCAGCAGCTTTCTCCTCGATCTTGCGGCCGACGCGCGCTTTCTCGACGGCTGAGAGGTAAGATTCTTGCTCCGTGCGAGAGTGTTGGAGGTGGAAGCGGAGGAGGGAGGTTTGCGTGGCGCGCTCGAGGGCTGTGGAGGGTGAGAAGGAAGAAGAGGGGCGAGGAAGAGGATCAGGGAGGGTCGGGAGCGGGGGGAACGAGAGGAGAGCAGAGTAAGGTGGCGGGTAAGGCGAAAAACGGAGAAGTCAGCGTCCCGGCGAGAAGCAGAGGGGACGAACGCCGAAAGCCGAAAGCGAAACAACGACTCACCGACCTGCTCACTGAGCATATCCCAGCGGAACCTCGGGAGGTACTTCATCGTCCAGACGTCGTCGCGGTGTCGAGTGCCTTTCTTGCCGCCTGTTCGAGTCGAATGAGAGAGAGCGGGAGGGAGAGCGCGGGCGAGGAGGACATGGCGAGGAGGGGAGGAAAGGGAAAGAAGGCAAGGCGCGAGATCAGTCACAGGCTTCTGAACAGCCGAGAGGATAAGGGAGAGCGCAAACCCACCGATGGTCTGCGCATTCAGCATCTCGGCCACACTCCTCGCGACCCTCTTGTCCTCAAACTCGACCCATCCCTCGGCGAACTTGTGCTCCTTGTGCTTCTCGGCTTGGTGGCGGCCCTTCTTGGAGGATTGGGCGGCAGGTGGGTCGGGATCTGTGTGGACGGGGAAGAGAGAAGAGAGCGAGAAGAGCGGGGTTAACGGCTGCTCCTCGGATCGGTCTGCGAAAGCGCGGCGAGCAGTGAAGGACAAGAGACCTCGAACATCCTGCCTCCAAACTTGCGAGAAGCAAACTTGCGAGCAATCGCAACGGGAACGTCGAGGTCTCCTTGCAGGGCTGCTCGGCGAGACAGAGCCAAGCGGCTTGACCTGAGCGAGTCGCTGCAGGTGCGAAGCACTAAGGAGAGTCGTGACCGAGCACCGTGCACATTGGTTACCTTGGGTGAGCAGGCAGGCATTCCCCGGGAGCAGCAAGCCGCTGCCGGTGCCGAAGCATCGACAAAGGTCTCGCGCGGGAGGACTGAGCTCGGCCGCCCTCAAGCTGCTGCACAGTGGAGGATGGGATTATCCACAACATGTTCAATTTCTGTCGCAGTTCGTCGGCCCAAACGGCGAGCCCCACCACCCGTTCGGCTGGTAAGGATCTCGCTGAGGGGCCGTGAAGCGCGACCGCTCCTCGCTCGGTCGCGAAGCTGTGATGCTGGGGTGAGAACGATGCCCAGCGCGATAATGAGTACCCTGTAAGCTCTGCAGTCGAATGTCGCCAGACTGAGGAGCGCTCAGCGAACCCTCTCTGAGGATCCGGTGCACGAAGACGGAAAGTCGCAAATACGCTACCAATCTAAGCGGTGGTCACAGTGCTGGAGGCAGCCACCCAGCTCAGAGACCTTTACAGCGCGAACTTACCACCGCAGAGCGGCAGCGAAAGTCCTCGCAGAGGCAGGCGAACTCGGCCGAAATGACACCCAGCTGTACCTCAGCGGTCACTGAAGCACGAAATGAAGAGGAATACACGATTACGAAGCTGATGCAGAGCCCAACAACCAACGTGCAGCGAAGACGTTCAGCGAACCCACTAGGATTCGGTGCGCGCCTCAGCTAGCGAAAGGATGCAGAGTCCTCCGAGCACTTCCATCGCGCTCCGTCAAGCTTTCAGCGTCTCCTGCCGCTCCTGCCATCCATCCATCCCATCCCACTCACCCCCTTCCAGCCCTTCGCGCGCCCGCCCATCTTTCGCGAGCTTGTACTCACCAGCCCTAGCCAAATACACCCTGCCCACCTCCCCGTAAGCGCTCAACAAATGCTTCACTTTACTCGGTCCCATCCCCGGTGGAATGCGCGACAAGTAAATGAGTCCCGGCTGTTTCTTGCTCTTTCCGCTGAGAGCTGAAGGGAGCAAATGAGCGGGAAGGGTCGAGGTGGTAGGAGCGGATTGGCGGGGAAAGGATTTAGATGAAGATGGTTCTGTAGGTTGATCGTCGTCCTCGTCGGCGGATAAGTTGTCGAACGCCGAGAAGCGCGAGTCGGGCTCTGGGGCGGCGGCGTCGGCGGTGCTGGGAGCTGAGCGTTTCTTGCTGCTGCTAGCTTTGGGCGAAGCGGCGGTGGTATGAGCCATTCTGTAGGACGATACTACACTGTAATGAGCCGAGCTGAACAGAAACGAGGTGACTTGAGCGGATCCAAGCCGTGAGCTCGCCGACTTGAGAGTTTTTGAAGGCTTCGCAGCTTGCCTCCCACCGCTGGTCGTCTCTCGTCGAGTCGACTACAGACTCAGCTACAGCACAGCATGGGAGTTCCCGCCTTGTTCCGATGGCTCTCCAAGAAGTACCCGAAAATCGTCTTGCCTGTACGGCTCTCGCGCCTCGCCGCTCGCTTGTTTGGTCGCTAACACTTGTAACGCGCTGCAGGTGATTGAGGATCAGCCCGTGTCGATCCCAGGAGCAAATGGCGAGATGGAGGAGATTGTGAGTGCTTCTATGAGCTGGTTGGAAGGCTACAGAACGGGACAGACGGAGCGGAGACGAGGTGACGCCGCTGCTCGCTTCGAGGGGGGTATGAAGGCGAGGAGAGAGCTGCAGGGGTACAGCCGGCACTCGCTCGTCTGTAGTGCACTATGTTCCCGCCCTCTCGCTGCTGTACCGCGTCGATTTGACCACTTGGAACCGAACGCTGACTCCGCCCCTCGCTCTCCCATTTGAACAGCCTGTCGACACCTCTGGACCCAACCCCAACGGCGAGGAATTCGACAATCTGTATTTAGATATGAATGGTATCGTCCATCCGTGTACGCATCCCGAGGGAAAGGTGAGTTGCGCCGTTTCACCGATTTGCGAGGGAGTGCCGAAGGCTGGACGGTGTGCAGGGTGTACTGAGGACGCACAACTCACCTCTATTCCTACCACAGCCCGCACCCAAAACCGAAGAAGCAATGATGCACGAGGTCTTCATCTACACCGAACGAGTGATCGCCATGGTCCGGCCTCGCAAGTTGCTGGTCATCGCTATTGATGGGGTCGCGCCGAGGGCCAAGATGAATCAGCAGCGTAGTAGGAGGTTTAGGAGTGCCGAGGAGGCGAGGGTCAAAGAGGAGGAGAGGATCAAGGCGATTGAGGAGTGGGAGGGTGAGTTCGGTTCTGCGCCGAGTGGACGCGAGAGAGGCAGAGGAGAAGGTCCAAGGAAGCTGACCGATGTGATTCAACCCAACAGCCATGGGCAAGGAGGTTTCGGACGAGTTCCGCAACGAGAAGGGCTGGGATTCCAACGCCATCACTCCGGGGACGCCCTTCATGGACCTGCTGGCCAAGAGTTTGAGGTATTGGGTCGCCAAGAAGTTGAACGAGGACCCTGGATGGGCAGGAGTGAGTGCTCTCCTTCTCCTTCAAGTCTCCAGAAGTTCGCACTGACCCTCGCTCCCCCTCGCAGCTCGAAGTCATCATCTCGGACGCCTCGGTTCCAGGAGAAGGCGAGCACAAGATTATGGACTACATCCGTCGTCAACGCTCGCACCCTTCCCACGACCCCAACACTAAGCATGTCATCTACGGACTCGACGCCGATTTGATCATGCTCTCACTCGCGACTCACGAGCCTCACTTTAGGGTGCTGAGGGAGGACGTCTTTGCTCAGGACAAAAAGGGCAGGGGTTGCCATACTTGCGGACAGATGGGTCACCATTCGAGTCAGTGTACCGGTGCGTCGTCTTTCTCGTTCTCTCCCTCTCTCGGCGCCGAGCTGACCTCGCTCTCGGCAACACAGGCAAACCCAAAGACCAACCCGACTTTTCCGGCGCCCCTCCCGTCGCCCAACCCTCCGCCCCCAAGCCCTTCATCTTCCTCGACGTCTCGATCCTACGCGAGTACCTCTCCATCGAGCTCAGTGCCATCGTCCACTCGTTCCCCTTCTCCCTCGAACGCGCCATCGACGATTGGGTCTTCCTCATCTTCTTCGTCGGCAACGATTTCCTCCCTCATCTGCCTAGTTTGGAGATTAGGGAAGGCGCGATTGATACGTTGATGGGGATTTGGAAGGGGAGCTTGGAGAGGATGGGAGGTTACCTCGCAGAGCATGGAAAGGTCAACCTTTCGAGGGCGCAGATCATTCTTGACCAGCTGGCCGAGAGGGAGGATGAGATCTTTAGGAAGAGGAGGGAGGGTGAGTTGACGTTTCGGGTTTGGCTCGGCGGCGGTGGCGAGAGATCTTTGCTGACGGTTCACTTTCATCTCAATTTGTTCTCCCTCTTGCACGAACCTTCACTCTCCCTCTCACTACGCGTCACTCACCCCAACTCGCGTTCCCTCCCTCACCACAGCCGAGGAGCGCCAAGACCGCAACGAAAAGCGTCGCAAGATCGACCAACAACATCGCGCCAACGCCGAGCAACGCAAAGGCGGCACGCACGTCCAAAACGGCCACGACTACGTCCCCGTCAAGCCTACTCCTCTCCCTTCCACCGGCCTGCCTCCCAAGCCTCAAACCGCCCCTGCCGACGTCGCTGCGATGGTCGGATCTAACGCCAGTATCGTCGCTAATAGGAAGGCGATTCGCATGGCCAACCTGAGCGCGGCGG
Source organism: Leucosporidium scottii (assembly GCA_003054985.1). Lineage (NCBI taxonomy): Eukaryota > Fungi > Basidiomycota > Microbotryomycetes > Leucosporidiales > Leucosporidiaceae > Leucosporidium > Leucosporidium scottii. Next base: position 251,327 of record MWVB01000024.1, read on the forward strand.
AGATGATCAAGGCTGAGCTCGCTGGAGGAGGAGCGGACGGGGAGAAGAACTTGAGCGCGGCGGAGAAACTGAAGAGGGAATTGAAGGGCGAGATGGGTGGAGCCTCGATCGAGGAGATTGTCGAGGACGCGCCCGCTGCCACCAAGGAGGAGGACTCGACTATGGCCGCTCCCGACGCTGCGACTGAGGAGACGACGCCTCGCGGGACGAAGCGTAAGGCGGGAGAGGCCGTCTCGGCCCCTGCTTCCGATACGGAGGACACGACCGAGGTGGAGGAGACGGAGGACTCGGAGGTCGATTCCTTCCTTGGCAAGGCCATTGTCGCCGCGACGGAGAAGAGCTCCAAGCTGCCGCCGTTGAAGATGATGGGCAACAACGTCGTCGAGCAAGATGATACGGTCAAGTGAGTTCTTTCGACCTTTCTCTCTCCGACTTTTTTGCTCGAGCTCTCTCGAGGCCCGACGAAGACGACGAGCGAGCTGACCCTTCTTCCTCTCTCGCGCAGGCTCTGGGAACCGGGATACAAGGAGCGCTACTACCGCCAGAAGTTCGGTGTCGAGCTCAGCGATACCGAGTTCAGGAGATCGTGAGTTTGCCGTTCTCGTGTTTCGTTTCGCTTTCTCGGCGTTCGATCGAGACGAGCTCTCGACTGCGTCTCGTTGTCGCTCGCTCACGAACTTCTGCTGACATCCGTCTTTTCATTCTCTCTTCCTCTCGTCCTTCTTCCTCCCTGTTCGCCCTCGCCTCGCGTCACTCGCTCGCCCATCCACAGTGTCGTCAAGTCTTACGTCGAAGGCCTCTGCTGGGTCCTCGAGTACTACTTCCAAGGCGCCCCCTCATGGCAGTGGTACTACCCTCACCACTTCTCGCCCTTCGCCTCCGACTTCACCGACCTCGCGAGCCTCGATATCGAGTTCAACCTCGGCAAGCCATTCCGGCCATACGAGCAACTGATGGGTGTCTTCCCCGCCGCTAGGTGAGTTTTGAGCTTCGCGAACGATGAGAAAGTATGAGAGCTGACCCGAACGAACTTTCACAGTCGAATCCATCTTCCCCTCCCCTTCCAACCTCTCATGACCGACGACGACTCGCCCATCATCGACTTCTACCCGAAGGAGTTCGAGATCGACATGAACGGCAAGAAGATGGTTTGGCAAGGAGTCGCTCTCCTCCCCTTCATCGACCCCGTCAGGCTACTCGAGGCCATGGCGACCAAGTACCCCGAGTTGACCGAGTTCGAGATCAAGAGGAATGAGCTGGGCGTGGAGACGTTGTTCGTTGGGCAGGAGCACCCGCTGTACGATTATCTGGAGGGATTGTACACCAAGAGGAAGATCAAGGAGGTGAGTCGCTTGTCTCGCTCTCATTCGACTCGGCGCCGATTGCTGACCTTCGCTTTACCCCCACTACAGCCCATCGAGCTCGACACGAAGCGCTCGCGCGGCATGGCCGGTACCGTCCTCCCCGACCCCGTCTGCACCCCGGGCGGCATCTTCGAATCACCTCTCCCCTCCCTCCCCGACATCCTCGCCGACCGCTCCATTTCGGCGACCTACGCCTTCCCTCCTCAGCGGACACCTCATCGCTCGGTCCTCCTCCCTGGAGTCAAGCAGGCTCGCCCCGTCCTGAGCTCTTACGACAAGGACTCGGTCAGGCGCGGGCAGGGAGGAGAGGGACACCAAGGCAACGGCTTCCATCACCAGCGGCAGGGAGACCAGCGAGGACCCGGATTCGCCAAGGTCGATCGCGGAGGGCGAGGAGGAGGCGCATCGGGAGGAGGGCGAGGAGGATACGGCGGCGGCGGAGGAGGACCAGGATACGGCTACGGCGCTCCTCAACAACAGCCTCAGTCTCGCGATCCCTACGGCGGCTACTCGGGTGGGGGATACGGCGCTCCTCCCCCTTCCGTACCCTCCTACGGCGGCTACGGCGGACAGGCTCAGCAACCATCGTACGGCGGCTTCCCTCAAGCTCCTGGCGGATATCGCCCACCTCCCCAGCAAGGAGGCTATCAACCTCCTCCTCAAGGCGGCTACGGAGGGTACCAGCCTCAAGCTCCTCAAGGCTACGGCGCCCCTCCCCCTCAAGCCGGCTATGGAGGGTACGGCGGAGCTCCTCCCCCTCAGCCACCGCAGGGAGGAGGCTATGGTGGATATGGCGGGTATGGAGGACCTCCCCCTCCTCCCGCGAGTGGGTACGGCGGATATGGAGGATCGGGAGCGGGACAGCACAAGCGGTATTGAGCGAGCCGCGCCGAGGAGGGGAGAGATTAGAATCATTGACCTATTGATGTATGCCTCTCGTTGTGTTCGACGAGGCGGGTTTGCTCTAGTGAAACAAAAATGAATCGATTGTACCATGTAGCTTCTTCGACGGTCGTTCGCGGGAGCAGGTGAGCAGCGAGATGAGAACTCGGCGCCGACCGGCAGGTTTTCTACTGTAGGGACAATCGAAGCTGTACGATTAGGTGTACGGAATCTCCGAGCCTTTTAGCAAGAGCGGTACCACTCGCAGCGCGTGAATCAGCGGTACCACGCCCGTCCAAGTCAAGCCGAGAGAGAGGACGAGCAAGAATCGAGGGTTCGCCTTTCTCCCTCCTGCAAGTCACTTGCTCTGCTCAACACCTTCAAGACCACACTCAACAGCCTACAGCAAGCATGCTTCTCACCCAGGCCACCCTCGTCTGCTCCCTGCTCACCCTCACCAGCGTCCTCGCTCAAGATCCCTCGGCGACCGCTACCGCCGACCCTTCCACCGAGAGCCAGGGAGGCTTCACCCAGTGCGCGCCGGCCAACTTGACTTTTGATGGTGGTGTGCCTCCTTACACGATTGATGGTGAGTGCTCCGAGTGTCTTTGGTGGGCTACAGAGGTGCAGGAGAACAGCGAGGTCGAAGGTGCGAGGGGAGAGGGACCACGGGCGTGCGAGTGGTGATGGGGAGCTGTAGAGCAGCAGGGGAGCTTCGGAGGGCTGACATACACCTTCCTACTCTGCAGTCCTTCCCGCTGGAGACGCCAACGCCACTCCTCTCACCACTATCAACGCCCCTTCGTCGCCCTATTCCTGGCTCGTCAACGTCGCTTCTGTAGGGTCTCACTCTTCTCGTCGTCTCTGGAGAGATTTTGCTGACCTATCGTCTCTCCTCTCCATTCCACAGGGCACCAACATCACCCTGCACGCTACCGTGAGTCTCGGCGCTCGTCTCGTGCACCTCGGCCTTCCCTTTTCGCGCTGTTCGTGGCTTACTGAGCCTGGCTGATCCTCTCATAATTATTAACAGGATTCGAACGGCACGGTCGCCGATACCAACCCCGTCGTCGTCAAGCCTGGCACCGACGCTTCCTGCTTGACCTCGGGCTCGGCCTCGGCGAGGCTTGCGTGAGTGCTTCTGTCTTTCTCTTTCCCCACCTTCGGCCTCTTCGCTCCACCGACGTTTCTCTCGAGATTTCCTCACCGACTCGGCGCACTTGACGGCTGACCCCCTTTCATTTTCCCCCTCTGATCAGGCGCCGTCAAGCTCCCACTGAAGCTGCCCTCGGTACCGACGCCACCGGCGACGACTTCTTCAACTCATACTTCGACGAGGCCACTGCTGGACTTCCGACCGATTCGGCTACTCCGACTGACGGCGCCGAAGCTTCGTTCGTCCTTCAAGTTTCACCTCCGGTTCTTTTGTTCCTCCGACTCACTCTCCCTTCCCTCCCACTCCACAGCCCTCAAGACGCCGTTGGGGCTGGATCTACTCCCACCGACCCTCCCACCTCCGACGCCTACCCCGCCGCTGTCGACGACGCCGCTGCTCAACCTACGACGAGCGCCGAGCCCGCCACCACCACCGTCACTTCTCTCTCGCCTGAGAGCCTCAGCTCGTTGACTGGAGGGTGAGATCTCCTGCCCTTCTGTGCGAGAGCTGTCGCTGACCTCCCTCGCTCATCTTCCACAGCATCGGAGGCATCGCCAGTGTTCTCGGTGGAATCGGGATTTGAGTAGCCTCCACCTCTCCTATTCCCTCTCCGTAGCCGTCTGCTTAGTGAGGATAGACACTCTTCACCGCTCACCTCTGAACAGCTCTGTGCAACTCTAGACTCTCGGTACATTGTCATTTCTCTCGGCGCACCCTTCTCGGCGAAAGACTGGCGAGCCCGACTCGACTGCTCTGCTGTACTCTGCTCTCCTTCTCGAGCGTTCAGTGTAGCTGCTTCCGATCTGCTTCCAGGCTTAGCGAGCTGCATACACGGCTCTTCAGCAGCTTCAACGTCTGCTCCCCTTCGCCCTTCGCCCTTCCCTCCTTCTCCCTCTCATCTCGTCTCTTCGTTTCGTCTCTCTTTCAGCTTTTCGCCCTTTTCATCGACCTACAGAAACTCTTACACACCGCGACTCGGCTGTACCCTCCTACATCACTCTCACTCCTCGACTCATTCTCACTTCGACACGCAACGAACGACTCGCCCTACATCGCTCGACTGGCTCTCGCTCTCACCTCCACCGAGCAGCGATCGACTACAGTTCGCAGTATCGACCAACGGCAGCAGCTTCCAGCTTCTCGCCTGTACCTCATCACCCTCAGTGCCTCACCACCCACCCTCCCATCTCTCTCTCGACTCTCACTCGCTCTCGCATCTCATTCGACTCTGACGGGCGCTACGGTGGAGCATCTGCTATTGGCTACTTTGAAGTGGAGAGGGAGACTGAAGGGCTACAGAACGGTGAGTTCGGGGAGTGCGTGTGCTGAGCTGGGCTGAGCGGGGCTAGGCCGGAAGGCTGAGATGGCGTAGGCAAGCAGGTGCAGGTTCAGGTGCTGCACAAGCGTGAATAAGATCTGCTGGGAGACAAGACGAGACGAGGGCGCTTCGCTGGCGACTGAGGCGAACGGCGGACTCTCAACGAGGGTCCGCTGGTCGTCTCTCAATGGAGGGAAACGCGTAGCTCTGGTTCACTTTCAGTGCATCTCTTTGCTCACACAGAGGTCACGTTGCTTCTGAGCAGTTCACTCAGAGGGAGCAGCTCGGCGTCGCCCTGCTCGGCGAGGTCTTTTGCTGGCCTTTTGAGGGCTGGTGGGGGCTCGCTGTCAACCTTGGGATGCCCAGCTGCTATAGTGTCCGAGCTTTCCGTACAGCTCGGCATCTAGCACAGAGCTCTCCAACTCACCACACCGCGAGGGCGGTCTCATCAAATCTCGGCGAGGTTTCATGGGCGTTCTCTACCCGTGGAGCGTCATGAGGCACATTTAGTGAAGCATGGGGTCTAGCTTGAAGCTGGCTGCCATGACACCGCTCATCAGCAGCGGGCGAGGCAACTCGTCTTCCCTTCGGCGATAGCCTTCACTGGCCTGCTGGTCGGCGGGGCTTCGCTGTGGACGGTGTTGATCGTGCGCTTGCGCATGCAGCTTTAGGCTTTACGGAAGTACGAGCCAGATGCTGCTGTTGTGACTCTGCAGCTCCTCTGACCTGGAAGCGGCTCGGCGTCCCTTCTGAGAAGGCCACTGAGCGTTTTCTGGGCGATCGAGGTCGACGCAGATTTCCTGATACACAAATCAATCCTACATTCCGCGCATCTGTATATTTGATGAGTGAGGAATCTTGCGCTGTAGAGCAGCAGGTGTTCGTCCTTCCGCTCGGCGATGCTTTCGCTCCTCTCACAGAGGGCGCGGGAGCTCGCTGTGTCCAGAAGGAAGCTGTGCCTGCCCCTTGTGATGAGGTTGCTCTTCAGCTGGAATGTTCCTTGTCTGCAGTGCAAGCCCAGTCACTCGGAGACACGGTGATCTCTCTCGCCGACTTGCAATCCTCGCTCGCTCTTGCCAAGAGGCCGGATCGGGGAGCTTGCTCTGATTGAAAGAGATCATCATTTCTCGCTCCACCGTCGGGAAGCCTCGGCTTCTCGGAGAACCAGCATACGATCAGAGCGGGAAGCTGAGCTCCGCTCTTCTCGCTTTCGGAGCCGTTCAACGAGCTCGAGGGAGCTTGTGGGACGGTCTCATATCGGGGATGCCGGCCCAACTCTTTTTTCCACTCTCTGATGCTGGTGCAGAAGGCTGATGAACCGCCCAGCGCGCCGCGGACGTACAAAAGGCGGGACTTGGTCGCTCGGCGAGGACGGCGCCTTTGGATGTTACTCGGGAGCTGATGAGCTCTCGAGGCGCAGCTGATGTTGAATTCTCTTTCCGAGAGACCTGTTGATTCCAGCATCTTGCCTTGCTGACCGCTCACCAGGAGGTGGAAGCTCGCCGTCTTCGCCGCGATCGCTCTCGAGCTTGCATTGCAGGTTCGAGGGTGGCTGCTGAGTTGTGGCAGTGCAACCTTTCTCAAAACCCTCTGAAAGACCGGGGTTGAGCATTGCAACCTGCGGCACCGAGCACGGGCGGGGACTTCGCACCTTTTGGGACTGAGCCTTCTCTTCCGGCGGCGGAGTGTGCTCGTCTCATACCCATGACGGTAAGCGAACTGATTTCAGATCATTGCTGCCATTGTTCGAGTGTCCCTTTCATCTCAGATGCTGCTCCCCAAGCTGCACATTGACATTGGGGCGAGTGAAGCGACCTCTCCTTCACGAAGCTCTCTCCGACCCGAAAGGTCGGGGGTTGCTTTGTTGAAGAAATGTTTGTACTCATTTGCAGTGCTTTGGGTATCTGCTGCTGGCCGTAGAGCGGGACGAGCACCCCTACTGTGACCGGCGCTGAGAGCTCGCAGGTGCTTTCGGCGTTGCTCGCTGGGAGGAAAGGTAACTGGTCTCGCTCTTGCGGCCCTTCGCTCCTCTGCTATCGCCACGATGACAATCACGAGAGTACCCAAGCGGGTTGTTGAGGCTCGAGGCGCCCTCGCTCGATGCGCCGAGTGAGAGCTGGGAAATTCGCTCGGGCGTTTAAATAGAGTGCAGATGGCTGATGCTCACTACATTGGCCTCACGAGGGCTTGGTGCCGGCTTGAGGCTCCCTGCTGGCTGCTGTAGTGCTCGCAAGAGTGCTGCAGGAGCTAGCTCCGTTCTTCCCCTTCGCGCCGAGTCCCCTCCCAGCTCTCGTTCGCAGAATGAGGAGCAGAGCAGGCACCCCCAGAATTCCCTGCATTGTTTCCCTTACCATATCAAAGTGTGTAAGATCAAAGCTAAGCGGAGCACCTCTGCTTCTTTCCAAGAGGGACAGAAGGAGCGGGCCGAAGCCGAGCTGGAGTCGGCGGGCTGTGGAGCGGTGCTCTGCAGCTTACTCGGCTCTTGAATTCGACGCAAACGCTCGCTCCTTTTTTCGTGTGCAAGTCAAATCAGCTCGGGCGACTATGAGAGCGCTGAGGGTGGGGTCAGGCTCGCACTGGCACTTCTTACAAGAGCGCTTGCAGACCTGATGCGGCTACAGGAAATGTGGAGGCGTCGTGGCTCCCTTACAAACTTGCTGACGTCTCTCGGTGCTCTGGGGAGCGCTGGGAGGGCAGCTCGACCTCGGCTGGTGCGCCGAGCTGGCTCGAGGGCAGAAGGGCATGATGAGGTTTCGGGGATTTCTCTTGCCGTAGGAAATAAACTCTATATTTGAAAAAATTCGAGTTGTCTCTTGGAAAGATGAAGTGGAATGGATAGAAGGAGGTGCCGCTTCTTCGATTGGAGGCCGAGATGAGAGAAAGAAAAGGAACAGCTCGACACTCGGCTCGATTGCCTTCTCGTTCGTCTCCTTTTTCGTCGTTTCCTCAGTTCTCAACATCTGACGTTTCAGATGCCTCCCCCTGCACGGCGGGACGATTCTCAAGCCTCGTCTCGTCTCGCCTTGCGAGCGAGCAGTCGCCTTGCGAGCGAGCAGCGGAGCCGAGGCAGGCAAAGAACGGCTCTCTCTTCTCTTCTGGTCGCTGGGAACGGCCGCGACGACGTGTTGAGTTGTCTAACAGTGTCTATGTTCCATGCCGTACTCGAAAACTAGTCACTCATCTTCTAAGTTACTCGTCAAAGCAAGCACGCCGTCCAATCCGTCTCAAGCGCTCGCTCCAACGACGGCGAAGGACAATCCGAGGGCGAGCAGGCTGCGAGGTGGGATGGAATTGTTAGCCAATCATCTTCCGAGACGGCAGAGCGAAGGACTCACCCCAAGCTAAGCGAGTTGAGCGACGAAATCGACTCGGAAACGATGGCGCGACTGACGGCCGATTCGGCGGAGGAAGCGACGACGCTGGTGGTGCTAAGTGACGCGAGGAGATCAGTCGAGAAGAGAGAAATCTTCAACCACAGAAGAGCGTCGACTCACGGAGCTTCACTGGTCGAAGGAGGGCTGCTCGTGACCGAGGGCGCCGAGGAAGAAGCCACCTCCGAAGTCGTCGAAATCTCGCTGGTCGACTCGACTGGGGCGGTGGTGCTGATCTCGGAGGAGGTGGCGGCGGAAGCAGGGGAGGAGGTAGCCGAGTCGGTAGCAGTGACGGTGGAAGCCGAGTTCTGACCGATGCAAGAGCTGTCGGAGCTCGGCTGAACGGTGAGGGGCGAGGAGAAGGCGAGAGCTCCGGTCGAGTCCTGCAGAGGGGGAGAGAGGTTAGGTCCGAATCTGAGGAGTGGTGGAGAAGATTTACACGAAGACGGAGAGTGATGCTCGTTCCAGAGGCGATGTCGACGAGCCAAGTGACGGGCGAGGTTGCTGCCGAAATGCTCTCGAGGGCGACCGCTCCGGCTTCTCCTCCGGGAATCACTGTTAGATGTAGTCTGTTAGCTTTCGCTCGCCGTAGCTCGTCGGTCACTCCTCGGTCCACCCTCGAGCTCGCTTAACGCCACTGCCTCGGTCGCACGCTCAACTTCGGAGCTCCCCGATCCCTCGGTTCTGCACCTCATTACCGTTTGTCTCCCAAGGCAAGCACTCTTGCCGAATACTCTCGGCTACTACGCGCGCCGACAAGCCCACACCTCCCAGTCCTGTAGCTCGAACTCCGATCTTGCGACAGGCTTCGAAATCGGCGACTCACCATCAATGATGTAGGGCGGTACGCCTCCGGAGAAGGTGAGGCGCGACGGAGCGCACTGAACCACCGAGACAGGCGAGTCGATCTGCTGTGCTACAGCTCCTTCAAGCGCGACGAGCGCGAAGAGGGCGAGGACAAGTTGGAGCAGCATGGCTGAAGGGGAGAGAAGTGAGTTGTAGGAGTGTAGGAGGTGTCGAGGGGGAGATGGCTGTAGTCGGAGTAGACGAGGCGAAATGAGTTGCAGTCGAAGTCGAAACGAGCGAGTGGCGGGAGGACAAGAAGGATTACGCCCGAATCGACTCCAATAGCTTGCGAGCTGAATCAAGCCCCAACACGCCCACATCGGGTCTACTTCTCGCCTTCGCCTTCCCGAAGCCTTCAAACGAGCTTGGCGCGATCAGAGATGTAGTATAGTCTATTCCAACTCGCCCCAGTCCCCTCAGTCGTACTTGGAGTTGGCCGTCTCCGGCGCCAGCGGCCTCATGCACCACTTCAGGGTATACCACATTGCTACCCATGAGAGGACAACGAGGGGAATGGTGATGAAGGGGTGGTCGGAAGCGGCGGTGAAGAGGGAGGAAGGACCGCTCGAGATCCTCTGCGAGCGCCGAAAGAGGTCAGCGTGAATGTGAAAGCGGGCGAGAAGAAGACGTACATCGGCAAACTTCTCCATGAAGGTACGAGAGGAGACACCGGCGAGTGCTCCGGTGGTGATGCCCTGCTCGATGACCGAGTAGACCTCCTCGTGCTCGAACGAGAGCGGTGAGCCCGAGAGCGTCGACTTCCAGTAGACGAGCGTCTGCGAGGGCGAGAGAGGGTAAGAAATGAAAATAAATGAGATCAGCTTCGATAAGCGGAAATGAAGGCGAAAGCGAGCACAAAAGAGCGCACCTTGGGGTCGGCGATGAGCAACTTCGGTCCATCCGCTGCGCCGTTCTTGACATCGTACATCGTCCTAACCCATCCCGCCCATTTATCCCCATCGACCCACGTCCACAGTACATCCCTCCCCTTCTTGCTCTCCTCCTTGCTCATCCTCCTTTCACTCCATCCCTTTGCCAACCGCTCGACGACCGTCTTGGCTGCATCGAACTGCTTCCCCGGCAATCCCTTCCTGCTCAACACCGCCACACCAACCAACGGTGGGTCTCCAGTCGACGGCATGAGATCTTCGAAAGTGGCCCCACTCAGCTCGGTGAGCGTAGGAAACTTGGCCGAGCGGAGCCAGTGCTTGGTGGCTTCGAGGCGGGATTTGGCGGGGAGGGTGTGCGAGGGGAGGGCAAAGGTGTTGGCGGGCGAGAGGGAGCCGTCCTTGAAGGCGAAGAGGTAGGGCTCGGCGGGGAGGGAGGCGAGGGAGTAGAGATCGG
>MWVB01000024.1:270048-291640 GCA_003054985.1 Leucosporidium scottii
GGGGGAGGGGATCGTGGTTGCGAGAGATGACTGGTTGAGGCTGGCGAGTCGGTCGTGGGGCGAAGCTGGGTCGAGCCGGGGTGGAGCTGGGGAAGAGGGGGAGGGGGAGGAGCAAACGTCTCGACGCCGGGTCGGTCTTGCTTCGTAGCCATTTGAGCTTCGAGCTGTAGGTTTCTAGCGGTTAGGCTCTTCGTTTCGGCCGAGGGCACCGGAACTTGCCTGGACGAGCCGCTGCCGGATGACATCGAGCTCGCGCTGCACGTCCTCCGGGATCTTGCTGGTGACGACGGGTGGATCCCATGCTGTAGTGCGAGAGGGTCAGCTGTTTTTCGTGCTGCTACAGCCTTCAAACGTACTGCACTCTTGCTTTCTCTCTGCACGAGGGCCAAACGCCGTCAGCTGATCCGCTACCTCGTTACGAGCAGAGAATGGACTCACTGATGCACCCATCACAGCTTTCGTTCTGTGGCGCCTTATCGCACCTCAACTTTCTCGCCTGGCAAGCTCTGCACGAGGCCTTCACGCGGTTGCGCCTTCGTTTGGCCGGTCGCTCCTCGTCAGCTCCGCCTGTGCCGTTCGAACCAGGTCCTACGCTGACGGGCTTCTCGTCCACTGCAGCAGAAGTAAAGATGGGCAACGGGGCGGGATTCTCGAACCACTGGAGATCGCTGGCCATTTGAGCGGGCGATTCGTGTTGGCGGAAGGGTGAAGGGGAAAGGAGAGGCTTGAGCTGCTGTATGATATGTCGAGAGGTCGAAGAAGGTGTTGCTGCTCTGTAGTGAACCGCTGGTCGAATCTCGGGAGTCGAAGATTGGTCAAAAGGCAAAGGAGCGGCAAAGCCGGGATCTCGGCAAGGGCGAAAGAGTGGGGCCCAATCCCTCCGCCGTTCTCCTTTCGCTTTCATCCTCGCTTTGGTTGGCGCCACACCAGCAGCTTTACAACATGCCCTCTGCTGTTCCCGCTCCCCTCGCTCTCGTCACCGGAGGCTCTGGCTTCCTCGCTTCCTCAATCGTGCTCCTCCTGCTCGAGCGAGGCTGGAGGGTGCGCTCGACGTTCCGCTCCCAAGCCAAAGCCGAGCTCTGGCTCTCCAAGTACCCTCAATGGAAGGAGCAGCTCGAGCCTGCTATTGTCGAGGACATGCAGCTTCCAGGAGCCTACAACTCAGCGATTCGAGACGTTTCGGTCGTGTTCCACGCGGCTTCGCCCTTCACCATGTCGTTCAAGGTGTGTATTGAGATACTTGAAAGACCTTCGGAGCTAACACCGAGACCGCTTAACCTACCAGGACAACGAGAAGGACATGCTCATTCCCGCCCGCGAGGGATGCTTGAACATGCTACAAGCAGCTCACAAGCAGCCCTCGGTCAAGAGAGTGATTGTTACTTCTTCGTGAGTCCCTTCAATTTTCCGCAACACCTCAAGAGCTAAGCGGAGCTCTCTACACAGCTTCGCCGCGGTCACTTCGCCTCACCTCGATCCTCGTCCTGGCCACACTTACACCGAGAAGGACTGGAACCCTTCTACCTGGCAGGAAGCTGTTGATTCCAAGGATCCTCACTTTGTCTACCTCGCTTCGAAGACGTGAGTATTCGAAGCTCGGAGGCTGGCATCGGAGTTCGGCGCTCACTCCGAGCCCATTTTTTGCTATAGATTCGCAGAGCAAGCGGTCTGGAAGTTTGTAGAGGAAAACAGACCTTCGTTCAGCGTGACTACGTAAGGTTTTTTTGGTCTTCCTCGGAGATGCTGGTAGCCCTGTTAATCGACTTCGGCGCTCAGGATCGTTCCGCCGGTCATCCTTGGTCGCCCTCTGCAGCCCTTCTCCTCCATGTCGGACATCAATCAGAGCTGTGAGTATTTTTTTGAGTGCTTCTCATCGCCTGCAGCTCACATACGCCCTCTCAGCGCGCGTGCTCTGGCGTAACGTCGACTGTGACCAGATTCCAGCGACTCCGGCTTACGTGCGTCTTTTCGCCTTCTTCTCGCTACCGGGCTGCATCACTGATAGCACAAGCTGATAGGTCTGCGTCGACGTCGCCGACTGCGCTCTTTGCCATGTCCTCGCCGCCGAAGCCGACCCCTCTATCGTGAACGGAAAGCGCTACCTCACCGTCGGCTCGTCTTTCACTCAAACCTCGGCTGCGAGAATCATTGTCAAGCGTTTCCCTGAGCACGCTAAGCGTGTACCTTCCATTCCCGAAGAGTTGGAGCACTACAGCTACTCGTCGGCGTTGTGAGTTTTCGAGAGTTCGGCGCTCGGTCAGAGCTGACTTTTGAGCTTTACAGGGTCGAAAAGGACCTCGGGATCAAGTGGAGGTCGTATGAGAATACCGTGGTGGAGACTTTTGCGCATCTGGCCGAGGTCGAGGCTGCTTCGAAGCAATGAAAGGGTGCTCGGCGATGCAAGTCGAGCGGATTTCCGTAGATGCTACCAATTGAATTGCGATAAATTTGGTTCAGTCATATCTACTTCTCGGGGAAATTTCTCTTGCAGTAAACTGATGTACAGGACTTCGCGAATTGCAAGCAAATACATGCCGGCCGGCCGGTTCATCGAGCCCTTGGGCGGGCGGGCAGGCGGCTCAGTTTACGCTGCCAGTGACGGAGTTCTCGTCTCGGAACAGCGGGGAGCATCGCCCGAGAAGGGCAGCTCCTCGTTTTCCGCCCACGGAGCTCCATCCCCTTCTCTTCCTGCTCCATCTCCGGATCCCCCATCTCTCGTCTCATCTCGCCACTTCGCCATGGGCTGCTTCGTTTTGGAACCCAAGCTGCACGGGAAGGCAGATGAAGTCGAGCATGTCCCTGGTGAGCTCTGAGCAGATCTAGAGCGCCTTGGCGAGCGGGAAATCAGTCTGACACTCCGAGACGACAATCCTGCAGGGACGGCCGTCTTCAACGAGGATCCTGCTGCCGCTGCCGCTGCTGCATTCGATGGAGTGGACTTGACTACTGTACGTTCTTCCAATCTCATCCGAATTGAAGAGCTTGCTGACCTCTCGAACCTGTAGTTGAAGCGCGCTCCTGGACGAGAGGATCTCATCCTCATCCCCCAGCCTTCGGACGACCCCAACGACCCCCTCCTTTGGCCAGCCTGGAAGAAGCAGGCTTTCTTCTGGGTCCTAATCTTCGGTACATGCCTCGTCGGAGCTTGCGGTCCTCTCATCGCAGCCGACCAGAGGCATATTGCTGCGTGAGTGCATCAGATCCCTCTCCCTTCTCGTCGCTTCCCCGCGCTCGGCTTTGAGTACAGGTCTACCTGCGATGTTTTTGGTCTGCCTCAAGAAGTCACACAGCTGACGTCGGCCACCTTTCCCCTCAACAGCTTGCTCGGCGTTTCGGCGAACACCTTCGCTCAGATCCTCTCGTCGTGGTTCGTGTTCTGTTTGGCAATCGCCACCCTTTTTTTCCAAGTCGCTTCCATCAAATTGGGCAAGCGTCCGGCAAGTCGAGCTCGCCGCTGAGTGAGTCGAGCACTCATTGATTCTCTTCGCCTCTTCAGATCTACCTCTTCTCTTCCGTCCTCCTCTGCGTTTCGGTCATCTGGGCTTCCTACGCGGATTCCATTGGTTCTTTCGCCGCTGCCCGAATGGCCCAGGCTATCGCCATGGCGCCTTTGGGTCAGTTACTTTCTCTTTTTGATCATTCCCGCTCTTGCTGACCTTTTCTCCCGCATTACAGAGTTCCTAGTGGGCGCATCTATCAATGACGTGTTTTATGTACACGAGCGCGGCGTCTACGTTGGTGAGTAGCTCACCGAAGCGTTGTGGATCCAGCGCTGACCTCGGCGCCTTTGTCCTTCGCGACGCTGTTTCGTTTCCTACAGCCATCTGGACTGCGGCTCTTGTCGTCGGCATCAACATCACACCCGTGCTCGCGGGTCAGATACTCAACAAACCGGAGCTTGGATACGTCTGGGTGTTCCGCTACGTGAGTTTGAACGAGCTCTCGGCGCCGAGGGGCAGCCACTAACTTCTCGTTCTGCAGTTCGCGATTGCCTGCGGAGTCCTCATTCTCCTACAGTTCTTCTTGATGCCCGAGTCCACTTTCGTCAGGGCCTCCGTCATCCCTACCAAGACTACCGACTCGACCTCGGATCATGAGAAGCGCGAGGCGACTCACGTCGAGACCGGAGGAGCGGCCGCCATCCCCAAGAAGTCCTTCGTACAAGAGCTGAACCCCTTCAATGGCGTCTACAAGACCAAGACCAACGTGTTCATGCTTCTTGCTCGCCCTTTCCTCATGCTCTTCACGCCCGTCGTCTTGTGAGCTTCTTGTCGCCGAACGCCGAATGCCGCTTACGGTCCCTGTGCTCAACAGTTGGGGCGGTCTGGTCTACGGATTGGGTGTGACTTGGCTCGTAATGTTAGCTGTGACTATCTCCGTGGAAAGTGGCTTTTGCTCGTTCTCTCAGCGTCGAACCCAGGCTAACCCAGCCTTTCTCTTCAGGTCTTTGGCAGCCCGCCCTACAGCTTTAGCTCGTCCTCCGTGGGACTGACGTACTTGGGGCCCTGCGTCGGCGCTGTAATCGGTCTGCTTATTGCAGGACCTCTCACCGACTGGTCAGCCAAGATCCTCTCGCGTCGCAACCATGGGATCTACGAGCCGTAAGTGGATGGCCGAGCTCCTCGTCACCCTTCTCTCGTTGAAGCTGACATTGATTTCCTCAAAGCGAGTTCAAACTCGTCCCTGTAGTCCTCTACCTCGCCTTCGGCGTCTTCGGCTTCGTCGGCTACGGATGGACTCTCTCAGACGGTGGGTTCCTTTTCCTCCTCTCGGCGCCGCCCTGCTCTGCTGCCCCGTGTCTCAACTCGACTGCACCCTGCTGATCCCTTGAACTTCACAGGCGCGCCGTGGATCGGTCCCGTCGTCTTCTTCGGCATCTGCAACTTCGCCATCGTCCTCGGCACCACCGCCGGCGTTTCTTACATCGTCGACTGCAACCGCCATACGACTGACGCCGCCCTCGGTGCTCTCATCTTCTGGGTCAGCCGCTGCTGCCTTCCCCCTTCCCGATCAAGCCGAGCTGACTCTCCTCGTTTCCCGTTCCATAGAAGAACATCTGGAGCTTTGCTCTTACTTGGGATTTCACCACTCAATTACTCACCTACGGTCCACGCAACTCCTTTGCTGTCATCGCCGCCGTCATCGCCTTCACATCTCTCTGCACAATCCCGATGTACATTTTGGGGAAGAAGGCTCGGAGTTGGACCCATCGCCGCATCCGTTTCTCGGAGGAGGATGAGATGTCTGCGGTAGCTCATTGAGAGGTAGGATGATGAGGGAGAAGACTGATTAGTCGAGCGTTAGAGCAATATCATATCTTTGTGCAGTCTACTCGCTGCTCTTCTGCGAGTCGAACTTCGGCGCCGAGAGCTCGGCGATCATTGGGAAGGGGGTTGCTCTCATAGCGGACACAAAAGCACAGGGCCCGATCGAGCTTTGCCATATCGAACCCTGTCGCTGCAGTGGGGCAGATCGAGGGCGAGCCTCCTCAACGAAACGAAACGACTGCTCGCGCCCGAGTTCAGGCTCCCGCTCCGTCTCTTCACCTCGTCTCAGCTTCGACGTACAAGTAAGATGGTCCGGAGTACAATCATTGCCAGGACGACAGACGGTGAGCCTCCAACACTGCAACACGTCCCGCCTCGTCAGCTCACACGCTCGCTCCCACTACAGGTCTCCCTCTCGCTGCTTCCAACGATGATGACGAGCAGGTGGGTCAATATCAGTCTACAGAGCTGCTCGCTGCTTCCGTACGGGTTCACCTGCAGCTGGCAGAGCAAGGCGCGGGCGCAAAACACGGTGACGCTCCCTGAGCGGCGAGGAGCTGCAGACAGGCAGGCGTGGCTTCCTTGTTGCCGAGGAGGTTGTTGGGAACTTTGAGAGCCACTTGAGGGTGCTAGGAGGCTCTGTAATAGTGCAGATACGCCCGGCTGGAGTAGAGCGCGCCGTGGAGCGCGAGGGCTGGCTTCGCTGACGGATGTTGGGCCGCTGTGACGAGCTACAGAGACTGTACACGACCAGAAGAAACACCCTGTAACCCGTTTGCTAATGCTGCTTCCTCTTCTCTTCTGCAGGACCAGGTCAAGCTGCCCGAGTACAAGCAGCAAGCCAAGCTCATCTTCCGCCGAGTAACACCTCAGTCTGAGCCGCGCTGCTCCATCGAATCGGGAGCATGCACTTTGCAGTGAGTCCGCGACGGCCATGAAGCCACCCCTACTCGAGAGCTGACCTCGGCGCCTTCCCAACTCGCCAGCTACCTCATTGTCGACTCCATCATCTACCTCACAATCGCCGACAAATCCTACCCTCGCAAGCTCGCTTTCGCCTATCTCTCGGAGCTCTCCACCGAGTTTGCTCGCTCCTACCCTCCTTCATCCTCGCTCAAACCCGGTCTTCGCCCCTACGCCTTCGTCAAGTTTGACACCTTCATCCAGCGGACCAAACGTCTATACCTCGATCCTCGCGGAGCCGAGGCTCTCGGAAAGGGTAGCGGCGTAGCGGGAGGACTCGACCAGCTCAACGAGGACTTGCAGGACGTGACGAGGATCATGACCAAGAACATGGAGGATCTGCTGTGGAGGGGGGACTCGCTCGATCGGATGAGCACGATGAGTTCGAGTTTGAGGGATGAGAGTCTCAAGTACAGGAAGGCGGCGCGGCAGATCAACATTGACGCGCTGGTGAGGAAGTGGGCGCCGGTCGGGATCATCGGCCTGCTGTTCTTGTTTGTCGTATACTGGAAGTTTTGTGCGTTGCTTTATCTTCTCTTTATCCTGATTGATCTTGTCGTACAACCGGGGGCTGATTTCTACTCCTCTCCACACTCGCAGGGTGAGCGCGATGGGCCATCGCCGAGCTTTTGTACATTCGGAGAGGACGACGGCGATGCCATGTATACCCTAGTCGACCGCTTTGACCCAAGTCGACTTGATGTTCTCTGCCCCGACGCTCGAAAACCTTCCTCTTCTTCTCCCGCCTGCTTCGCTTTCCGCCTCCGAATCCGCTCGCACTTCGCGTGAGCCGTCGAGGCCGGCGTCGTCGGTCAAGAATGATGGTTACAACAGTTGGTGGTTTAGTCATACTACACTTTCGGCCTCAATGCGATGGTGTATATTCGCTTCGAGGTCGACAGGAAGGGCGCTCGGCGGGGAGGGCTGACGAGAGCGAATCGAATTAGCTTCTGGCACTCAGAAGGCAAAGAAGAAGCTCACTAATGGCTCTCTTGATCCAGACGGTCGGAGATGTGTTGGTGTGCAGCTGTTGAGCGCCGACTCGTCCAAAACGACCTCCAAATGCTCTCTCTGGCTCAACCCTTCTTGCCCGCTGCCCGCCTTGTCGAGGCTGTTCTTCGACTCGAAGGGCTCCAGAAGAGTGCAGGCGACCTCCAGAGTGGGAGGTGGAGGGTCGACAACAGACCTTCCCGAGACCACGAGCGAGCGTCCGCCGATCCAGCTGGCCGGATCGTCTTTGGTCTCCAGTCGAGACGGATGGGGGCAATCTTCGGCGAGCGTGTAGAGGACGCAGGCTGCAGAGACGGGTGACAGAAGGTGCCAAGCAAAGTCGGAGAGGACGGTGGTAGAGCGGGTGCCGCGCAGGCAGGCGAGAGTGAGACCGCCGAGCGGGAGAAGAACGACGAGGAGGGCGGCCGAGGATGAGAGGAAAAGGGTGAGGCCCAGCTCGATGCGATCCGGATTCCTGTAATGATACGGGTCAGTGAAGGGGCGTAGGTGGAAGAAAGGGAGTACTAGACGCACGGAGCGAAGCGGGCGGTAATTTCTCGGCCGAGGATGGGCACCACGACGAGAGCAAAGAGGATGTTGACCTTCAGGGTAGATGTGTCAGTTGAATTTCACCTCCCACTTCGCCTCCTTGCTACTCACCCACACGGCGCCGACTCCGACTTTGGCGATCTGCAGCGAAAAGAACCCCGCCGTGGTCAGCGGATGTACCGACTCCCAGGTGTGGTGAAGACCCACGGTCGGGCTTGCTGGTTTATGGTACAGGATCACTTCCCGAAGGACAAGAGCGAAAGAGGTGAAGTACAGCGCTGTCGTGGCGAGATACGAGAGTGCGCCGAGCCATTTCACCCAGCGCTTTTCGGTGAGCTGAGAAAACGAGCCGTCAGTCCTCCGTAGTTCCAGCCGATCTACAACACCAGACCGCGCCTCGGCCAAAAGCTCACCTTGACTGCCCGCAAGAGGAAGAAGAGACCGGCAACCGGAGTGATCATGCAGACGATCAGGCGCTCGGCGGCGTAAAGGTAGTTGAAGGAAGGACCGACATCGCGTATGGAAGGCAGGGGAATAGGAATTACTCGTCGAACGGTGAGTATGAGTTGCTGTGGTGTAGGAATGACATAGAACGTTGTGGGTGTCAGCTGCTCGGGTCACATTTCCCGAGAACGAGTGAGGCTGAAGCTTCCGGATTGCGGTAGTCGATTGAAGGGGAGATGCTCACAGTCACCACCAGCAAGTAGTGCACAGCAGAAGCCAGGAGGACGTAGGTGGCGAGGAAGAGGATCCCAGCATTCTTCCTGCACCACTCCACTCGGCGAACGAAAGGAAGGGCTTGCTGCACGACACACCCCTAGCACAGGCAGCACACCCGTCAGCTCTTTATCACCGTGCGCGACGTCAGGGAGCGCACCCAGCCAAACGATAGCACGACAGTCGAGGAGAAGAGGGCGTAGACGCAGGCTCGCAGCAAGGCGCCTGTTGGGTCGGCTGGATCGAACCCTGCTCCCATAGAGGGCGGGAGACTACAGCGCGACGGCGCAGAAGTATAAGAAGAGATGCAAGAGCGGCGAGAGACAGGAAACGAGCATCTCGCAACTTGTCTTTCGTCGGCGAATTCGAGACGAGCCGAAATGAAAGGTTTGGGGCTCCAAACGCCGCGAGAGGCAATCAACGTGGAATTGACGGCGATCGCTTGCCGCCTGCACGCGTCACCTGGTCACTTTAAACATGTACCGAAGACGACGAGGCGATGGGCATGGGCGACAGGAAGCGAACAGGGAGGTACGAAGGCATGCAGGTGCTCGCTGAAAGCTCGGCGATCGGGACGGCAATTGGAGAGCTCGCTGAGTGTGCTGTCTGGTGTTGGTAGGTGTACAACATCTGCAGTATACTTGATTCTGCTACACGTGTAAGCAAAACGCTCGCCGAAGTAATACACTCTCACGACGTCTACCGCCGAATCAGACCCCCTCCTTCCGGCCCGGCGAGTCGAGCAGGGTTGTCAGCCCTAACAGCTGGGGACTCCCACTCGTGTATGGCCAATGATGACTGGACACCTCCTGAGGAGGAGATGGAGGTCGTTGCACGCATGGCGGCGGCTCGAACCTCGCCCGAAGTTGAGACCGCGAATTGAGAGAGGCGAGGCAGCATACGCTCGCCAGGGGGATGTAGAGGTGGAGGAAGAACGTCATCTGGGAATAGTGTGAATCAAACAAGCGGGGAGCGCACGGGAGATCGAGATTGAATCAGTAGGCGAACGCGAGGCTGGCTCGGCGAATCACCCACCAGCAGCCCCTCGGCGGGTGTGCGAAAGAATGAGCTCGAAATCGCGCCTCCCAGCGAGCTGATCATGATGACTCCACTGGTTTTGAGCGCCGCTTGGCCCCAGAGTGTGACAATGTCGTTTGTTCTGAGAAAGCGCCGAGGTCAGCCGAGCGGGGAGGCAGCTGTAAACGAGCAGACCTACGGCCGATGTTCCCTTTTACGCGCAAAGTAAATGCTGTGTGTGATCACACTCGCCGTGAAGACGTTCATAGCGAGACAGAGCTGCAGAAAGAGCAAGAGTCAGCTGCTCGGCGCTCGTTTTCATCGCCGAAGCGCGAGTCTGCTCCCCTTGACCGCTCCTGGTTTCTTCACGAGCCGACTGTGTGGAGCCAAAGGGAATGTGAAGAGGTCAAGACTCACCCAGAATCCTACACAGTCAAGAAGGCTGATGAGATGCGAGAAGGGGGTGCCCCTCCGAACGACGCTGACCGAGACCAAGCACGCCGCCACACCGAAGGTCCCTCCAGTTGCCGCCCACGACAGGAAAGCCAAAATAGCTACCCATCGACGAGATGTGAGCTGCAGCACGTCAACGAGTCAGTCCAGCGCCTTGCTCCTTCCTCGACCGAGCTCCGAGCCCGATCCCATTTTCAGCCGTACTGTACAGCTTCCCCCGGACTCACCTTGACAGCTCTCCACAGAAAGTAAGCCTCAACAGCGCAGCCCTCCATACACAAGAGCATCCGCAAGATGACGATGCTCCAAGAAATCGAGCGCGTAACGGGCTGGTAGGCCGGTCCATCGGGATGGTTGATCGCCCTAGTCATTAGGAGGCCACCTTGAGTCGTTAAGACCAGGGTGTACAGGGAAGTGACCGAGACGACGATGATGACTAGCCAGCGAAAGATCTGGCGGTCGGTCGTGTACGAGTTGCGAAAGTAGGTGACGCCTTGTCGGAGAACGAAGGGCTGTGAACGTACAGTCAAGGTCGCCGACTCAGCACGACTGTAGCTTGATGTACAGCGGAGCTTCGAGCGACTCACCAATCCAAAGCAGAGGCAGGCGATGGCGGGAATGCGCACGGAGATGAGGAGCGCGAGCAAAGGCTTCGGCGTTCCAAGGCGAGGTCCATCGTACGGCGATGACATGGGCTTGCCCCGTGAAGCAGTTCAAAAAGCTGGCAGAAGACAGAGAAGCAGAGGAAAGAGAGAGAACGGCAACGAGTGGCCTCGAGATGAATCGCCAGAAGGCACAGATTGGGAGCTCGGGAGGCCAGCGCCTGGCCTGGATGACGGCGCAGCGGGATCTGTATGAGAGTAGTCTCACATGGGCAGCAGATCTTTCCAGATGTCAGAAGAGAGGTTTTGAACGCAGAGCAAGATCCGACGACGAGCAAGAAAGATCCGAGTCGAAAGAGTCGAGCAGTGCGAGCTCGGCGCCGAGCTTGCTGCAGTCGCCGGAGGTCGCTGAAAACGGTGCGAAAGCCATGATGGAGGTGGTGGCAGCCCGCCTGAAGCAGCTTGTAGCTCATATGTAGGTCATCATCTTCGGATCTGAGCTTTGACCCTCAGCCCCATTCGCCGCTCGCTTCCGTCCTCGCGCTCGGATCGCCTCTCTCCTTCCTGCCACATCTTGCTCGCTCGCCTCGACTCTCGCCACTTCGCTTCGCTTGGAACGACAGCTGGCTCAGTAGTGCGCGAGCAGTGAGGAGCAGGTCGAGCCCTCTCTGTAGCTCACTCGAGCACCGCTTCAAGCGACAGGTGAGCTCGTCTTCTCGCTGTGGAGGAGGTCGAGGAGATTGCGTTCGGCAAGAAGGCAGAGAGGCGAGGGGAACGAGCTGAGAGCGCTCCAAGGCTAGAGCTACTGTGGTGTAGCTCCCACATCTTTCCTCTCGCCTCCCTGACGTGCTACAGAACCGTCCGCGCTCTGACCTCGTGCGCTGACGATCTTGGCCCCGTTTCGCAGCATCTCTCGACGACTCCGGAGCAGCTCTCGACGACCTCAGCTACACCAACTACTACCATGGACCTCGTTCACCTCCATCCGCTCGACTTTGACATCGCTTCGAAGCCTTCGCTCGGCACGCTTTCTTCGCTGCAGCTCGCTCTCGTTCAGTTGCACCCGGACACCACCCCTTCCCTCACTCACCAGGCGCGGAAACTCTGGCATCTCCGTCGACTGAAGGCGCAGCAGCATGAGCTGGAGGCCTACTCGTCGGCGAGCGCGTCGACCGCGCCGAGTGGGACGAGCGGATCCTCTCGCCCGGGACCACGAGAGCAGCAAGAGCCTCAGCACCTTCACCGCTCTCTTTCCCAACCTCCCGCTCCTCCTGCGCAAAGCTGCCGCCTTCCTCGCTCGCGACGCCCCACTCCTGCCGTCGATGCGCTCCTCGAGATTCTCGAGGCGGAATCGAGAAGGGGCAACGACCAGCCGCTCGCTAGCGACGTTGCCGTCAAGTGGAAGGGAATTACAAGACTAGGCGGTCAAAGCTTCATACGCTATGTAGAGCAAGCTGAGGAGGAGGGATTGGTGAGAAAGTGGACCGATTCGCGCCGCCAGCTTGACTGGATGGAACTTGTCCCTCAGGGAGGTCTTGCTCGCCGACGACACGAACTTGATCGAAGGAAGTCTAACTCTAGCAGCTATCTAACAGAGTCAACGTCGCCCTCCAACCTCGTCGAGCTCAAATCCTCCGCCGCCAAGTCCGCCAACTCAGGCCGTCCCTCCTCCCTCCTCCTTTCACCTCGCCGACCTCAAATTCCCCCTTCCACCCTCCTTCGAAACCCTCTCCTCCCCTCAGCTTCTATGCCTCCAATTCCGCACCGACTTTGCCGCCACCGCCGTCAACAGCAGCCTCGGCAATACGAACGCCGAAGAGGTCGTCGAGATACTCCTCAGGCGCGCCACGAGGGACAGAGGGCTAGGGAGTACGTGGGTTGATCCCGAGAGCGATGCCCCCAGGCAGAAGGAAGAATGGAGGGCACCCGTCTACCCTGGGCGCTCCATGGTTGACGAGGACGATGGTTTCGACTCGCCTCAACACCGGCCCTACTCGCCGCCGACCTCCTTCGAACGCGCTCGCACCCCGACTTACCGACAAGACTCCGTCTCAGAGCCCAGCAGGAGGCGCGACGAGCGCTCTCGTTCTCCACCTTCTCGCCTTCCCCCCTCCTCCCGCTCGGATCGAGCTCAACGCCCTCCTCCCTCCTCATTCGAGCCCAGGTCGACGGGTAGCGTGAGCTCCACTCCTCTCGCTGGACCTCCTCTCCATTGGCGCCCCGGTAACACCACGCCGCCGCCTCCACCGCCTCCGCCTCCGCCTCAACAGCGATCCGAGCCGACTCACGTCGGCGTCGACCTCCTCCCTCCCCAAGTCGCTCGCTCCTTCTTCGTCCTCAAGATCTACGGACTTCCCTGGTTCATCAAGTCGAGCTCCGCCATCGTCGATCAGCTTCCTCTCGAGCTCAGCCCCGACGGGCTCTGGCGAGACCGCTCGGCTGAGGCAGGCAAATCGCGCAAAAGCGTCGAGGTGTTCTTCCTCTACCGCAACCTCGATCACGCCGAAGCCGCACTCGATTACATCAATCGCCCTCTCCGTATCTACTGCAACAACGGCTCGTGGACGCTGCACGCTGAGCGCGAGACGACGGTCCTTCCGCTGGCGACGGTTGACTTGAGGAAGGACGTGAGGGATCAGATAAAGAGGGGGTTGGGATGGAGTACGGGTGGGATGATGTTTGGAGAACGAGGGCACGGAGGACAAGGCAGCAAGGAGCGCAGACGCCCTCAAGACGACCTCGGCGCTCGTTCTCGCCTCCCTCCTCCCTCTGTCCGTCGACCTTCCCTCTCTACCTCCATGTCGCCTCCTCTCGACGCTCAATCACCTATCCCACCTTCGCCTTCTTCTACCCTCTCGCACCCCAATCCTCGCCTCCGCTCGGAGCAAGACGACCACGACTCGGAGCCCATCCTCCGCGATACGACGCCCTCCTCGACCTGCCCTCCCCTCGACCTAGACGAGTCGGCCACCGATTCGCCTTTCCTCAACTCCTTCACGCCCATCACCCCGGTCGCCGACGATGACGAGCAGGACTGGCCTCGCGCGCCGGCCCTTTCGGACGACAGCGAGGATGACGACGAGGCGGGCGTCAAAGCGGCGTAGGAGGTCGGAAAGCGGTCGCAGTAGGGTTTGCTTTGAGATGGATGGAGGCAACCGAGAGCGGGGAGAGGTGCAGAAGGCAGCGGCGGGGGAGTCGAGCTTTGAATGAACGAACGCCGAGCTGGATCCAGATCTGATAGCTGTACGAATTGCTGCAAGGCATAATCACGCTTGTTCGCGATTAGCCATCGGTACCCAAAGCTGCACCTTGTTCGCTCATAGAAAAGCCTCGGGCGGGTCAGAGTTTCAATCATCGACTTGGAAAGGTCTCAGGCAGCTCAGGCAGCTCTCGCTTCTCTGCTTGACCGCTCGTTACAGCTCGCTGCAGCTCGCTTTGCACTACACCACTACAGCAACAGGAAGTACAGCTGTCGGCCAGCGTGTACACCATCATCGTCCTCGCCCTCTCAGGCCGATCAAGATGACGCCTCGTCTCCCGCCAATCCCTTCCAGCTCGCGCTCGTCTTCGCCAGCGCCAAGGGGCGAGGATCTCGTGTTCGTGCACACTAGCACTACTTCCACCTCGCCAATACCGTCCAGGTCGAGCAAGTCGAGCTCAGGGTCCTTCGGCTCCAGCAGAGGCCGTCCGCATAAGAGCTCGTCGTCCTCGAGGAGCGATACAAACCGCTCGTTCGATGAATGGCTAGCGGCGTACAGCTCCAACAAGCTCGGGTTACGGCCGGATCAAGTACCACCTCCTCCACCTGCAATTCTCGCCATCTTAGAGGAGGAGAAGGCAACAAGGTCGTCCTCGCCCGCATCCAACGACTCGGGAGATGTCATGTTCATCTACAGCAACCGCTCGGCGCATTCTTCCGACTCGGTTCACTCGGAGGAGCCCCCTTCCGCGCTGGATCAATTCCGCTCGCGTGGACACTTGCAGGCGCCCCGGGCGCCCTTCGAGCAGGAGAGGTTGAAGCTCGCGAGCAAGTTTGGACTGGAGCAACCGCGCCGGCGAGCAGCGTTGGATTCCATCTGCAAGCTGGCTAAACGGCACTTCTCGATGAAGACGGTGAGTCCTCTCGGAGATGGGTTCGCATGCGGCTGACTCGGTGCGAACACGGAGAGCTGGTGCTCGACTGTTGCTGACCTCTCCACTCTGCAGGTCGTCATTAGTTTGACCTTTGAAGACCATCAAGTGCTCGCTGGAGAGGTCGGCTGGGGAGGGCCAGAGCCGGGACCGGACGAGCCACCACGGCCGCTCAGTCTGCCTCCCGCTATGTGCACGCACGCGCTCATCTCGGCACCCGATCCTGCGGATGAGAACTCTACGTTCATCGTTGGCAACGCCAATGAGGACTGGAGGTTCAGCAAGAACGTGAGTCGTCGTTCTCGCTGCTCGGCTCTCGCTCGCTGTACTCTTCGCATGCTGACCTACGCTTCTTACGCAGCCCTACACAACTGGGATGGGAGGAGGGTTGGCCTACTACGCTGCAGCCAACGTCATGCTGGATGTCGACGAGAAGGACCAGCTCGAGAGGGACCTACCGCCATCTCTCCCAGTCGGCGCCATCTGCCTCATCGACGATCAACCTCGAAACCCCGCCGACTTCACCGACGAGGACCGCTCGATGCTTCGGGAGTTCGCCAACATGATCGCCCGGGAGCTCACGCTCGGTCATGAGCAGCGACGCCGAGACGCTGAGACGCGCCAGAGCGACTTTCTCGGCTCTTTCCTCAACTCGGCGCTCGTCTTACCCGACAAGACGCTCATGGCAAAGACGTCACCCTCGGCTCCCCCTCCCCCGCCCATGCCCCACCCTTCTACGCCCTCCACGGTTGACAACCCGCGATTCCCCTCCGTCCCCAGCGCCAACGCCTCACCTGCCACTCACGCCGTCTTCGCACCAACCCTGTCGTCAGGCACCTCGCCAACCTCCACTTTCAGCCTCGCCACGGAGAAGCTCAACAGTCTCACCGACGCCGAGTCGGCCGCCATCTTCGATCTGCGCTCCTTCCGCGCGCCCATCTCCCAAGATTCGCCCGAGCTGCACGCAGAGGAGCAGCAGAGGAGGCGAAACGCTAGCTTTTCGTCGAGGGATCTTGGCGGGCAGGGCAAGCTGTACTTGATGGGCAGCTCGGGCAACGTGGATTGGGAGGAGATTGCCGGCAAGGAGCAGCTGCTGGGGGTCGTGAATGATGCGTTGACTGAGTATGACGCCGTGAGTTGTACACTCCGCTCGTTTTGTCTCGCAAGCTAACGAGGGCCCTCCTTTTGCAGTCGTCAAACGTCATCTTCGACGGCTCGAGCCGAGTGCAGCCTCTCGGCGCTGTTCTTCCTCCTTCGGTCACCGCCACCGTCTGCCTTCCTCTCTTCGACGTCGACGGAACACCCGCCCTTCTCATCATCCTCACATCGACCGTCAAGCACTTTACCTTCATCGAGTCGGACGTTCGTAAGTCGGCCTTTCGCTTCTCTTGCTTGCTTGCGCGCCGGGGCTGACTCGTACGCATCCGTCAGGCTTCTCTCGCAACGTTGGAGCCATCACGATGGGCTATCTGCTTCGTCAACGTGCAGAGCAGGCGGATCGCGCAAAGCTAGCCTTCGTCTCGCAAATCAGTCATGAGCTGAGGTGAGTCGTCTGCTTCCTTCCCTCCCTCCCTCTCCGTTCCCTTCCTATCTTCTCGTCCCTCTCCTCCTCTCTTCCTCGGCCTTCGCCTGACCCATCTGCACCCGCAGGACACCCCTACACGGCATCAACTCGCAAGTCGAGCTCATCCGCGAGTTCTCGACCCCGTCTCAGCTTCAGCGGCTCGCACCCCTCCTCGACACCGCCGAAGTGTGCTTGGAATCTCTCCGCGATGTGCTCGACGATACCCTCGACTTCGCCAAGCTCACGAGCTCCAGCACGTCGGAAGAAGAGCGACAACGAGCTCACGCTCGCGCCGTTACGCCTACCAATGTCGAGCAGCTCCTGGAGGACGTCTCGAAGGCGACCTGGGTCCGCAAGAAGCGTACCGACCTCGTCGCCGCCGACGTAGGAACGTCCGAAGACGGTAGCGGCCAGGCGCCCCGAACGCCTCTTCCTCAAGTCGACCTCATCCTCGAAGTCGAGAACCGTCCCGCTGGCTGGACTGGCCTCTTCGATCTCGGCGCCATGAAGCGTATCCTCCTCAACCTGCTCGGCAACGCTCTCAAGTTCACCCAGCAAGGTCACGTCAAGCTCTCCCTTCGCGAGCTCCCTCGACCTCGATCAGCCCCAACCGAGGCGGAGAACACGGCGACCATTCGCCTGGACATCGAGGACACGGGCATCGGTATGAGCGAAGACTTCCTTCGCAACAAGCTCTTCACGCCTTTTGTTCAAGAGTGAGTTGATGCCGTCTTTCCCTCTCCGTCGTTGCTCACGCTCTTTCCGCCTTTCCTCGCCCTTTTCGTCACCCGCGCCCCCTCCGCTCGTCTTCTCGCTTTTCTCTCTCTTCACCACAGAAACTCGTTCGCCAATGGCGCTGGCCTCGGGATGAGCATTTGCCAGACCATCGTTCGCCGAATGGGAGGGGAGATCAGCGTTCGCTCGGTTCACGGCCAGGGTACCAAGATCAGCATCACTCTTCCCGTCGAGATGCTCGTCGAGGTGGATCCGCAACCGCCTACGCCTCTCAACCTCTCTTCCTCCACCACCACTCCGACCCCGACCTCCGCCTTCCCCACTCCCAAAGCCGACACGAACGGCAGTCAACCTTCCCAATTCCGCACTCGCATCATCTCTCAAGAGCTCGCCACCCTCTTCAATCCCGGTCCAGCACATCTCGTCCTCTCGTCCTCGCCCCGGTCCGAGATTAAAGCGCTCGACTTCAGTCAGGCAGTCGAGGCGGCCGCGGCGTCAAAGAAGCTCGTTCGAATGCCCTCGGCGAGGAGGCCTAGGAAAGGCAGCGTCCTTGGTCGTCGCGGAGATCAAGAGGACCTCGTCGTCGAGGCGGCAAAGCTGGGGTACGCCACGGTGCTCGCGAGCGAGGAGGGAACCTCGGCGGGCACGAAGCTCGCACAGGAGATTGCAACCACGCTTCCGCAAGAGCAGAAGGACAAGAGTCGCAAGGTCAGGGTCCTCGTTGCGGATGACAACCCGATAGCAAGGAACATCTTCACGAAGTGAGTCCTTCGAGCTTCGTTGACTTCGTCTCGGCGTTTGCTGACTTCGGCGCTCCCCTCGCAGGCTCTTCACCGTCAAGGTGAGCTCGCGTTCCGCTCTTGCTCTTTCGGGCTGCTCTGCTCCGACTCGCTGCTGACTCTGAACCTCCAACAGGGCATCCCCTTCGAGCAAGCCGAGAATGGCCTCGAGGCAGTCAACCTCTTCAAGGCCGCCCACGTCGCGGGTCACCCTTTCCGTCTTTTCATAACCGACATCCAGATGCCCATCATGGACGGCATCGAGGCCGCCCACGCCGTTCGGGCGTACGAAAAGCAAGACTCGCTCCCTCGGTGCAAGCTCATCGCGTTGACGGGCTTGTCAAACGAGGAGGACATGCGCTCCGCCGAAGAGGGGTCTGTTCTAGACTACTGGGTTGTGAAGGGTGGGAAAAGTATGAGGTTGGTCCTTGAGGAGATAGGGCGCTTGCAGCAGGATTTGGATTCGGCGGCCATTTAGATCCCTCGTCCACGTCAGGCCGAGGCTGTAGCATTAGTTTATCGTTATTTTGTAGATTCTGAGCTGCTGCATTACATGTTGTCGGACCCCTCACTTGCTTTGAGACTTCTTTCTTTTCGAGCCACTTCGCAGCACTCGGCGATTAGAGGGCGAGGACTCGCAGCTCCCTCATGGCTTTGTCTCGCTTTCTGCTTGCAATTGCTCGGGACGCCTCCCATGCATCTGCTATCGTCTCTCGGCTGCCTCCTCGTGGCTACAGTCACCGCTGCACCTCATCAACATCCCCTCTTGCAACTCTCGGCCGAACCGCCCGCCTCGTCAAACCTCATTTTCGCCTCTTTCACGTCGCTGCTCAAGCAGTGGCCCAACACATTCTACTCGAATGGCCATTCTGTTGTCGCAGGTGAGTGGCTACAGCCCTACTTCTCGCTCCCAGCGCTAATTCGGCCGTTCAAGGGATCGTTCCCTCGGGCACGCTGCTCTACCACGCTCGCAAGACGGACAACCTTCCGCCAAAGACGGAGTGGCTCGCATTCGACGCCGAGATGTCATTGGGTATCATGTCGGGTCGAGGAGGCTTCACTCGTCTTCTGACGTACGCCGCTTGCCGACCTCTCAAGGTGCGCCGAATTATCCCCGAGCTTCAGCTTCAGAGGCGAACGCTGACCTACCTCTGTCCAAGATCCTTTATCTCGACGGAGAGAGTGCTGCTCTGAGCACACAAGGGTGGCTCGATAGCCAGTCAGTCCTCATCTACGGCAACGTCACCGACGAGGAGTCGGGAAGAGGTGGATGGGGAGGAGGCGAGTATGAGAGGGCTCGTCAGCTCTGCGAGTTGGGAGACGAGTGGGGATTCGATGGGGTCGTCAGGTAAGATGCTTCTCTAGTCTCCAAGGCGTCAGAGCGTCTCTCGGACTTCACGTCTTTGCCTCGGCGCAATCGCCGAGTTTCCTTTTGCCGCTGTTCGTTCTTCGCTAAGCCATCTCTCCCCGTACAGGATGAACACCGCTTTTGAGCTTATGTTTTGCGACTTCTCGAAAGGCCTCAACCTCATCTCCAGCGTCAACGTGACCGACCCTTTCACCGCCGGCGCCGGCTACGGCTGTCCAGCTCCTCCTGACGCTCCTCAGCCGGATCCTACCTCCTTCCAGCCTCCTTCTTCCTTTTCCCTGAATTATAACGACCAACTTCGTCCTTTGGCCCCCCCTGGAAGCCCACCTCATGACCGCTATCCCCCCTCAATGCCCTATCGTCGACCTGGCCGAGAAATGCCGCCTTCCCCGTTCGCTTCCCTCGCCAAGTATGAATGGCTTCGTGCGGCGACTCTGCGTTATCAAGGTGAGCGCTATCTTCCTTTTCAAGCCTTGAGCAACCCTCTTTCTTGTCCGCTGACCGCCTTTCGACATTCCAGGCGAACCCCGAGTGCTCCTCGACTACGGCAGTTTCGTCTCCTTCTACGACCCCCGCGTCACCAGCTTGGCGCGAATCAGGAAGAAAGATGGAGCCGAGGCGAGCCGGGAGAAGACGAGGCTACTCGGCATCTCCAATGAGGATGGAACGGCCGTGAAGGAGCGAGTAAAGGCCGAGGTCGAGCGGATGAATCGCAAAGGGTGGAGGATTGAAGACGAAGCAGGCTTCGCAGCAACCGGTCAGATCATCATTGATCAGTGGGCGAGTAGGCTGGGGGAGCTCGAGTACGTCCTCCGCACCTGGAACGACAGCAGCCTCGGATCGGAGAACGCCACCACCGCCGCCGTCCGCGCGAGGAGCGTCCTTTACACTCCCATCAGCTCTTACATCGACTTCACACATTACTCCAACACCTCGTCCTCCTGGCTTGCTTCCGCAGAAGCACGCTGTAGCGTCGCCTAACCGAGCACGTCCAAACCACGACCGAGGGTTCGGCGCTCGTCAAGTCAAGCATTGAGGGCGTCTTGGCTCGCCTCTGCAGTACGACCTTCCGCCTCTTCGCTGAGGCGGTACTCCTCAATCTACCCATCTCGGTCGGCAGCTCGGTGGAGGGGAATGCGGCGGAGCTTGAGAGGACGGCGAGGGAGGTCCTGCCGCGATGGGGCGCCGAGGTTCGGGATCTGCAGAAGTGGTTGGGCTGGACTTCTTGGGTTCGTTGTGAGGAGATGTGCAAGCTGGATGTGAGTTCTCTGCCGAGTCTTTGCCTTTCCTTCGTATCCCGCCTTCCCTTCCCCC
This sequence comes from Leucosporidium scottii, assembly GCA_003054985.1. Lineage (NCBI taxonomy): Eukaryota > Fungi > Basidiomycota > Microbotryomycetes > Leucosporidiales > Leucosporidiaceae > Leucosporidium > Leucosporidium scottii. Next base: position 290,499 of record MWVB01000024.1, read on the forward strand.
TTCCCCGTCTGCCGAGCTTCAAGCTTCTCACACCGAGCACCGTTCGGCCTAGGAGTACCGCAAAACGAGACCAAACTGGTCCCTACTGAGCATTTCGAAGGCGTGATGAAAGCTACGCAGAGATGGTTATACAAAAAAGAATGAGCGGGGAGAATGAACTACACGAACGAAGAGAGGCGAGTCGAGCTAAAGCGAGAGGGAGGAGGGAGGGAAGATCAAAAGCGAAGAGGGCGCTGCTCTGAGTCTGAGTGAGCGAAGCGAAAGGTGGTTAGCACGCTGAGGTACAACTGTGACCAGCCACGAGCAGCGCGAGCTCACCTGAGTGAGCGAAGCGAAAGCTGGAGCAGCTGATGATCTCGGGGAAGAGGAGCGCGGGGCGGACTGTAGGAGGAGAGGTCGTTAGCTGACAGAGCCTGAGCTGCTGAGCGAACGAAGACCTACGTCGGGGAGACGAGGTGAGGCGGAGGGAGAGCTCGAAGAGGGACGGACGACTAGAGCGGGCGTCTGTGCGTCGAGAGCGAAGTCAGCAGGAGCCTGAGCGCCGAGCTGAGATGAAAGCGTACAGGAAGAGCCTGCAATGGAGTTGCGACGACGGACGACGATGAGGAGAGAGAGGAAGAGTTGGCTGGCGTTGTCAACCGACTAGGCCGCCTTCTTGGAGCCTTCGCGAGGCTTGTCGCTCAACACGAGCGTGAGGTGACTGCTCGGTTGGAAGTGAGCAACTTCGGTGCGGCTCGGGAGCCTAACCTGACGTACCGGGGTACAAGGCAAGCCTGAGCGCGGGCGCTCGAGGAATGCGAGAGAGGAGGAAGGGGACGACCGAGGGTCTGCGAGATGGAGGGCTCGAGGTCAGCGGTTGACCGGAGTGAACGAGGGCACTGAGCCCGGAACTGCAGCGCCACCGGGGTAGAGCTGGACTCCGGAGAGCCGACTTGAGGCCTCGGAAGACCAACGCCTGAGCGTCTGCGCCTGAGCGTCCAAGTCCGAGTTCGGCGAAGCCCTGAGGCTGACTCCGGAGAGCGGGAGGGCCGGAGCCAGCGGCGACCGGGGTCGCGAGAAGATGGAGACGAACGTACAGAAGCATCGAGGTGAGAACTGATGCGCTAGCTCCCGTCCATCTCGCCCGCCAGCGAATACCGATC
>MWVB01000025.1:9648-19869 GCA_003054985.1 Leucosporidium scottii
AGCGTACACGTATGGAGTTGGTTGCACCCCTCCGTTCTCACTCTCACTCTCAGCTTCCTGCATCGGCACCTCTTTCCTTCCTTACGCCCTCAACCATCACTTCACCGACTTCCTCACCTCTCCCACCTACCGCCTCCCCAACTTTGCCCTCTCCAACTTCCCTCGAGAGATCGCCATCACCCCGCTCGAATGGGTCAAGAAGACGGGGGAGTTGAAGTGGCACAAGGGTGAGTGGGCTGTGCTGCGAGAGTTGGGGAGGTACAGCGAGCTGACGATACGAATCTGTGCGTGACAGACGCCGACGATGGAGGTCATTTCGCGGCGTTGGAGAAGCCCGAGGTGCTCGCCGAGCATGTCAGGGAGGCGATGGGCGTCATGTGGAAGCAATAGTCGGTCGGAGCAATTGAACCCTTCTCGTGTCAGTGCCACTGCTTCTCCACAAGCGATAGAGATACAGAGAGAGAGCATATTGCAACTCTACTCGACTCAATCCCTACTGCCTCGCCTCTCCCTGAATCTCCTTCTCCGACTCCATCAGCTCCGACTCAAGCTGCTCCGCCGCAACAGCCTCCTCCCACTCGGCTTCCTCTCCCTCCTCAAACTCCCACTCCTCCACTCCTTCCTCCAGAGCGAAAGGACCCTCGGGGTCGATCCTAGCGATGAGCTGGTCGACAGCCTCAAGCTCGAGGACGACGTTCTTCCTCTTGACGACTTCCCATACGTTGATGTCCTTGGCGTTGTCGAGGAAGGCGACATCGGGGAGGTTACCGCAAGCCAGCTCGAAGTAGTGAAGGCCAGCGGAAGGGGAAGGGGTGTGGGCGCCGATGAAGAGAGTGTCCTGCCATTGCCGTCCCGCGAGCTTCTCCTTGAGCGTTCGAGTAGAGGGCTCCACCATCGCCAGCTGGTCCACCACACTCAAGCGACCCGTCCTCCACTTCTCGGACAAAGCGACTCGGAGGCCCAGCTGCTCCTCCTTGCGATTGATCTTCCTCTTCCATCCGTCGGGTCCCTTGGGGCGGGGACCGAACGCCCTTCCACCACCCACGAGCATGGGACTACCCCTCGAGCCCAGCCGAGCGCCTCCCGTGCCCTTCTGAGGGCGCGTCTTCTTGCCGCTGTAGTTGACCTCGGAGCGGTTTTTTGTCGATGCGGTGCCGGCGCGGAGGGACGAGAGGTGGGCGATGATGATCTTGTGCAGGAGCGAAGGGCGGGAAGGGACGTTGAAGAGAGGTGAAGGGAGGGGCACTACGGAGGAAGGGGCGGAGGAGGAAGCAGCAGAGCGGAAGAGCTGCAGCAATGGGACGTGGACGTAAGGGTGGTAGGGTGTTGGTGGTGCTGTGAGAGATGTATGAACACGATTTGCAGGGTACAGAGCGGCGAGAGGGTGAGCGAAGAGCTCCCGGCGGCGACGAGCAAAAGAATCGAGCTGCCTCCAACTTACGAGTAGTAGGAAGGGGTACACGACGGGAGGAGAGCTCAGCGGACGGTGCAGCAGAGGTCGAAGCCTCTGCTACTGGTGCAGCGGTGGGAGCATCGACCGGCGAAGACGATTCGACTGTTGTTGCGAGCGAGCGAACGGAGGAAGCAAAGGCGGAGGGCTATCGAAGTGCAGAGAGATTAGCAGTGCTCTGTAGCGCTGTTTGAGAGTACAAAAACTCACCCTTAGGGCTCTTGAGCGGAGAAGAAGCGACATGATGGTGCAAGCAGGAGATGAACCTCCTGGCGCGCCAGTTTCAAGCAAGAGCCTCCAATTCGGCGAGCTCAACTCTTGCCTTCCGACCGCTCACTTCGATCCTCGGCCGACTCGTTTCGACTACGGCTACACTCGCCTGGTACTCCACCGCGACAAGCAGGACTCGCACTTCCCCGCCCAGCTCGCTCAGCGCTCATCTCAACCTCTTTGCTCGCTTGCTGCTTCGCGCTCGCGACAAACCTCGAGGTGAGTCCCCGGGGAGTTCGCGTTGCCTGACGAAGCTAACAGGCTCCTCTTCCCACAGCCTCTCTCAACTCCTCGCCAAGTGCTCCAGCGTTTCCCCTCCTCCGTCTTCGACATGGTGAGCTCGTCTGTAGCGCCCTGAAGGGACCGCCGCTGACGCTGTCCGTACTCACAGTCGTCTTCCACCTCTACTGCAAGCGCCAAACCCTACCTCGCTGTCGCCATCGCCCCTTCCTCTCTCTCGGCCCCTGCTCCTTCCGCCGCCGATCCTTCCTCTTCGTCTCTACCCAACGAAATCATCGGCATGATCATCAAGCAAGTGGGGGCACGGTGCTAATACAAGGGCTCTCACTACACTAAAGAGCAGCAGCGACAAACGCTGGCCCGCCTTTGCCTCGTCTCGAAATCCGCCCTCTCCTTCGCCCGTACCCACTTGTACCGCAAGGTCGTGCTGAAAGAGGCTCGCCAAGACTACGAAAATATCGGATTCGACCTACCCTCGCGGCGCCTCTTCCCTATCATCATGTCAAACCCCGCCCTTGCCGCCCATGTTCGCTCGATCGAGGTGGACGAGCTCTATGCTATCGAGCTTGTACCGATGCTCATAGAAACGCTATTAGGTGTATGCCCGGCAGCAGAAGCACTCAACATCTCATTCAAGGACTACAAGAACGTCGACTCGCGCGGACCGAGCGTGGAGGAGCTGCAGCGAGTCATTCGGCAGGGTGGAGGACGACTGAGGAGGGCCATACTCTGGAACACAGAGCCTTGCCATGAGCCGGGCTTCTCTGCCATGCTCGCCGCACTCGTGTCTCTGGAGGAGCTCGTACTCTTCGCCAAGGACACTCCGTTCATCTCGCCCGACGCCCCACAGCCGACGTTCCGCCTCCGCAAGTTACATCTCGAGTATGACGACCACAGCACATCCTTCCTTCTCCACTTCCTTGCTTCCTCCTCCGCCTCTCTCCGAATTCTCAACGTCGCTTGCCTCAGCGAGCACGTCGACCTTTCCCCGTTCATCAACCTCACCGAGGTTGAGGTCTTCTCTCAAGGGCCCGAGCAGGAAGCCATTCCAATATTCTCTACTCTTACCACCATCCCCAACCTTCAGCATCTTGCCATCCCCAATCAATCCAATTTCGACCACCCCACTCTCATCGAGTTCGACTGTCGACCCCTCGACCAAGCTCGAGTGCTCCATCATCTCTCCCCTTCGCTCAAGACACTCAAGGAGACGGAATGGCTGTCCCTGTCCACCGACTACCTCCTCGATGTTCTCCACGATCCCTCCGTCCTTCCGAATCTTCAGCACCTCGAAGTCGGCGTCCGAGTTTGCGACGACAGTGCTAGTTCGCACTACCGCGGTCGTTCCATGTTGGAGGTGGAAGAAATCAGGATGGCAGCTCAGGCAAGGCGTGTCCGAGTGCTGCAGGCTGGCGTTGCGAGTTGGGAGGAGTTGGCCGCCGAGATTCGAGGGCGAAAGTAGGGTTGCGTTGGTGATCTTAGAAGACGTTCTCAAATCATCATCTGACTGCAGCATGGTGAGCCTCCTTGCTTCGGCTTCGAGACATGAGCAGTCAGCGAGCCGCTTGTGTTCGGCGCTCGGCGCTCGGCGCTTGGCGCAGGTCGAGGGGAAAGGGCAAGGGAGAGGGACAGGGGGGGCGGAGCGGGCTCTTCCCCCTTTCGTTTCAGACCAGGCAAGGCGCATCAGAGCGAATAGTCGAGTCAGCACTCGAAGCGAGAGGAAAAGGGCGAGCTCCGACTTCGCCGTTTCTTCTTCTCCTCCATCCTCACCTCGTCTCGATTCGCCCCAACTTGCCTCGGAACGGGTTTACGCGCTTTCGGAGACCATTACAGGACAGGCAGAAGCTGCCCGCTCTCTCGCTCTCGCTCAACTCGACTCGCTACAGCTCTCAGCTTTCCCGCCCTCTCTGTCACCCTCTCGTTGCTCGTTGCTGGCAGGCTCTCGGACGCTCGTTCGTACAGCTCAGGGTGAGCCTTAGACTCTCAATAAGCCCTTACTCCCGTGGCTGACCGCTCTGCTCCTCTGCAGAGCTCTCCTCGACCGCTTCAACGCTCTCGAGACCCAAACTCGCCCGTCCGTCAACAAGGTCTGTGCGAGAATTCGAGTCAATTCTGTGAGTCAGAGGAAACGGATTAGTTTATAGAAATCCACGAGTCACGTCCAAAAGCTGACTCCTTGCTGTTTGCTCGCAGTTGCCTCCAGCTCGCAACGGTTCAACCTTCGGCTCTCGGCTCTCGGCGTTCCTCCCCCTCCTCCTCCCTCGCCCGCTCCTTCCCCTGCACCCCATCACCCTTCAGCTGTCACCGCTTCGGAACCCTCTGCACCCTCCATGCCTCAGCCGAGCCTGCCTCCCGAACTCATCGGCGCCATCATGGAGGAAGTCGGCGAGATGCAGCCGTGGACGGAGCGCCTGGCAGCGTTGTCCGCATGCTGCCTGGTCAGCCGAGCTCTGCTACACTACAGCAGATTAGAGCTCTACTCCAGACTCGGCATGCAGGTGTTGAACCCTGATGACCACGAGGATGAGGAAGGCCTCTCCGAGTCCGAGTCCGAGCGGCTCGAGGACAGCGACGAAGAAGGCTCCTTCAAGCGCGATCAACCCGCCGAGCCCGAGGTGGATGACAACAACCCCAGCAACTCCGACAAGGGTGAGGGTGCCACTGCACCTGAAAACACCGACATCCTGCGACCATCCACTCGCAAGCTGTTCCACACTCTCACGACGTCGCCCTACCTCGCGGAGCTCGTAGGAGAGCTCACAATCGACGCGGATCCGGAACCGGACCAGCAGGAGCTTCAAGACTTCGTCCAGCAGACGTTGGCAGCGTGCACGGAGCTCGACACGCTGAGCCTTTTCCTGGAAGGCCGAGCACCGACGTCCGAGTGGCTGGAAACGGCATTGCTCGGCCTGAATGGACGTTTGGTCGACCTCGACGTAGAAATGCAGTACCAATGGGACCCTCAGAGATTCATCGAGACGCTCGATCATCACCCCTCCCTCCGGTACCTTCGTTTCGACTACCTCTTCGGGCTCGACACCCTCGCCGCTTCGGCTGGAGCTCGCCTCGAGAGGCTCTCCGTCGGCGATGATCTCGGTCTCACGCCTCTGAACCAGATCATCGGCGCCTCCCAGCAGTCGCTCCAATCGCTCGGCTTCACCTTTCCCACGCTCGTCGGTCGAGCCTACGACTTCACCCCTTACACATCTCTTACCAACATCTCCATACACTTCAACGCCTTCGATAGTACCACAGACGACCTTCGTTTCCTCCTCAACTCTGTCGCATCCATCCCATGCCTCGACATGTTCGCTTTCGTTTCCCTGGGCGGCTACCCCGACGGCGGAAGGCTCGAGCAGCTCAGGATCCTCCACCTCCTCCCCCCCTCCCTCCGCGTTCTCTGGTACACCAAATGGCTCTACCTCTCCACTCCCTACCTTCTCTCAGCCTTCACCGACCCGAGTTGCGCGCCCGCTCTCGAGTTGATCGACCTCGAATGCGGCACCGCGGAGGGAGACCGGTACCGACCGCAGAAGGAACTCGAGGAAATCCAACGAGCAGCCGACGCGAGGGAGATCCGCATTCTCTGGTGTCGGGAATGGGAAGGTTGGGAACACTGGGACGACTCGGAGTCGGAGTCGGAAGCGCTGGAGGAGTCCAGTGATAGGGAGGAGTCGGACAAGCAAGAGGAGGAAGCCATAGACACAGCAGCTGTATGACTTTCCGCCTGAAATAACGGCTTGTATAGCAGAGCACTCTTCTCGGCGTTTTCAGCGAAACTCGGCGAAGCTCAATCTGCAAGAAGCGCTCTATTGCCACGCTCCCTCTACGCCGTTCACTGCAAACACCTCTTTCCGCTTCAATTTCCCTTCCTCGTCAAGGCTGTAGCATCTCGTTGCCGTGTAACCGAGTTCGACGTTCTTGACCTCCTCCGGCCGAAGCCGTTCCAGCGCCATCACCAAGCCTCTGAGCGTATTGCCATGGCTCACCACTAGTAGCCTCTCGCCCTTCAATAACCTTGGCTTGATCTCGTCCTCATAATACCGCCACACCCTCTTGACCGTCATCTCGAGGCTCTCCCCTTCTGGCGGCACGGCAGCGTAGCCTCTCCTCCAAGCCTCGGTCTGTTCCGCTCCATACTCCTCCGCTACCTCTTTCTTCAATCGACCGTTAAGCTGTCCATAGTCCCGCTCGTTGAGTGCTGGAGTGACGGTGATCGGAGGCCGAGCGAAAGCAGGGAACGCCGAGAGGACGAGGTCGAGGGTATCGGAGGCTCGTTGAAGAGGTGAGGTGTAGGCGTGAGTGAATAGAGAGGATGTAGGAGGGTAGCGGTCGAGGAGGAAATGTCCCAATGCGACGGCTTCATCTCGCCCTAGAGGAGTGAGCGCTGGGTCGAGCGTGCCCGTGAAGATGCCGCTGGCGTTGGTTTCTGATTGACCATGACGAGCAATGACGAGCTACGACGAGCCGCGGGATCGAGGAAGGGGGCGACAGGAAGCGATACAGCCGAGAAGTCAGCTATCGTCGCGACGCACGTTGAACGGCCGCAGCTCACGATGTTGTCGGCGGGATCCATCTCCCACAGAGCAGTGCGCGCTCCGCAACGTCCTTCCGTATCGCAGTCGAGGAGAGATGAGAAACAAGCAGTGAGAAGCGGGAAAAAAAGAGCGAGACTGCTCGGCAGCGCTCGTTTGACTTGACATCAGTGCTCGTCCACTTCGCCTACAGAGCCAGCTGAAGCAGAAGCAAGCTCTCGAAGCAAATACAGACGGGCACAGACAAAGCGATACAGCAAATTCGAGTTACAAGACCCCCCTCTCCCCCTTTGAACCGCACTTCCCTCCCTCAACCGTCAGCTCAGGCGACGTAGCGCTTGATAAACTTGCGGTGGTACTGCGTCCTCAGCAGATCGTTGACAAACTCGGGCTTGGCCTTCTCGTCCTGCATGGCCTGGTTCTTGAAGATGACATCGTCGTCCCAACGGCGCTTGACGCCGAACGACGAGGAGCCGACTGAGGAGGAGAGGGAAGGGGAAGGGGATGCGCCACCGCCGAGCGCGGATTGGAGGTTGAGGAGAGGGCTGTTAGGCGGGTGAAAGAGTGAGCATACGAGCGCCGAGAGCAGGAGCGAGAGAGAGAGAGGTTCGGCTCACTTTCCCATGGCAATCTCCTCCTCGCGGTTGGTCTGCTCGCTCTCCAATCGCTCGCGCTCCTACAGATCGAGTGTCGGTCAGTACGAGAGCTCTTCACCACGACCTCGACGAAGGGGAAACTCACCTGCTTCTCCTTCTCCTCGGCCCTCTCCTTCTTGATCTTCTCCAACTCCCTCAGCAGCTCTGCCGTCTCGTCCTCATCATCATCACTATCACTGTCATCATCGTCGTCGTCCGCTCCATTGGCCGACGCGCCCTCACCCTCCACGGCCTTTCCCTTGCCCTTATCCCTGCTCGTCTCCTCCTCATCCTCCTCAGCATCGTCCGCATCATCATCATCATCGTCGTCAGCATCCAGTCCTCCCACCGCAGCCAACATCTTCCTCCGCTTGGCCTCGGCGCCATCGAGCTCCTCCTGCGCCGCCTGGTTCTCGAGCATCAATAACGTCTTGTCGGGCACGTAGCCGGCCTGGCCCTTGGCCTTGCGCGCGGCGGATTCGGGTTCGGCGGCGAGGAGTTCGGCTTTGAGGTCGCGGCGCGCAATGTCGCTGGTGGAGCCTTGACCGGGCTGTGAGGGGGCGAGGGAGGGGAGAGGCAGCGAGGTTAGCTGGTTTGCTCGGCGGGTGTAGCTAGCGTGGGAGAGAGGACGGGCGCAGAACCCAAGGCTACAGCTGTGTATCCAGCCTCTGGAGTGCAGAGCACCCCCGGCCCGTCTCGGAGACCTGAAAGAGGGAGCTCACCTGGCGGAACTTGAGGCGAGTGTGGGCGGCCAAGTCCCTTGATGAGTAGATCTTGGAGTTACCGCGGGTGTCCTTGCCCTGTGCGGGATCCCACGTAGGCCTATGCGCGCTCGACATGTTGAAGTGGAGGAGGAGGAAGAGGGGGGAGCGAGGGAGCGGGTGGGAAGGGCTGGTGTTTGACGAGAGGACCTGTTGAGGTGTAGGCGGTGGGCGAGAGTGTAGCCTGTAGCTGTCAGGTGCTACTGGTGCTGTTGCAGCGCCTTTTTCGAGTCGAGATGAGCAGACGAGGGAGTTGGAGGAGCGAGTCCTTGCAGCTTGCTGTCCACTTGCACTCGCGCGTCGCCCTTGGCCTCCTCTTCAAGTCACCGTTCGAGCCGAGGTGTTGCACTGCAGCTTCAATCTCATGCGAAACCTGCTTGATCGCCCACTCGAGCCCCTCTAATACCTCCTTCCTTTCATCGCCCGACTGCTCGACCTGCTGAGGGCGACGAGCCTGTCCGGCTTCCTGCGCCAGAGCTCTCATTCAGTGCAGTCCAAGCAGACAAAAATGAGCAAGTGGACAGCGCTCGCTGACTCGCGATTGTCATAGAAGCAGCGCAGGCGAGCAAGGAGATTCTCGGCGCTCGCTTTCGCTCCTCCTCTGCCGCCTTTCTCTCCGCAAGCTCGGGACAAGCCATGCTGGCCAATAGTGATACATGGCCCTCCAACTCTAAAGCCCACGCAGGACCCGCCCGCGTCATCTCCCGTCTACTCCTCCGCTCTAAACCATCCTCTTCGGCTCTCCCTCTTCTCCCTCCTCCTCTACCTTCAACTCGTGCTCCTTCCCCAAATTACCCACCCTCAGCCGCAAGAACCCTCCGAGGTCATTGTCCGATTTGACGGTCAGCTCGGCGGTACGGTGCAGCGATTCAATCTCGTCGACTCGGTCGCGGACGTTGTCGAGCTGTTGCAAGGGAGGGAAAGGGACGGAAGGTCAGTTGAGCGGTCGGCAAGGGAGGGGAGCGGAAACGGAAACGGAAACGGAGAGAAGAACTGCGAAGGAGAGGTGGAGAGAAGCGAAGCAGAGCCCGCCGACGTACCTTCTCTTGGAAGTCCTCCTCGGCGCAGATCCTCTTGAACACGCTGAGCATGAGGCGAGAGTCGGGACGGACTTGGTGGTGTACGTCCACGTTGATGATGTTGTGGCTGTTGTGATTCGGGGTGGCAAAGCAAAGAGAGGTAGAATGGGGGGGTAGAGCGAGCGAGGAAGGAAGGTTAGCGCGACCGAGCGGGAGATGCAGTTGAGTGAGCACGAGCAAAACGCACTGGTCGAGGTCGAGAATGTAATCCGGTCGAGTCATGATCTCCCTCTGCGCGCGCGCGAAACGCAAAAGGTCAGCTACCTCTTCCTTCCCGCGCTGCTCGACCTGCCCTCATCACCAAAACTCACCGCCTCCCTATAAGACACCTTGGGGTCCATATCCTCGGTCAAGACATTCACCAAATCCTCCTCCAACTGCTTGTCCAAGTTGACCACTTGCAGCTCGGCGGGGGTAGCGTGGGAGAGGAGGGAGAGGGTCGCTTCGTCCTCGGCGAGGGGGACGGATTCTTTGCGCGCGTCGGCTTCTTCGGCTAGTTTGGCGAAGGCTTGGAAGAGGAGCTGTTGGTGGTGTATAGCAGAGTGAGTGAGTCAGTTATAATTCGATCGGCGAGAGGAGAAGGCGAGAGCAACGCCGAGCGGGTCGGCGATGTAGTCGAGAGTCGAGACGAGAAGGCGAGACGGGAAGCAGAATAAGAAGTAACGACCTACAAAAGAGCACGACGAGACTTTTTGCTCATCCATCACATCATCGTCGTGGTCAGGAATGAGACCAAGACGATGGTGTAGCCACTCCCTTTCCTGCTCGACCATATCCTCCGCCGCCTCGAGCACATTCTCATGTTTGGCCACCTTACCCAGGTAGCTCATCCTCCCACCGATCATCTCCCAGACTTTCATCGACTCGGCGGGTGTCATTGGAGGGGCAGAGGGGTAGGCGGTGGCATGCGAGCCGCGGAGGAAAGTGTGCGTTTCGGAGGGAGTGAGGTCTCGGATGGAGAGGACGTGCATCCGAGAGGCGGCCTTCTTGAGGGAACGATAGACGTGGAAGTCGTCCGAGGCGAAGATCATGGTCAGCACGCCGGCTTGTGCCCTGGAGGAAACGAGAATCAGCAAGGCATCAACGATTCGGCCAAGACTCGTAACTCACCAACTCTCGGCCCGCTGCTGCATCATGTGCAATAAGCTGTGACCCTCCTCGTCATCGTGGAGGAAGTGAATGTTGTTGAGCACGAGGACCATCGGGCGACCTCGTTCTCGGCGGTAGGTGATGGCGACCTGTTGGAACGGG
>MWVB01000025.1:22497-71586 GCA_003054985.1 Leucosporidium scottii
CCACGCCAGAACGCCCTGACACCAGCGACGGCCACAAATCCACCCAACTCGGCAACGTCCTCGTCCCCGGCGATCTCATCACCTTCCACACGGGCGACCGTATCCCCGCCGACCTACGTCTAACCCAAGCGCACGGGCTCGAAATTGACGAATCCGCCTTGACGGGGGAAACGCGACCGGCCAAAAAAGTGACCGAGGCCATCTCGGAAGGCGGGATGGGCATGGGTGGACTGCCCATTAGTGAGAGGAGGAATACCGCGTTCATGGGGACTTTGGTCCGGAGTGGCAGGGGCGAGGGAGTGGTGGTTGGGACGGGAGTGCAGAGTGAGTTTGGGGTCGTGTTTGCCATGATGCAGGAGGTGGGTTTTCTTGTTGCTTTCTCTGTCTTTTCTCCTCTGCTCTCTCTCTTCTTTCACTGTCCGTGCTGGAGGGAAGGATGGACAAGTTCGAACCGAAACGCCCGAGCTAACCTCTCTCCTCCTCCGCCCCCCTTACCCCTCTCCACCCCATCACCTCACCTCCCTCCCATCACCTCCCTCAACCCCACTCCCATCAAGATCGGCGACCGTAAAACCCCTCTCCAACTGAGCATGGACGAGCTCGCGGCCAAACTCTCGGCCATCTCCTTTGGCGTGATTGGCGTCATTTGCTTGGTCGGAGTGTGGCAGAAGAGGAGTTGGTTGGAGATGTTTACTATTGGGGGTGAGTTTTCTGAGTGTGTGGGTTTGGGCTTGGTTGTGGGGGCTTTGGGCGAGAATGGGGGAAAGGAAGCAGGGAGAGGATGGACGGGGGCTAGGAGGGTGTTTGGGGAGGAGGGGTGAGAAGGTGGAGTGCGTGCAAGGGGCTTGAAGTGGAGGGATAGCGCGGCGGTCAAGAAGAGCGAGATGCCCCCTCGTCGTCAAGGCCAGCTTCCCATTTCGACGTCGCTAATCTCTCTCTCTTCTTCCCTGTCCCGCCCCTTTCCAATCTTCTCCGTCTCTCCTCGAAACCACCTCCTTCCCCGCTCGCAACACCACCAACAGTCTCCCTCGCCGTCGCCGCCATCCCCGAAGGACTTCCCATCGTCGTCACCGTCACCCTCGCCCTGGGCGTCCTTCGCATGGCCAAACGCAACGCTATCGTCAAGAAACTACCTAGTGTTGAGACGCTAGGCAGTGTGAGCGTCATTTGTAGTGACAAGACGGGTGAGTTGTCGATTTCGGGGATCGTTCGGTGCTGGGCGAGGAAAACGGAGCCGGAGGAAGCAAGAAGAAGACTGACGCTCGGGTTTATCAACAGGAACCCTCACCACCAACGTCATGACGGTCACGACAGCCTACACGGTCGACCACGGCCTCTTTGACGTTCATCACGCTCCTCCCATCCTCTCGGCCGACGATTCACGCTCGAAACTCTTCCTCGTTGGCAACCTTTGCAACCATACCCATGCCGAGCGGAATGGCAAGAATGTGGGGCAGGCGACCGAAGTGGCGTTGATGAATGTGCTGCAGGCTGTTGGGTTGAGGGATGAGAGGAAGGTGAGTTGAGGATCCGAGATTGAACACCGAGACCACGAGCTGACGGTTCGCCCTCCTCCGTTAAGACCTTCACGCGCAAATCAGAAGAACCCTTCACCTCGGACACCAAGCTCCAATCCGTCACGGGCACCTTCTCCCACTCCCCTTCCTCTCCCGACCAGACCTACCTCTCCGGCGCGATCGAAGCGGTCCTCTCCCGCTGTCGCATGTACCTCCGAGAGGATCATTCGACCGCCCCACTCGAAGCAGGGACGCACAAGCTCATCCTCTCCAAGGCTTCGGAACTCGCTAGTCAAGGTCTGAGGGTCGTAGGGATGGCTTCGGGACCGGATCCTTCGGGACTCGTGTTTGTCGGCATGCAGGCGATGATGGATCCTCCGAGGAAGGGCGTCGCCGAGGCCATTTCCCAACTCAACGCTGGAGGGATCCAAGTCGTCATGATTACGGGCGATTCCGAGCAGACGGCTTTATCCATAGCTCGGCAATTGGGCATTCGAGTGGCAGGGGGGTCGGGTGGATGCTTGACGGGCAAGGAGATTGATCAGTTGAGTCAGAGGCAGTTGACCGAGAGGATTGGGGGAGTGAGTGTGTTCGCGAGGACGACGCCGAAACACAAGATGGCGATTGTCGAGGCGTTGCAGAGTAGGGGAGCCGTGGTGGCTATGACGGGTGATGGAGGTGAGTTTCCGATACTCTTTTGACGTCCGCCTCGTTCGACTTACTGTCGCTCGTCTCGTCGTTTCGACCGCTCGACCGCTGACTATTTCTCCGCTCCTCCCATATCCTCTCCTCTCGTCCCTCTATCACCATCGCCGTCGCTCTCCACTTTTCTCGAATTCCACCACACCGCACCATCAACAGTCAACGATGCGCCAGCGCTCAAGATGGCCGACATTGGCGTGTCGATGGGTCGAGGAGGAACCGACGTCGCCAAGGAGGCGGCCGATGTCATTCTCGTGGACGACAACTTTTCGACGCTGCTGCCGGCGGTGGAGGAGGGCAAGAGTGAGCTTGGCTCTTCCCTCTTGAGCGTTCGGTGGGAGACTTGAAAATGACCCTTCCCTCTCTCGCTCCCCTACCCGCACCCAGGCATCTTCCTCAACATTCAAAACTTCCTCGTCTTCCAACTCTCAACCGCCGTCGCCGCCTTGTCTCTCATCACCATCTCGACGGCACTCGGCCTGCCCAACCCTCTCAACGCCATGCAGGTGAGCGCCGAGTTGGGCAAGACTGAAAAGAATCAGCGTTGACGAGCTTTCGCTTTGCGCACAGATCCTTTACATCAACGTACTGATGGATGGTGAGTCGATCGTCATCGCCGACGACTGAAGCCAATGCCGTACTGACTTGGCTCCCTCTCGCAGGTCCTCCCGCCCAGTGCGCCCTGCTCAGCTTTCAGCCTTGTATCACGTTGATCGCTGACCTCTCTGTTCGTACAGATCACTCGGTGTCGACCCCGTGAACCGCGACATCATGCGTCGACCACCTCGTTCGAAGACGGCGCCCATCCTCAGTCAACGCCTCCTCGCTCGAGTCGGATTCTCGGCTACTCTCATCATCCTGGGAGTGCTCTTCATTCTCGCGAGGGAGCTTGGGGATGGCAGCACGAGCGAGAGGGATCAAACCATGGTGCGTGACGACAGCTGTCGCCGAAGGAACGAACTGAAGCTGACCGCTTGCGCTCTCGCAGACCTTCACCTCCTTCGTCTTCCTCGACCTCGTCTCAGCACTCCAAGCTCGTGGTCTCAACGTCCCGCTCATCGCCGGCGCACCCAACAAGATGCTCCTCCTCACCGTTTCGGTCTCCTTCGTCGCCCAACTCTCCCTCATCTACTTCCCCTTCCTCCAATCCGTCTTCCACACCCAATCTCTCTCCCTGCGCGACTTGACCGTCTTGATCTTGCTCGGTGCGGGCAGCTACAGTGCACATGAGGTGCGAAGGAGATGGGAGCGAAGGACCATGTTGGAGGAGATGTGGAGCGAGGCGCAGACGGTTTGAGGGGCGTATCTAGTAACAGCAGCATAACTTCTTGTCTCTCTCTCTCTCTCTCTCTCTCGTCTTGTCTCTATACCCTGCACCTCGATAGACAAACAATAGCATCCTCGACTTCGAGTCGACCCCCCTCTCCAGACGACCGGTCTCTTGGACAGGCCGAGAGGCGAAGTGGGGGCTGAGCTCGAGCAAGGGTTGACCTTCGACCATATTTCGCTGTACACGATGGCTTCAGTCGACCCTAACGATCCTGCATCCTTCAACCATCGCTTCGTGATTGCTGGGAAAGGTCATCGTTACCATGTAGTCGATCAACCGCCTGTGGACTGGGTGGGAGACTTGAACGACGCTCCGACGCTGCTTCTCTGCCATGGTTTTCCCGACTTGTGGTATGGCTACAGGTATCGTGAGTGGTCCCTACATCTCCTCGATTTTACTCTACCTAACTTGCCGCACCACAGAAATCCACGCCTTCGCAGCGAGAGGATGGAGGGTCCTTTGCCCTTCGCAACTCGGCTACGGCGGAACGGACAGCCCGAGAGATCTGGAGTCCTACTCCTTCAAGTCGGTAGCGTACGATATGAACTTGTTGCTCGACGCTTGTGGCGTGACGGGAAAGGTCGTCGTCGTCGGGCACGATTGGGGAGGAGCAGGTGAGCTTCGCCGGCTCCTTTTTCCAGCTCCGAAAGCTGATCTTCTACATTTACAGTCGCTTGGAGGTTCGTTAACTACTTCCCTCATCGGGTGATTGCCGTCGCATGGTGGGTCTCGTCTTTCGCTCATCCCGAGCGCCGAGCTGACCTTCTAAACTCGCTCTCAGCGTCTGCACCCCCTACACGGCACCAGCAACCGCCTCGACCCCCTCCATCTCCGATGAAGCTCTCATTCGCAAGTTTCTCCCCAACTTCGGCTACCAGCTCTGGTTCAAAAAGCCCGAGGCGACGGCGCAGCTCGAGGAGGTGCTAGAGCACTTTCTTCAGCCGATGCACTCGCCCGAGTTCAGGAGGAAGGCTAGTGAGAAAGAGAAGGGGACGAGGGGAATGGGATCGTGGGTTGCCGAGGGCAAGTTGGAGCAGAGCGTCAAGAGGCAGATCGAGGCGAAGCGGGCGGGCACGTTGCCGTCACCGCCGCCCGAGAAGGTGAGTGGCAGCCGAGGGAGACATTCGCTCTCGCTGACTCTTCTCCATCAAAGGAACTCGACGTCTACTTATCTACCTACCGCCAATCCGGTATGGAAGGACCGCTCTCCTGGTACAAGACCCGCGCCATCAACCGAGTCGAGGAGCAAGAAGCCAACCTCCCTCCCTTCCCTTCGCACATCCCCGCACTCCAACTCCCTGCCGAGCTCGACGCCGCTCTACCTCCCAAGATGTGTCTCGCTCCTTCCGTATTCAAGTCGTTCCCCGCTGGCAATCTCGAGGTCAAGGTCATCGAAGGAGCAGATCATTGGCTCCTGCAGGTGAGTCGTCGGTCGGATGGGTCAGTCAAGAGCGTTATTGATCCTCCTTTGCGTGTGCAGGACGAGAAGGTCCGCGACAAGGTCACCAACATCCTCGGCGACTGGATCGAGAAGGTGCTCGCTGGAAAATGGAAGCCCGCTTCGGCCGATTCGCATCTGTAATTGAGGACACACAAATGCAGTACAAGTTGTATCAAACCCTTCGAATGTGCTGCAGAGATGAGCGACACGGCTTTTGCAGCTCCTTCTGCCTTCGTATCCCCTCGCCCCTGGCCCCGGCCTCAACAGCCTACACCCTGCCCCTCAAACATCGTCTCCTACATTACTCATCACTTGACACCCATCCTCTTCTCCAGATCGGTCTGATGGATGACTCCCATCGAAGATTTCGGGACCATGCCCAGCCTCTTCATCCGTTCCATTTCGGTGCGCTCATTTTGAGCCTATGAGGGCAAATGGAGGTCAGAAAGAGTCCCAAGCTTCAAAACAGCAGAAGATCTTACCCTCCGCAAATCCTCGAGACGAGCGCGGTCGATTGTCGGCTCGGTAGAAGGAGGTGCGCCTCGGTGAGCAGCGCGGAGGCCTGTATAGGGACAAGGTTAGCGAGAGATTGACACACAGAGGGAGAGACGAGCTAGACGTACTCTCCATGTCCTTGTTGGGATCGTACCGCTCGCTCGTGACGACCGTCTCTCCGCCGCGGATGGCGTTCATCCGAGCTTCGTACTTGCTCGTGTCGACATACTTGTCCGAGGGCAGCGTGCCAGTGTTGAAGGCCTCCATATATTCCTGTGTGTGGAGAAGAGATCAGCGAAGGAAGTAACACTGTGAGAGAAGCTCGGCCCGACCTTGAAGATCTCCTTCTCCTTGCTCTTCGAGAGCGTCTCGGGGTTGATCATGCGCTCGCCGACAAGCCAGGCGCGGTACTCGGTATCCTTGGTGTAGATATCTGTGAGAAGAAGGCAAGATCAGCGTGGCTACAAACTTGTCGAAAGGACCAGGACTGACCCGCTTCGGTGAGGATGCCCCATTTGCCCCATTCGATCGTCTCAAGACCCTTTTTCTTGCGCTCTTTCTGTTGGCGATGAGTACGGTCAACCTTCCGCACCGCTGCTCGTCGACAGAGAAGACTCACCCTCTCCTTCTTGGCCTTCTTCTCCTCGCGACGCTTCCTCCGCTCGTCCTTGTCTCTACCCTTCGAATCCCTGCTATCCTTGTCCCGCGAGCTGCGCTTCCTTCTGTGTCGTCTATCTCTCGAATCCTCGCTGCCGTCCGAGCTGGATCCGGTGGAAGGAGAACGGCGGCGTGACGAGCTATGATGGTGACGCTCTCTCGACCTCGAACGGTCACGACGGCGAGCTGGGGAGCGGGAGCGAGATCTTGAGCGACGGCGCTCCCTCCTATGCTCCTTGTCGTCGTCTCGAGAGCGTCGGTCCTCGCGCTCGCGCGCCTGGCCCGGGTCATCTCTCGACGAGCGCTCCCCCTCCCTGCGAGACTCCCTCCGAGGCGAACGGCTCCTACGGCGGTCGCGATCGTCTCTAGAGCGTTTCGAGGAACGCTCCTCGTCGCGACGGTCGGGTGAAGGAGAACGAGTCATCTTGTGGGAGGAGCGCATCCTTCGTCGCCAAGCTTCAAGCTTCAAGTCGCTTTTAACCTCCTGCTTCTACCTGCTTTCGGCCCGCCCGTGTGGAATCTCTGGAGACATCTAGCCTGCATCTTTCTGCTGCTCACTAAGCATGGTACGTCCTGTCTTGACCGATCCCGTGGCCGAACCGCTGACCCATCTCCACAGGCCTCCCTTCCTCGCTTCACCCACATCCTCGAGCTCTGCCTCTGTAAGTTCTGCGTAGGGTCGTGGATGTACTGCTGACCGTGGTGCTCTGCAGATGTCCGCTCCCTTCCAACAAGCGTTGCTTGGTACAAGGACGTGCTCCACCTGACGCCGCATCTCGACACGCCGAGGGTAGCGGCCTTCGCCTTGGGAGATACAGCGACTCTCCTACTCTTCCAGCGAGGATCAACCTCGGCCGACATCTCGCTTGGCGAAGCAGGCCTCATCCCTGGTCATGGGCTACCGCCGAGCTCGGACATCCAGCTCAAGACTCATTTCGCTCTCGCCGTCGATACACCCGAGGAGGTTGCTGTCTGGAAAGAGGAGTTGGAAAAGAAAGGAACGAAGATTTTAGGCGAGGTCAACTGGCCGAAGGGAGGGAAGAGTGTCTACTTTGCCGACCTCGATCAGCACGTCGGCGAGATCGCTTCGAGGGGGATCTGGCCAAATTACTAGGCTTGGAGTAGCAGTCACGGCAAGACAATACAGCACTGTTCTACGATGTTCTCTCCTTCTCTCCCCTGCTTGCCCGCTCGGAGCCCACCCCGGGGTCGGGGAGTTCGGCGCTCGGCGATGTACAATGGGTGAAAGGCTCGGCGAAGAGCCTCGACCTTCACAGGATTGCTGCACATGAGGCGAAATGCGGGCAAGACGGCCAGAAGCGAAGATAAGATAGACGATAGGGGAAGATGGCAATGGATACGTGGAAAGAAGAGTCGCCGAGCCGAGCCCCGAGAGGTGATCTGGCAGCAGCAGCGAGAGAAGACTCAGCTGCAGCTCTCGGTCACTAATCCTTCCCTCAAATAACCCTCATCAGACTGACCAAGCTGAACTCGAGCCGCGCACAGACCTTGTTGGCGGACGGGCGAGCTTGGGTCTCGAGAGCGTTGAAAGCGGTCGAGGAGAGCTCTGCAGGGGGGTAGAGCGGTCAGCTATGGAAGCAAGAGAGTAGTGAGAGGTGGATCCTCACCCTGAGCTATGCGAATGAGCGCCGGAAAGCTTCCTAGAACTGAGCGACGAGAGGGCGGGAGAGCGGGAAGCTGGAGCGAGTCGAGCTGAGCGAGAGCGAGGGAGAGAGTAGCTTCCAGCTATCCTGACAATCTCTCTCGAGACGTCTGACCTTCCTCCGACGCGAGTCGAAAGCGGAACGAAACGAGGTGAAGACGGGAGGAGAGAAGAAGACGGCCGAGTTCAACTGTGCCCTTCTCCCCTGGACCACTCACTCGTCTCTCGGCTCTCGGCGCCTCGATCGAGTAGTATCAGCTCTATGTGACCTGACAGCGACAATTTCCCCCCTCTCGCTCTCCTTGCCGCCTCTCATCGAGCGCGAGCGCGCAGCCAGGCTGACTCGGAGCGGAGCATCAAGTCGCCCACGTCGTTCCCGAGACCTCAGCATCCCTCTCGTGTTCCGAGTCAAAGATTGTGGTACGTCTGTTCTACTACCCTCTCTCTGGAGCACCCCGCTTACGCCTCCGCCGCGCTCGGTCAGTCGGCAGCACTTCTTCAGCGTTCAGCGGTCATCATCAGCAGCATCAGCCCGCCATGCAGGGCTTCACATCCTCTTTTGACGAGCAAACTCGTCTCGGCGCCCTCGCAGGCCCTCAATACGTCCAAAAGGCGCTTCATCATCGCCGAGATGGAGGAGCGGACTGAGAGCAGCCGAGCAGCCCCAGTTCAGTCGAAACGCCGTGCCGCAGCGGGGTCGTAGCCCGAATATATGCGGTCCATCGAAACTACAGGTGAGCAGGACGAAGCGACTTCGGCTAGGCTGAAGGAGAAGAGTTCGAGGTAAAAAGCGACTTTGAAGGCTGCTGGAATTGAGTGAGGGGGTTAGAGCTGACTTCCGTGCGCTGCAGTATGAAGGCACATTCCCAGAGCCGCCGCCGTCTCGCCTCTCTTGAGACGGAGGACCGCTGCGAGCTCTTTCGGACTTGAAGACGAGGGGTCCGCCGAATTGGAGAGTTCGGTGTCTGCACTACGGTAGGAGTTCACAGTACATCACCGACACCTCCTTGAGCATCTCACCGGTAAGTGAACCCTCGCCCGCTCTCGCAGTCTTCTCCTTGTCTCGACCCGCCTCCCCGCTGAGAACTGAGACCGTCCTTTCCTTCCTCATCCGGGCTGGCTCAGCTCGCTCTAGACACTCCGCCTCTCAATATTCATCATGAGCAGCTCGCCTCCCCTTCTTCCTCTTCCCTGCATCCACGCACTCGCCCATCGAGGCAGGCGCTCTCTCACCCTCCTCGACTCGCCAGCACCAGAGCAGCCGCGACAGCTCCACTCACCGTAGGACTCAGCTCCCCCTTTCCCCGCCCACCATGCAGGGTCGCTCTTCACTTGATCATCAGCAGCCGGCCACCTTCGGCCTCGCAACTCAGCTTCGCACGCCGCCCATGGATGGCACCTCCTTCCCAGCTCAGACGGCCGTCTCTCCCACCTCGTCGCCCAAGAAGGTCACCCCCGCCATGCGCGATGAGCTGAGGACTGGATTGAAGCCTACGCCTGCCTGGAGCAGTCGCGAAACGTCTTCGCTACCCGTCAGCAAGAACATGCGGGACAGGCGGCTGGATGGATCGAAGAGCCTCGCGTCTTCCAACAAGAAGCTGGAGCGAGGAGGCTTCAAGGGCGTCAACGAGATGGGCATGTGGGAGGAGAAGGGAATGGGACCTCTGCCGCCTGGCAAGTCTTCGCACTCGAGGAGTCGCTCCACTGGCGCTGTTCCCGCTCGGCCTGCTCGACCAGGATCACCTTCCGGCCCCGCTACTCACACCCGCTCGAACGCCCCTCCTCTACCGCCCGGCGCTTCGCACCATGCCTCATCTCGCCACCACCCCTCCGCCTCTCTCACATCCCCTCCCGTCGATTACAACCCCAACAGCCATCACCTTCCTCGTCTCGACCTCGGCGTCAAGCTCGACAACGCGCCCTACTCGACTTACAACTCGACGGGCGCCAAATCGAGTCCCGACCTTCGCAAGGATCCTCGCGACGAAGACGAGGGGCTGTACGAGGCCAACGTCAGCGTCGGTGTCGCTCAGCGGGTGCAGCGCGCCGCTTCATTTCGCAAGGCTTCGCTCGGCTCCCTCTTGGCGCCCAACAGCAACCAACCTACGAATCTGAACGGCTCGACGCTCGTCGCCTCCGTCGCCGACCGCAAGGGTTCGGCAGATTCAGGTAGCAGCACTGGCTCCCACCTTCGCCCTCCTCGCCCTTCCGTCTCGGGCGAAACGCCTCGCCCCATCGGTCAAGGCGTTCGCCAGTCCTACGCCGGCTCGGTCGCCCCTACCGCCGTCTTCCGCCGTAGCTCTTCGGTCTACGTTCCAAACCCGGTCGCCGCCCCTCCACCCGCCGTCACGCCCGCCGCGAGGCTACCTCTCGACCTCGTCACTCTCGCGAGAAGGACGGCGCACATCTCGAGTGTTCCCGGCTACGGATGGAGGCTGCACCTTCTCGAAAAGCTCGAGACTATCATGGGCTCTTTCTTGACCATCCAAGATGCCGAGGCAATCCTTTCCATTGGCCATGGCTCCGAGAAGAAGGTGAGGCCTAGCCTTTCGCCGAAGCGCGTGTCGAGGCGACCAGCAGCTGACTTCTCTATTTTCAATAGTCGAACAAGCGAAACGAGTCTCGCAAGTCGCAGATCGGTATGCCTACCTCGACCCCTCGCTCTCGTCCTGCACCCGTTCCCAAGATCAAGGCGCCCGAGAAGAGCAGCTTCTTCACCAAGATGAAGCGCGCTCTCAGCGCTCCTGGCTCCCATGATCATCCTCGTGAGTTGTGTTTGTTTCTCGCTCGCTACATGACGCTGACTTCCCTCCACTAGACGATAAAACCCCTGCCCCTCCTCTGCCAACGTCCAAGGCCATCTTTGGCGTTCCTCTTGCGACAGTCGCCGAGTATGGCTTCGTTACTTCGATGATTGCCGGTCAGCGCCATGACCTACCTGGCGTGTGCTTCAGCACGGTCGAGGAGATCTACCGTCGCGGTCAAGGTGAGCTCTCGGCCTTTCGCTTTCGGTCCTCGCAGCAGCTGACGTTCTTCCCACCTCCTAAAGGCATGAACGTTCCGGGACTGCTTCACCTCGCTGGCGAGGCGTCGCGCGTTGCCAAGCTCGTCGCCATCTTCGACACCGCGCCCGACTACGGAGAGCACCATGACCTCTCCATCGAGTCGATCCACAACGTCACCTCGCTGTCCGTTCTTTCGATTTTCCTGACTCTCCATCAAATTCACAACTAATGTTCCCATGAAACAGCCTCAAGAAGTACCTCCGTGATCTCCCCGAGCCCATTCTCGACCAGCGCTTGTGGCGCCTCTACCTCGCCGCCTGCGTGGATTCGACAAACAGCCTCAAGCGTCGGATCGCCTCGGCTCAGATCATCCTGCGCCTTCTCCCCACCCCCAACTTTTCCCTCCTCGTCTACCTCGTCGCCTTCCTCTCCCAAATGCCCCTATTCCCCGAGAACCGCCTCACGCTCGAGAGCGTCTCCACCATCTTCGGGCCAGCGGCCATGTCGCCTCGCATGTCGGCCTCGTCAGCTTCGAGTAAGCTTCCTCGACTCTTCAACGGTGCCGGTATGCACATCACTGGACCCACCGAATCGTTCGAGTCGACCGGCGCCAACGTCAAGAAGGCGCAGGACGGCCTCCTCTGGCTCCTCACCAACTGGAGCTCAGTCGCGGATGGTCTTCTCGAGCCCGACTTTGACGTCGACGTCAACGAGGTGCTCGGTCGACCTCCCTCCGTCGTCGCTGCGCCAGGAGACGAGTTCGCGGCTGCTACCTCCGAGCCCGTCAACTTTGGCAACGAGGAGCAGCGCGACGGCGTTGCTCGCTCTCACGACTCGGCTCGTACCCTCGAGATCCTCTCGGTCCCTCGCTTCGAGGCATCGGAAGCACCTGCAGCAGTGCTCGCCGCCCCTCGTCGCGCTCCCTCGCCATCACCGGTCCCTCCTCCCGTCATCACCCACGAAGTCCCGTCTTCTCCTACCTCGACCATCAAGGACTCGTCGTCTCCCATCTTACCTCGCTCCTTTGGCTTCAATCACTCGCCCGACGTCCGCGCCGTTTCGCCTGCCTCGCCTCTAGCTGCCGACGAGAACGCCCCACCAACGCCTTCAAAGGAGATCGACGAACCCGTTTTCAAGCCTGAGGTAGCAGCGGTCAAGAATCGCGAGTCGGCCCTGCCCTCCGTGCCCGTCGAGGAGGAGGAAGACAAGACTCACTCGGCCCAGGCTTCGGACTCGACGCCCGAGACGGCTTCTTCGTCGAGGTCGTCGGATTCGTCAGTACAGAGCGCATGGGTCGTCACGCCGACTCTGCCTAAGGAGAAGCCCAACTCGCCACTTCTTCGTGGGGCTGCGCCCGAGCTGGAGAAGGACCCCGAGCAGGCCGAGACCGTCATTCCTCTTCCTCGCGCAACTCCCGAGGATCAGTTTGGTGAGCGGAGACGTTCTCGATACCTCTCGGCTGAACATCGCACTGACTTGCGCCTTCTTCCAGGACCTGTAGGCCCACCCGGGACAAGCGTGCTCGAGGACTTGCTCGAGTTTGATGGTGCGCTTTTCGTGAATACCGCTATAGATCCGTTCGCCAACATTTTTCTCTCCAGCAGACTCGTCCATCTACTCTTTCCCCTCCCCTCCCGGCACTCGCAACTTCAAGCAAACCGCCCCCTTCTCGACCGCCGCCTTCGACCCTCCCCGCCCCATCTCGCCTCGCCCCGAGGACGTCCTCCTCGTCCGCTCCAGCGCCGACCAGCTCAAGGAGGCTCAAGCTCTCGTCGAGACGCAGCGCCACGAGATCCAGTCGTTGTGGAAACAGCTCACCGATCTCGAGCTCGAGCGCACGGCGGATCGCAAGGAGATGGACGAGCTTCGCGCCGAGCTTCGCACTTCGAACGACAGGCTACACGTCCTCGAGCAGCAGCACGGCGGAGGAAACAACGACTGGGAGGTCGAACGTGGTCAGCTGGAGGAGGATCGGGAGAGGCTGGAGGAGGAGCATCAGATTGCCTGTTCGGCGTGGGAGCTCAAGTTTAATGCAGCGCAGCGGGAGGCGCAGACGGCGAGGGAGGAGTTGAAGGCGGTGCACGATGAGCGGTATCAGGTTCAGGAGTCGAGGGCCAGAGAGGATAGGGAGACGAAGCAGAGGATCGCGTCGCTGGAGACTCAACTCAACGCGATCCGAAACTTGCTCGGCGGAGGCAAGTTCTGAGGGTGTCAGGTTCTTCTCTGCTTCTCTCTTAAATTAATTCTCGCTTAGCTTGTTAGTGTTGGGATCGGTGTGTATATTGTGACAACAGCTTCATCTTATCTATCGACCCTGTGCCGCCTCTTTGCGAAAGAGAGAGCGAGCAAATCTAAAATGCCGAGTAAGGCTGAGTCTTGCCGAGCCTTCCCATCGAATCAAACACGCCCTTTGCCCTCCTCGACATCTCGGAACCCTCCTCCTGTCCTCCCGGCCCCGACATGCGCGCCTTGTAGCGCTTCTTGACTCGCTCGATTCGGTCGAACTTCATCCCCTCGAGCACGAAGGCGATTCCCGCTTCGACGTCTTTGCGAAGCGCGCGAGCGACCTCTCGGTCGCAGAAGATGGTGGATTGTCGATAGGAGAGCCAGAGGTAGAGGGTGAGGCAGCGATGGGATGATTCGAGGTCCATGAGGAACTCGGGCGAGTAGATGGTGGCGGTGGGGGAGGGGGAAGAGCGAGGAGAGGGGGATGGAGGAGGAGCTGGCGCCTTGGTCCGGCGAGCTTGGGTGACTTTATCGAGAGCGGCCTCGACTCCCGACTCTTGCGACCAGACGCCCATGGTGATGGGTTGGCCGGCGGCGTAGGACTCGACGAACGAGATGAGGTTGGCGACGACCTTGGGATCGCGGAGGTTGACGGGCGCGGTGCCGAAGAGGTAGCGCTCGCGGAAGGAAAGAGGGGTGATGTGCTGGATCTTGTCCGAGATGGCGCCCCAGCCGGCGTGGCCGACAGCTCGGTAGTAGGGGGTCGTGACGGCGACGGCTTCGACCAGGGAGAAGATGGTGGAGAAGGGAGTGCCGGTTGGGAGGAGGGCTTCAAAGTCTTGGGCGGTGTCGAAGGAGGCTGCGAGGGAGGCCTGGTCGACCTGGACCGTGGGCTCGGCCATGGCCTCGCGAAGGACATCGAGGTCGTCGGGGTCGAGGGTGGTCGCCTCGCCGTTGACGGAAGGTGCGGGCTCCGAGATGTCGTCCACAGCGGTCGGGGAGGTGTGCACGCCGTAGCGACCAGCGCGACCGGCAATCTGCTTGATCTGAGGCGTAGGGAGGCGAATCTCGGCGGTGCCGTTCCACTTGTGCATGCTCTCGAAGACGATGCGCTTGATTTTGCTGTGTGAGAGGAGCGGTCAGCGATCGTTTCGCTTGAGCTTATCAAGGCAAAGATGTACAGGTTGAGGCCCATTCCGACAGCATCACTGGCGACGAGAACGTCGTAGCCTCCCTCGTTGAAGACCCGCGCCTGCTCCTCCCTGACCTCTGGCGGCAGCCCTCCGTATGCTACAGCGACCCTCAACCCCGTCTTTTCCTCGATGGCGCGCTTAAAGGCGAAGATGTTGCTCCTGGAGAAGGTGACGAGGCAATCGCCGCGCCGAATCTTGCTGAGGTCGCCGCCGAGAGATCGCTCCGCAACGGCGAGAGGCGAGAGCCTGGCGTACCGCTTGACAACGCACTCGTCTCCCAGCTCCCTCGCCATCTTCTGCACCAACTCCACGACGCTCTCCTCGCCGCACAGATGAAGCTCCTCGCAGTTGCTGCCGAGAATTGCGCCCGTCCATGCCGCTCCTCGTCCTGGGTCTCCGATCATCTGAATCTCGTCGATGACTCCGACGTTGAGTTTCTTGGCGAGGGGAAACATCTCGATGGTGCAGCTTGAGAGTCCTGCCTCGGGGTCCAGGATCCGCTGCTCTTCGCCGGTGATGAGGTTGCACACCCGCGGTTCCTCGTCTCCAATTTTGCCCTCGTTAAGCCGACTAAAGACCTCGTGGGCGAGTAGTCGAAGCGGTCCAGCGTAGACTCCGGTCCGAGCGCGAGAGAGGGCGACGAGCGCCGAGTGCGTCTTGCCCGAGTTTGTAGGGCCGACGTGCATGATGATCTTGCGGCGTTGTTGGCGAGCACCGGGGTACGATTCGTTGACGAAGCGCCGGTCGGCTGCCATGGCGAGCTGTTGCAGCTTGTGGAGGGTCGGATCGTAGGAGGCGGAGGAGGAAGGGGAAGGGGAAGAGAGAGGCTGGGTGACGGTCCAGCGAATGAAGGCTCCTAGTGCTGCATCCTTGATGCTCTTGGGCCCGTCGGTGATGTAGGCGACTCGCAGCCGCTCCCCATCAAAGCCCAGCTCATCGACGGAGGTCGCTCCTGCCTGCTGAGCCTGCTCGAGCTGCTTGGTCGCCTGCTTGGCATAGGCAATGGCCAGTACCTTGAAGCGCCTTCTATCCACGCCGAGGTCGCCCGCAATGGCCTGCACCGTAGCGTCGCCGCGGACCCAGATGGTTTTGAGGTGGTGGGCGAGTTTGACGAGAACAGCTTCGGCGGTGATGGTGGAAGGGGCGGCGGGAGAGGAGCGAAATGAGCCAAATTTGCTGCTGTACGAGGGCTTGGCTCCTCTGCTGGGAGCCGAGCCAGAGCGAGCTCGAGATGGAGGGCCGCCAGCTCGTCGAGGAGGAGCTGCTCCGTTACGCTGAAGGGTGCTGGAGCTGTGCACTGTCCTAGTAGTTGTTGCGATGCTACATCTTGTGCATGGTGGTAGCCGCACGAGCGACTTGAGCATGACGAGGTGAAGTGGTCGAGAGCAAAGAAGTGCGGGCAGCAAACGCGGCGAAGGGTCGCTTTCGAGGAGTCGTGTGAAGAAGCAGCGCTGTACATATCGAGAGATGCGGAGATTTCCGGCTTTCTTCAGGGAGTACTCTCAGACGCTGTCCCTTCCCCCGACATGCAGCGAGCTGAAGCTCGGCGAACAGCTTCGCAATGAGCTCTGGCCGAGCTGACAGCCCCGAGGCGGAAGAGTAGTGATAAGTGTCCAACAGCATCTAAAACATCACCAGATCCCTCTTGCAGCCGTCCTGAAAGCGCCTGCCTGCCTCTCCAACGGTCCACAGCTGCTCGGCCGGTCGCGAATGATCTGTCAAAGCTCGCTCGATCAGCTCTTGCACCTTCCTCCTCCTCCTCGACAACTCGGACTCACCTCCTCTGCCCACTCCGTGACCTTCTCCACCCTCTTCCCCGAAGATGGGTGAGTCGAGAGGAAGTCCACGTTGACGCCATCCTTCTTCCCCCCTCCACCCTCGGCGCCTCCCATCCGCTGCCACAGTCCTGTCGCTGATCGAGGATCAAAGCAGGCGGCGGTGGCGAGTTGCAGACCAATGTAATCCGCCTCAGACTCGTTTTTACGGGAGTTGGGGAGAGTCATGACGAGATTGAGGAGGACTCGTGAGATGCCCCCGTCAATGCCGAGGGACTCGAGGAGGAGGGAGAGGGCAAAGAGGACCTGGAGGGATGGCGGAGGTTAGTTGTGAAGCCTTTGTAGACGATTGCTTCCGAATGAAGGGCAGTCGAAGCGCGTTGCTCGAGGAGAAAGCGAGCGCCGAGATCGAAAGCTCACCTTCATGCTCGACATGCGCTCGGCCGAGTGCCGTGCGACTTGATGTGCGATCTCTGTAAAAGGTAAGGAACGTGTAAGTAGGCTGTAGAACCCTTATCATAAGAGCAGGCAAGCAGATCAGCGAAGAGGACGACGAGGCTCACCATGGCCGAGAATTACTGCAAGGCCGTCCGCGTCCCTAGCGATTGGTAAAATGCCCGAGAAGACAAAGATCTTTCCCCCAGGCAGCACGAAAGCATTCCTCGTCCCATCATCTGCCACCACGTATGTTTCCCATCCTTCCGGTCCCGCCTCGAGGCCATTGGACTCGACGATCCTCCTCACGACGCTCTGCACGTATCGCGAGGTTGGATGGTTCTTCGGAAGGACCTTGTTCTGGTACTCTCCCATCACCTCGGCGAAGCCTTGCCGGCCCATCTCGGTCTCGGAAGCCTCGGAGACGTCCATGAACCTCCACCGACCCGTTCGCTCCACCTTTTCGAGATGGAAGAGGTAGTAGACACCACCGCCGCCGAGGAGGACAAAGACGATTAGTGGTGGTCGACGGAAGCGGGAGAGTATGGGGTTGGAGGAGTTGCCGAAGAGGGGAGTGCCCTGCGAGGGGATGGGAGAGCGCGAGTCGAGGCGGATGGGCGCTCGTTGGGAGTCGCCAAAGCGGCGGTAGCTGGCTAGTCGAGTAGTGGAGGTCGTGAGAGGTCGTGAAGATGTTGGTGACAGCTGTGGCCGCAGTCTGGGCCGAACTGCTGGAGGATGAGGAGCGAGCTGGCGCAGAGAGCGAGCAAGGGACTGTGTTAAGTTCATCTGTGGGATCAAAGAGAGTGAGCTACACAATTATCAATGCCTACTGCCTTCTTCCGTCGCTCTGCAGCCCAGCGAGCGCAAGATTCCGACCCTGCCGCTTGCTTCTCCATGACGCCGCCGCTTGACAGCAACTCGGGCTGTACGGAGGACAACTGCCGAGTCGTGAGAGCAGGCTTGCTCACCTTGTGCAATTCCAGTCCGTTCGAGCAGGTGCAGAAACAGCGACAGTGAGCAGTGAGCAGCAGCGAGCGGTCAGAAGTCAAGCCGCTGACATGCTCTCCCTTCTACGCCCTCCGTCGGCATTTCAGCTCGTCTCGTAGGCTCTTCCAGGCTTACGTCCTGTTCACAGAATGAACGACCGCCTCTGCCCGAACGTTCGTACGATCGCTCGCAGCTGCTGACTGAATGCTCGGTAAGCGAACCCCCCCACCTCTTCCGCTCGCTGTTCCCTCTTGGGCTTGTTCTCACCAAGTCACACCGGCAAAGATGACTTCGCAACAGACGCATCTCGCTGTAGGAGTCACCGACCCTCTCGCACCTCTCGTCTCCTTCCTCCGACCGACCCCATCGCCCAACTCGCGCCAGCTACTCGTAAAGACCCTCGCTGTCGGCTTCACCCCACTCTCTCAATGGCAGGTCGATTTCGGGTTGCTCGTACCCGAGGATGGGCTTGTCCTGGGAGGAAACTTGGTCGCTGAGGTGCTCCAAGTCGGCTCCGAGTTGGAGAAGGAGGTCAAGGTCGGCGACAAGGTGAGTACAGGGCGTGAGTGAGTGGAGAGCATCGTTCAAGCTCCTCATCTACAGATCTTCTCCTTCCAATTCGCTTCCAAGGATGTCAAACCGTTCCAGGAGTTCGTGCTCGTCGAGGAGAATGCCTTCGCCTTCGTTCGTCTTGCACAGCTCTACTCTTCACAATCCACGCTGACCGTCCAATCGTGTCCAGGTCCCTGCCAACCTCTCAGTTGAAAACGCGGCCACCATCCCCGACAGCTTCGTCACGGCTTACCACACGCTGCAAACGGAGCTCGGCGTTCCCTTGCCCCTCAACTTCCCGCCTGTCTCTCCTCCCGTTGATCCTAACCTGAGCATACTCGTGTGGGGAGGAGGATCATCTTGTGGTCTCTTCGCTGTTCAGGTGGGCCCGCTCTCCACAAAGTGAAGCTACAGCAAAGTGCTGACCTCTCGGCGCTCCCCTTCGCAGATCCTCAAAGCTACCGGCTACACCAACGTCTCCGCCACTGCCTCTTCCTCTCGCTTCCCCATGCTCAAATCCCTCGGCGGCGACGCTCTTCAGCTTTACGACTACCACCACCCTCTCCCCGACTCGCTCAACCCCTCCATCGTCTTCGACTGCGTCGGCGACGAGGAGCACACTTTACGCCCAATCTCCAAGCTCAAACTCGCCAAGAACGCCAAGGTGGGCATTCTCCTCCCGGTTCGCAAGGGAGGGTACGGCAGTACCGAGGGAGTTGAGATGGAGACATCGGTCCCCTTTGCCGAAGGAGTCGAGGTCATCGGCGTGAGGACACACTACTGGGAGAGGGTGGGTCTTGGTTGTTCTCCCACTCTTTGATGACGTACTGACTCTGGCCACCAACAGAATGAGACCCTCAAACCCATCCTCCAGCGCAAGATCATGCACGACGTTTTTGCGAGCGGGATCATCAAGCCTACGCCGTACCGCCTTGTTGAGGGCTCTTCCTTCCTTGAGAAGTCGGAGAAGGCGCTGGCTGAGGTGCGCAATGGGACGGTTCGCGGTGAGAAGCTGGTCATCAAGCTTGAGTGGGAGGGAGCGGCTCGGCGCGGAGCTCGGAGGTGGAGGCGGGAGCCAGCGAGTTCTGACCGCGAGAGGGTGTTGTACATACTGAGCAGTAGCGTTGGAGGCTAGTACAATCTCCTTCTTCAAACTATTAGCGGTGTCCTACGAGCGGAAACGAGAGTTTGTCTCTCCCCCCTCGCTGAGTCGCTCTCACCTCGCCTTTCTCTCTCTTCCCTCTCGCTTCTCTCAGCTCTCTCTCGTTTCGTCCCGCTAAATGACTGCACCCAAGAAAGAGAAGGTCGTCTCTGCCAAGGGGGATGAAGCTGAAGAGATGGTAAGCCTGCTCTCCTTCCCTGCTCACCTACAACTCTCGCCACTCTTGCTCACTCTCTCCCGTTTCTCTCTCACATTTCTCGCAGGTCCTCAACTACCTCGTGCAGCAGAACCGCCCTTATGGAGCCAGTGAGCGTTTCTATCACTCTGAACCACTCCCAATTCGCTCACCTCCCCTTCTCTCCTCTTCAGCCGACCTTAGCGCCAACCTCAAGAACCGTGTCTCGAAAGCTCAAGCTCAGAAGGCGCTCGCTAGCTTGCACGAGAAGGGGGAGATCATGGGAAAGACGTATGGCAAGAGTACAGTGTACTGTGCGTTGCAGGTGAGCTCCTGGTGCTGTTCGTGAGCGAGGGAGAAGAGGAGGGAGGGAGGCAAGGGAGCGCTCGGCGTGGGAGCTGGAGAGGGAGGGCAAACAGTTGACGTGTCTGACGAGGTTGCAGAACGACTCCGATACGCCTTCTGCAGATGATATGACCGCCACCGAAGCCGAGATTGCCGAGTTGCAGAGCGAGGAGACTCAACTGAAAGAGCAGCTCAAGTTGCTCGCCGCTCGTGAGTCCCTCGCTCCTCTCTTTCTCTTTCTAAAAAGGTTGAAAAGGGTGCGCTCGATTCACAGAGAAGACTGCCCTCCTCCGTGCTCCCAAAACCGCCGAGCTCGGACAGCTCGTCAAGGAGACCGAAGGACAGGTGAGCTCTCCGTTTC
This sequence comes from Leucosporidium scottii, assembly GCA_003054985.1. NCBI lineage: Eukaryota > Fungi > Basidiomycota > Microbotryomycetes > Leucosporidiales > Leucosporidiaceae > Leucosporidium > Leucosporidium scottii. The sequence goes on from MWVB01000025.1 coordinate 42,519, forward strand.
GCGCTCTCCTCGTCTCGTTACAACGCTGCTTGCCTCGCATGAGGAGCCGAAGAGTTTACGATACGTCGTACCCACAGTGCGTCTCCCTCACCGCGACCCTCCAATCCCTCCGCTCCTCCACCGGCAACGTCTCAACCGCCGAGCTCGCCTCCCTCACCAAGACTCACGCCACTGTGGTCACCCTCGCCCGTTCGCGCGCCAAGGTGGCGAAAGAGATGGAAGGCATCTTGCTCGAGCTGTTTGAGAAGAGCGGCAAGAAGGATGAGGATTTCGAGGAGGTTTGGGAGAGGGTCGGTGGGGAGTGGGGTGGCGAGGGGGAGAGGAAGGTCTGGAGGGAGGTGAAAGAGATGGAGGAGAAGGAGAAGGGAGGTCAGAAGGATAGGAAGTAGAGAGGCGGCAAGAGGATAGCTTGAGCCGTGCGGGACCAGCGGTGGAATGAGCGCCGAGCATGGCGGACGAAGCCTTGAGGACGATCGTCGTCTGCAGAAGTAAGGAGGTCTGAGAGGGGATTTCTCATGTCATGCATTTGCTACTCTGTTGCTCGTCGAGTGAGTCGAGCAAGGAAGAAGAGCGAGAAGAGCTGGGCGAAGCTGGGTCGGTTCATTAGGGGCCCCAGGTAACTCGACAGAGCAGCGATACGAAGCAGAGCGCTCTTGTACTCGTCTCTGCTACACCAAGTCATTTGTCTCTGCTCTAAGAGCCCTACTTTTCGTCTGATGCTGAGCGACCTCTCCGCTACCCCGCGCCAAAGGTCTCCCTCCTCCTCCTCACTCGCTCGACACTTTGTCGCCTCACATCCGGCTCAGCGATGGCGGAAGCTTCAGAGTCAACTCCCAACGTTCCTGCACCCGTGGACGAGTCCACTACATCCCCGCCGTCCGGCAACGCTTGGCAAGACCAGCTCGCCCTCGCGCGCGAATCTCTCAAGCAGCGGGTCGAGCAGCAGCAAGCAGAAGATGGAAGCGTAGAGATCCCTCATATTCCCTCCCCCCCACCGCCAGTCGAACAAGTCACAGACGACGAAGCGGAGCGTCAGTCGGGAGATGCGGCTCACACTACCGCCGACCGACGTGGCAGCACTACGAGCAACGGTACAGCAGAGGAGAATTATGATGAAGACGAGGAGGACTTTGTGCATCACCACTTGACGGGACTGCGTCGTCGTCGGCCAGCGCAGGGAGCTTCGGGGTCAGGTGCCGATGAGGCAGCGGAGGGCGCTCAGGAAGCACCGAGGGCGGCAGATGGTGCAGCGGAGGAGCAGGACAAGGTCTGTAGGATCTGTTTCGGTGGTCCGGAGGAGGAAGAGGAGATGGGCAAGCTGTTCTCGCCGTGTGTCTGTCGGGGAACGGTGAGGAGCTTCGTTCGGCCTTGCTCTAGGATCTGCGAGCTAACAGACTATCCGGAACAGAGTCGACACGTTCATGTGAAGTGCCTCGACCAATGGAGGCAAGCGAGCGCCAACTCTTGTACGTCTACGAGCTCGCGAGGCTGCCTCGGGCTTCGCGCTGCTGACGGTCGTCTCGTTCCCGCCAGCTTCGTTCTACGCCTGCGACCAGTGTGGATGTGAGCATGATTCTTACTCTGTACATGTCAATGGCACACTGATCCGAGGTCCTCTTGGCAGACAAATACAGATTTCAGCGCACTGCAGTCGCCAAGCTGTTCACCTCTCGCGGTAGGATCTCTTTTCCTGAGCTCACTTTCGGCACCCCGGGCTAATCCTCTTCTCTCCTTCGTACAGCCACCCTCCTCGGTCTCACTCTCTTACTCTTCACCTTCCTCATCTGGCTCTCTGGCTTCCTCGCCAACACCCTCATCTCGGTCGCCGAGAAAAGGAGAGGTGTGCTGCAAGGGGGCATGTTCGAAGGTGCGCCCGCTTTTCTCACCATCTCAAGTCCCAAGCGCGAAGCCGAGCTGACTGTCCTTCCTCCCTGCCTCCCTTCCTCGCTCGCCCCTCGCTACCTCTCCCTCCTTTCGCCCTCGCTACCTATCTTACTGCACTCCGCTCTCGTAGACATCTTCGTTTCCGACCACATCATCCTATCCGAGGGCGTCCGCGACGCCGTCACCTTCTTCGACACCCGTCTAACCTCACTCGCCGCTCCCGCTCCCTCGGCCATCGCAAACGGCGACGACGATCTCGACGACGGCGGCGGCCTCTTCTCTCAGCTCTCGGCTATCGTCAACGACCCTCTGATCCTATTCGACCTGGCTGGCTACGAGGAGAAGGAGCGTCAGAAGCGAAGGGCGCAGAAGGGACAGGCTGCGAGGAGGGCTAAGAGGCGGGCGATTCTGCCGAGATGGCTGCTGGGGACCCTGCTGCACTTCAGCAAAGGCCTATCGCTCATTGGCATTGTCTCCGTGTTTCATGGCTACCTCGGTGAGTCGATCAGGCTCCGTCTCGTCTCTGTGCAGCTCGCTGACGGCCCGGACCCTCGCAGCGACCTCCTTCCTCTCGCCCATTGCTCGAGGTCTACTACGGGCTGCTCGTCCGCAAGCACGTCGTCCCGGACGCGACGCCATCGCCAACAACGCAAGCCAGGCTCTAGCTGTCGTGGTGAGCTTTTCATCTCTTGTCCTCGCCGAGGCGCTCGCTGACTCCTTCCCTGTCCAATCGATCTCTCGCCCACTCTCGCCACACCATCGCATCTTCTTACATGCCAGTTCGTCGTCATCGGCGTTCTACGAGCCATCCGTCAAGTCTACCGCGCCGTAAGATGGCTTTCGAGGCTCGCTCTGCGTCGCGTCGAGAGCTTGGTGCTGGAGGTGTGAGATTAGTGGAGCGTGTAGTACTCTTATCTTAGTCGTTTCTTTGCATTATAGCGCGGTATATATCAGCTGAAGAGGTGTCTGAGAGCGAGCGAAGAGACTTTCAGGCCTCGCCGAGCTGTCACTCGAACGATTCACGCTGGCGAGTTTTTCCCGCCGACCGCGGCTCTGCTTGGGCTGCTGCTGTGGCTTGAAGAGCTACATCCATCTCTACAGCCCACTCGCCACCACCCTAAAGCACGACTACCGCATCACGCCTCCGAGTCCGACGCCGTCTCGCTCGACCAGAATATCACAACTCCCCCTTGCACCCGCTGCCGCCTGGATCTGCTCGAGCTGCCTGGCATCTCTAGGAACGAAGATGTTTTCATCTCCTAGAACGTCGCGGTGCAGGTCGAGGCGCTTGAGGGCAGGCAGGCAGTTTCGGAGAGGAGAGAGCGAGAGGGCAAGTCGAGCGTCGCCCTTCTCCTCTTGACCACTCATTTGGCTCGCGGCTCGAGACACTCGCATGATTGACGCGAGCTCCAGATACGCATAACAGCTCTTTTGAAGTTTTTCGCCTCCCCCTTGCTTGCCGTCGCCTCCTGAGCTGAGCAAGCAACGCCGAGCAAGTTGCCTTCGCTCTCCGTGAACCGGAGGAGCTCACTGAAGTGAAAAGAAAAAAACTTGCAGACTTGAAAAGACAAACAACAGAGAGCACTCAACGAAAACGATCCCACCGCAACTGTTCCTCCCCCGGCGCTCGCTCAGAGAACCACCATCACGTCGAGCTTGTAGTCGTCCGTCTCCTTGAGCTGCGCCAGGCGCTTCTGCTTGGCTCGCTCCTTTTCCTGTCATCAACGAGAGCGGATCAGCCTCTTGTCGACGCCGAAAAACGAGGGCGAAAAGCCCACCGAGTCCAGCTCCTCCTCCTCTTCCTCGACAGCACCCTTCTTCCCTCGACCGCCCGTCTTGACCTTCTTGCTCTTGTTGTGCGTCTTCGCTTTGGCCGAGGTGGATGCCTTGGTCTTAGAGGAGGAGGTGGCGCGCTTCTTCTTGGCTCGGTAGCCGATCCTGTTGAGGTGGAAAACGGAGGGGAAGAGCGAGGACGTGAAGGGAGATAGGTCAGCGTCGCCAACGGAAGTGTCTTAGATCCGTAGCGAGAGGGTGGACTCACTCGTCGACATCGCTATCTAGCTCGTCCTCCTCATCCTCAGGCTCCTCCCCACTATCCGTCAACTCGACCTCCATCTTCCTCTTCCTCCTCGGCAGCATCGCCAGTAACGACTGCGTATCCACCGGCGGGCTCTCCTTCTTCTTCGTAGCCTTGCCCTTGCCCTTGCCCTTCCCTTTCGGCGCCGCTGTGCCCTTCCCTCCAGCGCCGGTCTTGCGCTTGCCCTTCGCAGGCGCTTCTTCTACCTCGGTATCAGAAACTGGTGGGGAGGTGGAGCCGACGGAGCGGTTGGCGTTGGAGGTCGTGGTCGAGTTGCGAGTCTGGCGGCGAGGGCGAGTGGAAGCGGCGAGATGAGGAGGGGTGTCAAAGTCGTCCGGCTGCGAGTCGATAACCGGCTGGTCTTGACGTCGTGGCTTGGGCTTGGTCTTGGTGGTCGCTTTGGGGGAGACCTCTTCGGTCGTCGTTGCTCCCTTGCTCTTCCCAGCCTTGTCCCTCGGCGCCGACGTCGCCTGCTGTTTCAACTCGGCTGGGTCAGGAAGATCCTCCTCTTCCTCCTCCGAGGGATTGACAACATCCTGATCTTCATCTTCGACCTCCTCATGCACAATACTGACAGCCCTCCCGTCCCTCGTCACTCTCGGCGCCGCCCTCGGCCGCGCCTTAATTGCTTCGTCGGCGCTCCTAAAGCTCGCCAGCAGCGCTTCGTGTCCGAGCGGGCGAGTGACCTCTTCGTTAGAAAGGAGAATTTTATGTGGGAGACGACGAGGTGGACGCTGGGCTTCTTGCTGCTGCTCGAGGCGGAGAGGAGAGGGACGAGATTGAGAGCGAGCGACGGGAAGTTGGGTGCGAGGAGGGCTACGCTGGGCTGGTTGGCCGAAGACGGTGGGTCGCGGAGCATCTTCGTAGAAGGTGAAGGTAGCGTCTTTGCCACCTGCAGTCGAGCGAGCAGGCGACGGCCCCTTCTTCGGCGAGAGACCTTCGGCGCTCCACCAAGGTCCCTTCTTGACGCCCGACTTCCCTCGACTGGCGAGCTGGCGTCCTTTCTTCGATAGAGATCTTCTCGGATCGACCTGCACCGGCTTGGCAGGTTCCGCGACGTAGTCCGAGTCGATGTCGACGTAGGAGAGAGCGTCCGAGTCGGAGGATGGCTGCTGAGCAGGAGGTGCGGCTGGTGCGAGAGCGGCTTGGGAAGGGGAGTGATTCGATGATCTATTGGCGAGGGCATCGGAGGAGCGCGGAGGGGATAGAGGTCGAGGAGCGGCGAAGAGCGAGAGGCCGTGCGAAGCGCTCGTTTCAGGCCGAGCTGCCGCCTGTTGGGCTACGACTGGTGAAGCACGGCGTGTGAGCTCCTCCGTACGGCCGAATGACTGACGTGCTGCTGCTGCAAAATCGTCGTCGTCGTGCTCGGTGGGAGGCTCCTCGTCGCTGTCGCTGTCGTCCACCACGAGCGGTGGAGCTGCTTTGATGCGGTCGAGGAAGCTTCCGCCGGGCGCCTTGGGGTTACTCTTGAGGTGAGACTTGTCTGCAGCTGCTGCTGTAGTCGGATGCGAAGCGGACAGGGTAGATGAGCTGGTGAGCTCGAGTCGCACCTCGCAGCTGAAAGCCGGGAGGAGTGGCTCACCTGGCTGCGGTAGGTTGAGCTGCTCCTGCTTACTAGCGAGTGCTCTCCTCGTCTCGTCCCGCTTGCTGCTCATCCTGCTGTAACGAAGCGATTCGACCAGAGCCAACCTGCAAGTCGAAGCACCCGGCTCGAAGTCTCTCTCTCTTGCGCTCCACTTGATTATTATGGCAGACTCTGCAGACCGCTCTACCTGGCACAATGTGTGAGTAGGGACTACAGGTAATCGACTGCAGCTCAGCGCTCATCCTCTGTCTTCCTACAGCGCCCTCACCATCCCTTTCCCTTCCTCCGCCAATGCTGAGCTCGTCAAGCGTGTAGTCGAAGTCGACAAACCTCTTCGCCCGAGCGAGCTCTCTCGTACGCTCACTGTGGACGGCTCTTCGCTCATCGTGTACGTCTCTAGCAGCTGTCGCCGCTGTTCCGCCAAGCTGACCTTTCATTTCCCTCTCTATAGCGACTTTCGCGCTCGTACCCTCGCCCAAGCACGTGTAGCGCTGGATCACTGCCTCTCCGACATCCAACTCGTAGTGCAAACCATGCACAAGTTTGCGCCGAAGGATCAACGGGACGACCAAGGCGAGAAGGAGCCCGAGGCGCCTTCGCTCGAAGTAGGCCTCAAGGGCAGTTGGGACAGCGTGGCGAGGTGAAGAGGCGTGATGAGAGTTGAAGGCTGTATGTCAGCCTGCCGATGGAAAGGCTGGCCGTGTACCGGCCGCGGGGAGCGAGGTGAGCACTTTGCTGAGGGCCCGAGGGCGTGAAGGCGGTGCTAACCCTCTTGCTGACTTTCACAGGTCTACATCACGTCCAATTTCAACGCCGCATTGAGGCGCAGGGCGGCAGGAGGTCCCGCAAAACCTGCTACTCTCCCTTCGGCGCTCGGCGCGCCCTCGCGAGGCCATTTTTGCTCGCAATCGTTGTACGACGGCAGGGAAGCGTGCTGGAGACGCAGATAGTCAACGGTGGAAGCTCTCTGCTGCTACGCAGCTTCGTGCTGCCTCGAAAGTCACGCCGAAACGCTCGCGAAGCCCAAGTCGAGCGCGAGAGCGAGCGCCGAGAGCAAGTCCATCGCCGGCTTGTCGCGACAAATCAGCCTGCAAACATACACGACCGCGCTCTGGTAACACTTCGTACCCCCTGCTGAACACTTAACCAAATTTGCACCTCTGCAAGGTCCTCCTTGCCCTAGACGGCTCGACCCTCGACGCGCTCGCAGTTTGGCTCTCTCTCCATCGCCTACTTCTCGCCTCGTCCTCTCGTCGACGTCGCGGAGATGATGGCGCATCGAGAACAATCCCATCACGCGTCAGAACGGGCCGACAGGACTCCACCATCGCCCAAGTCTCGTTCGCCAGCACCAAAGACAGAGGACGAGCCGACGCCGCAAGTCGCGGCGAGGGAGCAAAAGGGCACCAGGGTGGACAACGGCAAGGGAAGGGCTGCATTGGAGTGTGTAGCTGCTGATGGCACTGGACGGGGAGGGAGCGCTGCTGCTGGAGGAGCAGGAGGAGCGGAGCGGCTGGGAGCGCCTCACAGCAAGAAGTCTAGCGGTGAGCAGGGCTCGGTAGGGAGGCCACAGAGTACAGGCAGGAAGTCAGAGGTGAGTACAAAGCTCTGCTGCCCGCGTTCAGAAGCTCGCAGAGCTGATCGACGCCCCGCTGCTCCATCACAGGTCATCGACCTGACTGGCAGCGACGACGAGGACGAGGAGACACGCGCAGGACCTGCACCGAAGCCAACCGAGCCAGACAGCGATTCAGATATCGAGTTCATCGACGTACGTCCTTCCACTCAGCGCCTGTCCTCCGAGACTGAACTCGGGCGTGATTCGCTTCGCAGGAGCTTCCACCACGACATCCTCCTCGAGCGCCTGCTGCCATCGCACCTACAGCTCCATCAACTACCAGCGACCCACGACCATCCTCCTCAGCAGTCCCGCTCAAGCGGCAGTCCGGCGACGAGAGCCTGAACGAAGCTCCTCGGTCGAAGGTGAGCACGAATCGTGCAGCAGCGATGACAGCCAAGGCTAATCATACGTCTACGACAGGCTCTCCGCCTCTCGTCTCCTGCACCCGCGCCTTTACCGCAAGCGGAGGATGCCAACTCCCTCTCCTCTTCCCCCGCCCTTCGACATTCTCACTCCCCTCAGCCATCGCCAAAGCCCGAAACACCAAAAGCTCGCTCGCCAACTCTCGCCTATCCAACTCCTACGCCCATCGAGGACGACCCGCCTCCGCCCCCTCGCCTCCTTCTCTCACATCCTGACGGCAAGACAGAGCTCAAGGCTCGCGAGCCTCCTCGCCCGCCGCCCGACTCGGTTCTCTACCGCCCGCTAGGCCTGGGGAACCTCCCTCGGGTGAGCGGCCATGTCGACCGCGTCCTTCAAGACGCTCTGGCCGCCGCCTCGCCGAAAGCACATCCTCCCGCCGCTGCCGACCCTCCCGCGTCCAACGAAGCTTCCACCGCCGAGATTCTTCGACTCTCGCCCGTCCTCCACCGCAAGCCGACCCAGTTCGGCCCAGTCCAGCCTCCTCTATCGCCGACGAAATCGTCCACGACCCTCCATCGCCGAACCTCCTCTGCCGCCCTCCTCGTTTCCGCCTCCCTGTCCATCCCAAGCTCCTCACCCCAGCACCAGCCCTTCGCCGCCGCACCTCAACCTGCCATCCTCGCAGCCGACAGCCAATCCCTTTCTGAGGACGACGAGCGCCGCGCCGAGAGATTGGAGTTCTGGACCGACAAAATCGAGTACCCCTGGCCTTTCCACCTCCTTCGCATCCCTCATTCGGACGACCCGCCTCCACCCGAGTTGGAGAACCTCGAGGAGGAAGCCAGGTGCAAGGGCTATCCCGAAAGGAGGAAGCTTGTTCGAGGAGTGCGAACGTCGAAAGCGGACGGCGGCGAGGAAGATGAGGGCGAGGGTGGAGATGAAGGAGCTGAAGGAGAGAAAGGAGCTCAAGGAGCGGAAGACGACCTCGAAGATGCGCAGATGATGGATGGGGTCGAGGGCGAGATTGAGATACGGCCTTGGGCGGTGGCGGGGCTCGCCGAGATGGTCGTCGACGAGAAGGGGGTCGAAACGTGGAGGGGCGCTCCCTCTCTCCCTACTCGCAAGACGGCTACCACGGCTCTCGCTGCGAGGATGAAGATGTTGGAGCTAGAGGAAGGAGCACTGGCGTTTGGTTATGAGAGGGAGGTGTTTTTGAGGACGTAGCTCGGAGGCAGGACGGCCCGGGCGTTTTCTATACCACGATTGAGACATACCCCACCGCAACTCGTTTTGACCATTTCCCTTTCCGAGTCTGAGTGCATGTAGGGCGCGGGCTGGCGGAGAGCCAGCGAAGGCCGGGCGAGAGAGCGCCGAGCGCCGAAGCAGGGGGTGTGGATTCGCTGCTGACATCGTATGATATATGGGAGAAGAAGTTTCAATCTCTGGTCTCCGAAGCCACTCCTCGCGAGATTCTGCACCGAATTCGAATCTTGCCGTCCCGCTCACTCAGCAGCGCGGCCCTTGCCTCCACTCACCATCGCGCCCGCCATTCTGCTTCGCCATCTCACCTCGCTTCGCGCTCTCGCTAGCCCTCACCAGCACCGGTATATCTCTACAATTCCTCTGCCATCAAGCCCGCTTCACATGGCCTACTAGTAAGCAATCTCACACGACCCCGGTCGCCGCTGACCCGCTGACGTCGAATCCGCTCTTCTCCCTCGTCACCCACAGCGCTGGAAACCCGCTCAACCGCCTTTCGTACCTACGATCCTCTGCCGCCTTCCTTGCCTCGGCGCTCGAGTCGGACAAAAGCCAGTTTGTCGTCTACGACTCCCTAAACCCGCTCGTTGCGGCCCCCCTCGCCGATGGAACCAAGAAGCTGCTGCTCCTCAAGTACGAGGACTTGAAGCAGTACATTGTTGGAGAGGAGGGAAGTGCTCAGGAGCTGTTCAAGGGCGTCGATGGCAAGGAGGAGCTTGAACTGGGACGGGTACCCTCGTTCATCAAGCCGGAGGGAGGCAAGGCTATCGCTGAGCTTAGTGCGGCTGAGAAGCGTCATGTCTTCATCAATCTGGTCAGTCTCCTGCTCTCCCTGACCTTCCGGCGGGCTGGCTGACTCGCTCCCTACTCCTCGGTCATACTCAACCCATTCCCTCGCTTCGCCTACTACTCCCTTCCCCTACCTCACACAGCCTCCCCTCGTCTTCCTCGGAGTCGATGAGCGCTCTGCACCCGAATCCGCCAAGTCCCTCCCTCTCTCCAAGCCCGACGAGAATTCGACACTCGAGTCTCATTCGCCTTATGGAGTGCCCTACTGGGCCTTCGACGTCAGTACTCTCTCAGATGTCAAGAGCAAGCTGCTTAAGGAGAATGAGGGATCCGAGTTTGCGGACATGCGCGCAGGCATGCAGACCATCCCGAACGAGGAGGCTTCCATCGGGGCCGAGGGCCGAGCGCTTGTCGACTGGAACAAGCGGAACTTGGTGCGCTCTCTCTGCTCGCTGCTCAAAGAACCAAGACTCATTTTGACCTCCTCCGCAGTTCTGCCCCGCCTGCTCCCGTCCCCTTCGCTCGGTCTGGGCAGGATGGAAGCGCGCCTGTGTTCCCGGCGAGCCCTCGGCCGAGGGGCTCGACGCTCCTCCCGCCTGCATCTCCAAGAAGGGTGTCCACAACTTCAACTACCCTCGTACCGACCCCGTTGTCATCATGGCCATCTGCTCGCCCGACCGCGAGTCGATCCTTCTCGGCCGTCAGAAGGGTGAGTCGATTCGACCGTTCGGTTCGGCGCTCGAGACCTATCGCTGATCTCGTCTTGTGATACTCATCTTTCAGTCTGGCCCAAGAAGTTCTACTCCTGCCTTGCTGGCTTCATCGAGTCCGGAGAGACGATCGAGGAAGCTGTGCGCCGCGAGGTCTACGAGGAGGCCGGCGTCGAGGTTGGAGAAGGTGAGATTGCGGTTGCTCCTACCGCACTCCTGCTTGAGCTGACTTTGGCTCCTTGTAGTCTTCTACCACTCGTCGCAACCTTGGCCTTACCCTTCCTCGCTCATGATCGGGGCCATCGGAGTCGCAAAGGAGGGCCAGACAATCCGTTGTGACCTCGACAACGAGCTTGAAGGTACGTCTCGGCTTTTGACCTTCCCCCGACGATCCGCTCGCGTTCCACCTTGCTCTCTCCTTCTGCTCGAACTCGCTCCCTCAACGAGCACCGAGCTGACCGCCCTCATCGACAGACGCTCGCTGGTTCACGAGGAAGGAAGTCCTCGCTGTGATCCAATCTGGACCTGCCAGTCAAATGAGCCGCGAGGAGGTCGCTCAGATTGACGGCAAGGAGGCTGCAAAGGCCACGCCTGGAGGAGAAAATACCGGTGGAGAGGAGGGATGGTTCCGCATGCCTCCCGCGTGAGTTATGCCTCTCTTCCGCTCCAAGCGAGAACGATGACTGACAATCCTACTACACAGCACCGCCATCGCCAACACCCTCTGCGTCGCTTGGGCGACTAACAGTTACCTTGGCGCCAACACCTCGGCGCAGTCGTCGTCGAGCGGCAAGCTTTAGATCGTAGATCTCTCAAACGGAATAGAGCGCTCAGTGCAATATCATATGAATAACTGTGCTTTTTACTGCTAGCAATGAGCTTCATCGGCGCTTTTGAACCACTCTACTCGGCAATCTTCGTGCCCAGGGTCGCCTTGGCCTTGCCAATAACTCCAATCGCGCCCCACGCCATGGCAAACAGCACAATCACCACATCCGTTGCCAGGACCGAGATGCCCGCGAGCATGAACCTCGGCGCAAACACCTTCCAAACCATCAGATGCCTGCGGAAGTAGGCGGCAAAGACGGCGCTCGAGAAGGCGACGAGGGACTGATAGGCCATGTAGCTCCATCCAGCTCTCAGGAGATGACGCGCGAGGAGAAGGGCGGGTTGGTCCTTGAGGGTTGGGGAGAGGTTCCAGAAGGTGAAGAGAGGGAGGGCGAGGGGGATGAGAATGTGCGAGGCGCCCAGGGTGTTGAGGATGACGAGGAGAGGGGAGAGAGGGTAGGTCAGGGTGGGGAGACCGATGAAAGCGGTGGACCATTGGATGGTGGAGAGCGCGGATTGGTGGCCCGTGGCGAAGAAGGAGAGGTGTGCCAAGAGGGCGAGGATGGAGATTTGAGTGAAGGAGGGGCCGGTGTGGGTCGGTGCTGCTGCTGCCGAGGGAGTGGAGGAGGTCATCGCTGCGTCGTTGGCGAGGAGGGCGTCCAACGAGGTCTGCGAGGAGACGAGATCGTGCAACGCCTGAACGTCCCGCTCCGAGTCAAAGATCTCGAGAAGGGCGAGAACGACGACCAGTTGGAGAGTGAGGACGAGTTGGGCGGGAGGAGGGTTGACGAGGAAGATGAGGGTGAAGACGGTGGCGTAGAAGAGAAGGTAGGAGGAGCCGAGGGCGTTGGCAAATCCAGTGAACTTGATCTGGGTCTTGATGACGTTCCCTTGCGCGTCCTTGACCTGCTCGCGCTGCACTCGAAGGCAGAGCGGCGAGTAGTACCACACAACACTCGCCGTGAGTGGTGCTCCGACGAGCACGATCCTCGCAAAGGTCGTCTTGAGGGTCGTGGCGAGCGCGACTCCTCCGGCGTCGAGTCCTAATCCTGCGATCGTCCAGTCGACTGCCCAGTACGCGACGGCGGAGAGGAGAAGACCCCGAACGGCGAATCCGAGGTAAGCGGGAGCGAGAGCGACGTCCGAGGCGGAGAGGGCGAGCGAGCGGCGAAGGAGGGTAGGGATGAACCACGCTGCTGCGAAGGCCAGGCCGATGACAGCGAGCGCGCCGAGAGATCCAGCGGGCTGGTGGAAAGTGGCGTGACATTGAGGTGCTTGCTCCTCCCTGCAGATAGTCGAGTAGGCCATGAGACGAACGCAGCCGAGGGCGACGAGGGTGAAGCCGATCAATCGCTTGCGAAGGCGCGCCTCGGGTGCAGCGAACGATCGAACGAGAATGATGAGGAGGAGGGTGGTGAGGAGGTAGAGGACGACCGAGTCCTCGAAGACGGTGAACGAGTTGGAGGCGAAGATGGCCGAGTGGGCGAGGACGGGAAGGAAGGGCGCGAGTCGACGACCGACGAGTTTCCAGCTCCAGAGGGAAGGACGAGGGAGTCCAAAGGCTTCGACGATGGAGGTGGAGGAAGAAGGAGCGCTGATGACGGCGAGCTCGGCGCCGAGTCCTACGAGGAAGAGAGCGCCGAGGGGCTTGAGGCCACCGAGGAAGCCGAACCCTCCAACCAACCAAATCCCCACCGTGGCCCACGCCGCCATCACCGCTCCCTCCACCCCCCTCCCCACCAAGAACCTTGCCCTCGGTCCCCTCCTGGCCTCCCCGACCAACCTCAACGCCGCGACCAAGCTCCCCGCCCACGATCGCAAGCCCCCACCCATCAAAATCGGATCAAACCTCGCCCACACACTCCTCGCCTTGCTCCTCGCCCTCCTCGCATACGTCCCAAACTTCTCCAACGCCCTCAACTCCATCTCCTCCTTCGTATGCCCTGGAGCGTGCGCTCCCCGGAAGGCCGATTTCGCGATCGAGAGGATGAAATGCAACTCGGGCATCGAGGGGAGGAGGTCCTTGCCCGAGGGGTAGGCGGTATAAGTAGCGAGGTAGTGCGAGAGTTGGGAGGAAGTGAGAAGGGTCGCTTGGAGGAGAGTGGAGAGAGGAGGGAGCGTCTCGTGGTCTCGCTGTTGGGGAGTTGAGGGGGCGCGGCTGAAGAAACTGCGTTTGGGTGGGGGCTTGGTGCTGTCCTCTGGGGTGGGAGCGATGGGGAGGGAGGATTCGTGGAAGAAGAGTTCGGGGATGGGGAGGCCGAGGTTGCCGAAGGGGACGGGAAGGCCTAGGAGGAGGGAGATGGTAGGGACGAGATCGACTTGAGCGACTGAGCGAGCCGGCTGCAGGAGTCCTTTTGCCGGCCAGTCGAGGTGCATGCGATCGCCGAGCTCCGAGGCTGTGGTCGAGGCGTTGAAGAGCTGAGCGAGAGGGTGCGAAGGGGAGGTTGTAGGGTGCTTGAACCAACTCGAGTCGATGAGGGCCGGTCCCTTGGAGTAGATCCACAGCGCCGCTTCCAACTCCTCGCGACTGTCTCCTCCATGGTCTCCTCGATCGGTCATGCCGTGGTCGCCAATGACGACAAGTAGCGTGTCCTCGTCGATACGCTCGACGACCTCCTCCAAGAGCTGCTGCGTCTCGACGAGCTTGCGCGACGTCTCCGAGTGCTCGGCGCCGAAGCGGTGTCCAGCGTGGTCGAGACCGAGGTTGTGCGCGACGATGATGTCCCACTCCTTGCTGCGCTCCTCCGAAAGCAGTGGCATGAGATGCTTCCTCACTCCCGAATCGACGGTATCGAGATCCTCGACATTGAACGAGTCGTAAGGCCAAACCGCTCCTTCGGCCCAAACGCTCCCCTGCTCGCCCTCGCGAGGGAATACGTTCAACCACGTCTCATCTCCCACCATCGCGAGCTTCTTTCCCGCCCGCTTGGCCTGCGCCAACCAGTTGTCCTCGCCTACTCGCTCGCCGGCAAAGTTGCTGCCCGCGTCGATAAAGGTAGGGAGCGAGCCTGTGGTCAGGCCTTTGAGACGCTGGAGGGTGGTGGTAGGTGCGTCGGCGATGAAGTGCGAGAGGAACGAGTGGGTAGGTCGTTGCGAGGTGAGTTCATAGGGAAGGGAGATGTGGTTCGTGTAGTAGTGGGAGGAGGGCGAAGGGTTGTCACCGACGGGGAGGACGAAATCGGCGCGTAGGGCATCGACAACGAGGAGGACCATCTTGCCGTGCGTAGGGGGGAGGGAGCACGACGCGTCGAGGTTGCCGCTCGAGGCTATGGGGTTGCAGTCGTTCACCTCGAGCAGCGCCGTCCGAGTGAGGAGGAATCCTCGGCTGAAGAGAAGCATGCTCGTGAAGTGGAGGGCTCCGAGGAAGGCGAGGCCGAGGACTAGCAGCGAGGTGGAAGAGAGGAAGGGAAGGGTGTGCAGGTAGCGGCGGAGGCGGTAGCGAACGTCGAGGTTGTCGTTCTCGGCGAAGAGAGCGTCCCGGGTAGCCTTAACCTTTGACCGGTCAGCTGCAGCGTCGCGCTGTATGGGAGTGCGCTCATCGTCGGAGACTTCTTCGATTTTGGCCATGTCGTAGCTGTGTGAGAAGCGGAGCGTCAGCTGTGAGATGAGGTGCCGTCGACGCTGCAGTCCTTCTGAGGTATCTGAAGCCGCTAGTACAGCAGGGATTGATCCATATACTGCTTCAGTAGAGCTCGAAGAATCTGCACTCACTGGTAGTAGCTCAGACCGAAGCTCGAGCACGAAAACCGAGGCGGAAAGCTAGAAAAGGGTCGACGAGCTGCTGTAAAGCGATAGGTGAGCGGGTGCACAGCTGTAGGCTTGTAGGTACTCACTGGTGGTCTGTTGAGCGTCGGCTGAGCTCCTCCCAGGCTCGAAGGTCGATTACAAGTGACTTGGACGAGAACAAGTTTTGGAAGCTCGACGCGCCCGTCTCTTGAGCTCTGCCTACAACCTCGTTTCTCCCTACTCGACTGACCTACAACTCGCTGCAGTAGCTCGTAAAAGCCTCATCAACCTACCAGTCGTACCGTCCTACAGAATCTGCGCTTCGAGCGCCCCCACCTCCCTCCCTCCTTCGACTCTCAGCCTCGACGATGCGGCTGCCTCTCCTCGCGCTCCTCGTCGCCTCGCTGCTACCGCTAGCCAGCGCTCTCTTACCTTCCTTCAGCTCAGGCAGTGGGATGACCTTCTGCAAATGCCTGTGCTTCTCCAATTCAACCATCATCCCCCTTTACCTCCCCAAAGATCCCATCCACCCTTGCCTCTCCTGCACCAAACAATTCTGCTTGGACCAGAAACTACCAGCGTGCTTTGGCGCCAGTAGTGGGGATGAGGATCTCGATACCGGCACGGGAGAGGAAGGTGATGTAGAAGCGAGGTGCTTCCGTGAGTAGTCGTTGCGCTGCTGTACTGTCCTCTATATACAGGCGAAACTGATCCTATACTGCTCCACAGAACGCGATTCGCCGAAATCCCACTTCCTCGTCATCCTCTTCATCATCGTCACGTCCATTCTCCTCGTCGGCGCCGTCCTCAAGACCTACGGCATCGACCTACAGGCGATCTTCCAGCGTGGAGGGCTCCGAGGAATAGTACAGGTGAGTTACACAATGCTCCGAGGTAGCTGGGGCGGTGCGGAAGCTAGTCACGGAGCGAGGACGGCTGCTCGGCGTTGCTCAACTCGGCACTAACCTCCGTGATTCCCTCTGTCCCTCTCCCCTTCACTTTCCTTGGAATCCCCCGCATCTCCCCACCGCCTATCATTCACTTATATCACTCTCCCATCGCCCGCCTCCCAGGAATTCGCCTCCCTCGCCTCCTCCATCGCTTCAAGACGACCCTCAAGAGCCCGAGGAGGAGCAGGGCAGTACAGCTCGATGCCGTTGTAGATATGAGACGGGAGCGACAATGTACAGTAAGAGTCGGACGGAATGAATTGAGGCAGGAGAGCGGGAGGCGAAAAAAGAGCGAACGCCGACTTTTAAGCTTGGCGGAGGAGAGGGAGAGCGATGGCAGAAGAGTGTTGCACCTCGTGAGTTGAGTCCGGGGCTCGATACGAAAGCACGTGGCTGGCGATGAGTGAACCGGTCAAGCGAGAGGAGGAAGGCGAGCTTCGAATTGTCGTTTTCTCTCTCTCTCTCATCCCATCTCCCTCGCGGAGGAAGGGCTCTTTTGCAAACAGCTGTCTGCGAGCCTCCAGCTCCAGACCCTCTTTCAAGCGATATCTCACACCCACATCAATCGCACACCTCTGCCTACGCACGTCTCCTCAAGCGCCTCGACCTGTTGCTCATCTCCAATCGGACCTCGGCCGAATCCTCCCTCGCCGACGCAGGGACTGAGCTTCAAGCTGGCGAGGTTTGGGGTGATGATAGAGATCCTCAGAGAGCGAGTGATGTATTCGAGCGCGATGGCGCAATGGCGAAGGCGAAGATGTCGGACCGTGGAGGGGAGGTTGGCGAGGAGGTCGGCGCTCGTCAGCTCGTCGGTGGGGAGTAGTCCGAGGTTGTCGGAGATCTCGATCGTCTCGATCGTACTGCTACTGTTGATGACCTCAATCATGCGAGGAACTCCGTCGTCGCGACTCCACCAGCGGAAGGTCGAGAGGGTCTCGAAATTGGCGAGGTTGGTGTTGGGTGGGAAGGATCCTGTCCACCAGAGAGTGTTGAGCGAGGCGCGGGAGGAGACGGTGAGGAAGTGCAAGCTGTTTTCGTTCAGAGAAGGGTCCATGCGAACGCCGAGGAAGTGAAGGCGGAAGGAAGGGGGATCGCCGAGCTGCAGCGATTCTTGAAGTTGCGTTCGTCCCCTCCGGCTGCCGTAGAGGGTGAGCTCCTGCAAGTTGGGCATAGCGCGCAAAACTTCGGCGAGCTCGTCTTCTTCCCAGTCGATCCCGGTCGACGAAAAGGATCGGAGACGACCTCCAACGCCGAGCAGCCCAATTTGGAAGGGCGAGCTGCTCGTGCTGGGAAGGAAGTGCAGATCCAGCGCCGTGTCCGCGAGACAGCGAATGCCTAAAATCTCGATCAAACGGGCCACACGCTCCGGCTCGCCGAATTGGTGAAAGATGGTGACCTTGCGGATGTAGAGGGTGAGGCGAGGGTTGAAGAGGACGGCGGTGAGTGGACAAGGTGGCAGCGAGATGGTACTGATGAAGTCTCGAGGCTCGTAGTATGTTGCCAAGAAGCTGTCCCACTCGTTGAGCGAGACGTGGTGGTAGAGGAGCGCTTGACCGAGCGGCAGAAAGCGCCGGCAGGTGCGAGCGAAGGCAGCTTTGGTAGGGAGGTCCTCCTGGCCGAGCTCGTCGAGGATCTTGAGGAGCAACTCGTCAGGTAGGTCGCGCTGTGCCATAGTGGAAGCGGGAGAAGAGGAGGAGAGCAGCGGCGAGGGGAACGAGCTGGCTCGCTCGGCGACGGGAGTTAGGTGTCAGCTATGGCGATGCCGCAAGTTGAGGAGCCTAGGGCTCACCTTCACTCTTCTTTCTGGTAGCGCTCTTCTCAATCTTCAGAGCCAAGAGCGGGCGAGAGCGACCAGCCGAGCTCGATTTGACCGCTTTAAGTTAGAGCTCGAAGTTGGTGGGCGACGCCGACGGCGACCGAGCGAGAGTGAGAGCTGGGAGGGGGTCTTTGGTGCTCCGAGTAGCTGTAGCTAATCAGAAGTGATCAAGGCGCCGAGAGCCGAGAGACGAGTGAGTGGTCGAAGGGAGAAGGGCGAGTTGGACTTGGCCGTCTTCTGCTCTCCTCCCGTCTTCACCTCGTTTCGTTCCGCTTTCGACTCGCTTCGGAGGAAGCTCATGTCTTGAGAGAGATTGTCAAGATAGCTGGAAGCTACGCCCTTTCTCGCTGTCGCTGAGCTCCACTCGCTGCAGCTCTTCCGCGCTCCTCGTCACCCTCTCGTCGCTCGCTCCTGGCGAGCTGTCCGGCTCTCGCCCCTCGCTTTCGGCAAAGCCATACGAAAAATTTGGCATGCAGAGTCTTCACATGAATTCCCCTGTCATGTAAGCCGACCGCTTTCGTTTGACCGCTCCCGCGAACGGCGACTCCTCGGACTTGGTTTCGTCGCTCGCCGCTGAAGAGTCCCATCTTTGCCTACTGACAGAGCGTGTGATGATGCCCAAATATGACTCCCGGCTTCAGCCAGAGCATGCGCAAGAGCCACTCGCAAGGGAGCCAATGAGCCCGAGTGAGTCCAATTGCCGAGCAGCAGGCGGACGAGGGACGGCTGACGAGGCTGACAATGTGACAGAATTCTCAGTTGAGACGCACGAGACTGCAAGCGCGTACAAGCGGGAGAAGAACGCTGGATGTGGTAAGCTCGGCGCCCTTCGCTCGTCACCCCTTTCTAGGCCCTCGGTGCGAAGTGGAGGCTGACTCTCCTTGCTTGCCGTGCAGTGAAAGACTTTTTGCAGTGTATCATATGCTGTTGGGTGAGCCGCTGAGATCAATTCCGCCCTTCGAAGCGAGCGAAAGGTGCATTTCGGCGATGCTGACCCTCCACGAACAGGTCATCGACGACATCTGCCCTTGCAAAGTGAGGCGGCCAGTGTGAGCTTCTGCACGAAGAAACTGACTCGCTTTCCTGCTCAGCTCGACAAGTACTGCTGTTGAAGCTCGAGAAAGGCCCGTTCGACGCTTTGGGAGTTCGAGCAACAGCCGTAACGAGACGAGCCGGGCTGACGGTGCGGGTGGATTAAGACGTAGTTTGTATGACAACAGGCCGACTTGGCGAAAAAGGAGGGTCGTGGGGTATGCGAAGGTATGAGGCTAAGCCGACGATTTGGCGAGCGAGGCCTTGACGACCGAGCAGCAGAGCTTGTGATGCGGCCAGGATTTCTCTGCGAAAGCGAGAAGCAACGGTCAGCAGAGGTTGTAATCAAATTATGAAATCATGAAACACATACTCTGGCATTCAATGCTGCAGTAAAAGATGCAGCCGCAGCCGGAGCAGCGCTTAAGCTCGGTCGAAGAGAAGAGGCCGCCGGCGCACTGTTAAGAGGTATGTGAGCCGCCCTTTTCTTGTAGGAGGTTTTCAGAAGAAATCTTCGAGCTCTAGTGAAGCTCACCTCGTAATAGCCGCAACGCATCTCTCCCTTAGCAGCGCCGAGCATGCGGACGTCCTTTGCCGCCTTTCCGTTGCCCGAGAGCTCGTGAAACATGCCGTAGAGCTCTCGGGTCATCGCAGCATCTAGTCGACTACCCTTTCCGAGAGTATCACGGATCCGAAAAGCCTATAGCATGCGAAAGGTTAGCGAGGGGAGCTTCGCTTCGGCTCGGCTCGGCTCAACTGACCTGCTGCAACGCTTCCTCCGCAACATGAAGCCTGCCTTCTGCGCAGATGAGCCCTTCTGCCATGCCGTGCCAGCTCTCGGCCACCTCTACCGAGTCCTCACCGCACGCCATCGCCATTTTTGGGACGGTCTGTCGAAGGTAGCAGCTCAGCAAGACTTCCCTCGCATGTTGAACGCAGCGAGAGCTCACTGTGAAGAAGATACGTAGAGCAGGACCTGGCTGCTTGTGAATGAGGTACTCTCGTGCTTCTGCTTCTTGTGCACGAGCGGCGGCGACTTCGAGCGCTCGCTGCTGGTCGTCAAAGTCGGCCGGTGTTGGTAGGGGCTTGTGCGAGTCGGCCATTTGGTGCAGGAAGAGCTGGTATTGAAGTGGTCAGAGTCAAGCAGGGTGATCGCCCTCGTTTCGACTTTCGCGCTTGGTCAGAATCGCGACTTTGACTCGGGTCAAGCTATCGTTTCTACCATCATCTCGTCGCCTCTTTTCGACGCGGCGACACCTGTACCTCGATACTCTTACAGCTATATTTCGACCATGGCTACTCCCGTCGCACGCTGGCTCGCCAGGCTGGCCGATTTGCCTTCATTGCAGCTGCCGACAGATTACCCCCGCCCCGGCAGTGAAGCGCTCGTCGAGGCGCAGGAGAAGCGCGTAATCGACGACAGGACCGCTTCGGCACTCGTACGCCTCGGTCACTTTGTCGAGGACGACGAGGAGGAATCGGAAGATGAGGACGAG
This sequence comes from Leucosporidium scottii, assembly GCA_003054985.1. Lineage (NCBI taxonomy): Eukaryota > Fungi > Basidiomycota > Microbotryomycetes > Leucosporidiales > Leucosporidiaceae > Leucosporidium > Leucosporidium scottii. The sequence continues at coordinate 62,656 of MWVB01000025.1, forward strand.
CCAGCTTCCATCGACGGCAAGCTCTCGTCCAAGCCCTCGCGCCAGCAGCAGCGCCCGACCGCCTTTCACCTCTTGCTCGCCTCGTTCGTAGTGCTCTTGCACCGCTACACGGGAGATACCGACCTCGTCATCGCCACCTCTTCCCCTTCCTCGCCCGATCCGCTCCTCCTTCGCATCAAGCTCGACCCGACCGACTCGTTCTGGTCCCTCATCAAGAGGGTGCAGTTCCTCGAGCAGGAGGCAGAGGATGATAAGATGCCCTACGACGAGCTCCTTGAGGCGCTCGGTCACGGCAAGAACAGCGAGGAGGGAGGACCTCCCGCCGCTCCCCTCTTCCGCGTTCGCTTCTTCGACGAGACCGACGAGACGAGGCGCTCCTTCCTCCAGGAGACGTCCCTCACTTCGGACCTCACCGTCTTCGTCACTTCGACCTCGTCCACCCCTTCTTCGGGCACCGGCACCCCTACCTCCCTCCGCACCTCGCTCCTCCCCCCTCGCATTTCTCTCACCCTCTCCTACAACTCGCTCGTCTTCTCGCACCCTCGCATCTCCTTCACCCTTGACCAGCTCACCCACCTCGTCAACCACGCTGCGGCGCACCCTCTCGACCCCATCGGATCCATTTCGCTTCTCACCGTCAAGCAGCGCAAGTTCCTTCCCGACCCTCGCAAGGACCTCGAGTGGACTGGTTACAGGGGTGCCATCACCGATATCTTCAGTGCCAATGCTCAAAAGTTCCCCGAGCGGACTTGCATCGTCGAATCGCTCGCTCCCGAGGAAATCGGCGGCAAGAACGGTCTCCGCCAGTTCACCTACCAGCAAATCGACGAGGCTTCCAATGTCCTCGCTCACCACCTCGTCAAGTCCGGTGTGGAGCGTGAAGAGGTCGTCACTGTGTACTCGACTCGCGGCGTGGATCTCGTCGTCGCCGTCATGGGTGTCCTCAAGGCCGGAGCGACGTTCTCCGTAATCGGTCCGTCCTCGTCTCGGCGACTCCGCTCTCTATCCCCCGCCCACTAACTCTTTCTCGATATCATTATCAACCCATGTACAGATCCCGCCTACCCTCCCGCACGCCAGACCATCTATCTTCAAGTCGCCAAGCCCCGCGCTCTCGTCATCCTCGCCGCCGCTGGCTCCCTCCTCCCTCCCGTCCGCGCTTACGTCGAGAAGGAGCTCCAGATCCGCGTCGAGGTCCCTGCTCTGCAGCTCACCACCTCTGGCCTTCTCCTTGGATCCCAGCCCTCGGATGGAGCCGACGTCCTCGCCGACGTGCAGCAGCTCAAGAGCCAGCCGCTCAACATCCCTCTCGGGCCCGACTCGGTCGGAACCCTCTCATTCACCAGTGGATCGACCGGCATTCCCAAGGGAGTGAGGGGACGTCACTTCTCCCTCACCCACTTCTTCCCCTGGATGGGTCAGACGTTCGGACTCGACGAGACGAGCAAATTCACCATGCTCAGTGGAATCGCGCACGACCCCATTCAGCGCGACAGTGAGCGATTTTATCTCTTGAATTTGTACAGCAGCTGACTCTCTGCTCGCCCACAGTCTTCACTCCCCTCTTCCTCGGCGCTCAGCTCCACATTCCTACCGCCGAGGACATTGGAACGCCAGGACGGCTCGCCGAATGGATGGCCGACAGCCAGGTCACCGTCACCCATCTTACTCCTGGTAAGCTTTCTCTCGTCTCTTCGATCGAGCCCCGCTGACCTCGCTCGTCTCTCTCGCAGCCATGGGACAGCTCCTCTCGGCTCAGGCTACCCGCCCCATCCCCTCGCTCCTCAACGCCTTCTTTGTCGGCGACATCCTCACCAAGCGCGACTGCACTCGTCTCCAGCAGCTCGCCAACAACGTTCGCATCATCAACATGTTCGGCACGACCGAGACGCAGCGCGCCGTCTCCTACTTCCCCATCCCTTCGCTTGCGTCGGACCCTACCTTCCTCAAGACTCGCAAGGACATCATGCCCGCCGGCTCTGGTATGATCAACGTTCAACTCCTCGTCGTCAACCGCAACGACAAGAACCAGATCTGCGCCGTCGGCGAGGTCGGAGAGATCTACGTTCGCTCGGGAGGACTCGCCGAGGGATACCTCCAGCTCCCCGAGGCCACTTCGGAGAAGTTTGTCACCAACTGGTTCGGCGCCGGCATCGACCGCGAGGACTCGATCACGGCTGGCGACGCCGCATGGAAGCCCTACTGGCACGGCGTTCGCGATAGGATGTACCGCACTGGAGATCTCGGTCGCTACAACCCCGACGGTACCGTCGAGTGCACCGGACGCGCCGACGACCAGATCAAGATTCGAGGCTTCCGCATCGAGCTTGGCGAGATTGACACCCATCTCTCTCGTCACCCCGCTGTGCGCGAGAACGTCACCCTCGTCCGTCGTGACAAGTACGAGGAGAAGGTTCTCGTGGCCTACTTTGTGCCCCTTGTGGGTAGCAAGGAGCTCGAGGGTCTCGTCTCGTCGGCCGAGGAGGACTTTGAGGAGCCCGCCCCCGGAGGCAAGCTTACCGCCACCGACGTCGCCAAGGGCCTCAAGAAGTACCGCAAGCTCATCAAGGACATTCGCGAGTACCTCAAGACCAAGCTCCCTTCGTACAGTGTGCCCAGTGGTGAGTTTCAATCCGAGCTGGCTTCTCGAGCGCTGCTGATCTCCCTCTTCCTCGACAGTCTTCGTACCCCTCACTCGCATGCCCCTCAACCCCAACGGCAAGATCGACAAGCCCGCTCTTCCCTTCCCCGATACCGTCGCCGCCGCCTCTTCCGCCACCAAGTCCTCTTCCACCGAGACCCTCACCCCCACCGAGCAAACCATCCACGAGATCTGGCTTCGTCTCCTCCCCTCCCCTCCCGCCGACATCCCCCTGGACGAATCCTTCTTCGACCTCGGAGGTCACTCGATTCTCGCCACCCGCCTCATCTTCGAGCTCCGCAAGTCACTCGCCGTGGGAGCCCCCCTCGGAATCGTCTTCGACTTCCCCACCATCCGCGCCCTCGCCAAGGAGCTCGACAGTCTTCGCGACTCGGATCTCGGTCTCTCCAAGGCTGACGCTCCCGTCGCCGACACCGAGTACGCCGAGGATGAGCCCGTGCTCGTCAAGGGCCTTCGCGAGAAGTACGACAAGCCCGAGGTCAAGGAGGGACCCAGGACCGTCTTCCTTACCGGCGCTACTGGATTCCTCGGCGCCTTCATCCTCAAGGATCTCCTCGGCCCTAGGAGGAGTCAGGTCAAGAAGGTCATCTGCCATGTTAGGGCCAAGTCGGCCGAGGCGGCGCTCGGAAGGTTGAAGGACAGTGGAGAGGGTAGGGGTGCTTGGGATGACAAGTGGGTCGAGGAGGGTATCGTCGAAGTTGTTGTCGGTGACCTCGAGAAGGAGAAGCTCGGTATGAGCGAGGCTGATTGGAGCAGGGTCGCCGAGGAGGCCGACCTGATCATCCACAACGGTGCTCTCGTGCGTTGTTCATTCTTCAACTCCTCTCTGAGCTAGAGCTGACCTTCGACTCTGCAACAGGTCCACTGGATCTACCCCTACGCCAAGCTTCGCCCCGCCAACGTCCTCGCAACGGTCGCCATCATCGAGCTCGCCGCCACGACCCGCCCCAAGGTCCTCTCGTTCGTCTCGACCACCGCCACCATCGAGAAGGGTCACTATGTGCGCATGGCCGACGAGATCGTCGCTCGCGGAGGCAAGGGAGTGCCCGAGTCGGACTCGCTCGACGCCGGCAAGACGGGCCTCAAGGGAGGATACGGTCAGACCAAGTGGGTCGCCGAGCGTCTCATCTTGGAGGCCGGTCGACGAGGACTCGCAGGATCCATCATCCGTCCCGCCTACGTCGTCGGAGACTCGCGTTCGGCTGTCACCAACACGGACGACTTCCTCTGGCGCCTCGTCAAGGGCTGCATCCAGCTCGGCCACATCCCCGACATTCACAACACCATTAACATGGTGCCCGTCGACCACATCGCTCGCATCACCGCTGTTTCGGCCTTCCAGTCGCCCGCCGAGCCCCTTCGCGTGCACCAGGTCACCGCCCGCCCCGCCCCTCGCTTCAACAACTTCCTCGCCGCGCTCGCTCGCTACGGCTACGCCGTCGAGAAGACCGAGTACCTCCCCTGGCGCACGCTACTCGAGCAGCACGTCCTTGCCTCCCAGGACAACGCCCTCTTCCCCCTCCTCCATTTCGTCCTCGACGACCTGCCGACGAGCACCAAGGCGGCCGAGCTGGACGACACCAACACGGTCGCGCTCCTCAAAAACGCGGGAGAGATCTCTGCCATGACGGTCGACGACAAGCAGATGGGTCTCTACCTCGCTTGGCTCGTCGCTGCTGGCTTCCTCGAGCAGCCGACGGGAGAGGGCCGAGTTCCTTTGCCGAAGTTGGACTTGGCGGGTGGTGTAGCAAGGGCTATTGGTAGGAGTGGAGCTCATTAAATGTTGGTTAGAGCTTCAACAAAATGTACAGCCAAGCAAAGGAAGCTTATTCGAACTGCATCTCGGTTGGACTGCGAGTCTGCCAAACGGCCAAGGCGTGGAAAGCCGGCGCGTCTGGCTCTCCTCCTGCCCATCACCTCGTCTCACTTGCTCTCGTCGCCGAGGCTCTTTGGAGAGGGCCTGTAGTGCTTTCTTCGCCTCCTTCTCGTCCGCTACAGCTTCAAGGATGGATTCACCTTCGCTCTCCGCCGCGCTCGACGCCTCAGCAGAAGTGGTCGCCAGCGCTCCACAAACGCGTTACATTGGACTCGCACTGGCCATCTCATCATCTGCTTTGATTGGAACTTCCTTCATTATCACCAAGAAGGTCCGTCTCTCCCTGTAGCGCTGTGGCACAGCAGCACAAGCTGACCGCCGGCACGTCGTCGCGTCTATTGCTTGCTGTTCTTCCTGCGCTCTTGTTGGGTTCGTACAGGGTCTCATCAGTGCAGCAGATCGACATGATGGAATGGCGTCGAGCTCGTCATACGCTTACCTGAAGAACGGGCTCTGGTGGATGGGAATGGTGACGAGTAGGTTCTCTCGCTCTTTCGCGGCGTTGACGAGGGTGTAGAGGAGCTGGCGCGGTGTGGAAGCGTGAATGAAGGGCTACAGACGGGAAGGGGGAGCTCGGATGCTGCCGGAGCTCATTGACGACCGCCGAAGGGAGCTCGTTGCTAACCGCGTCTCTCTTGCACCTTTCGCAGTGGTCGTGGGAGAGAGTGAGTCCGCTCGCTCTGAAGACAACTACACGTAGATACTGACCCTGCTCTGCTCTCCAGTCTGCAACTTTGCCGCCTACCTCTTCGCACCGCCGGTTCTCGTCACTCCTCTAGGCGCCCTGTCGGTGCTCGTTGGGTGCGTCACAAGACTCTCTCGCTCGTTCGAGATATCGTAGAGCTGACGACGACTCTTCTACAGGGCTGTGCTAGCATCCATCTTCCTCGGCGAACGGCTGGGGCGGATAGGCATCTCGGGATGCTCACTTTGCCTCGTCGGTTCGCTCATCATTGTGCTGCATGCACCAGAAGACAAGGTGGTGGAGACCGTGGACGAGGTGCTAGCCTACGCTCTTCAGCCAGGTGCGTTTCGCTCGCTTGTGATGAGTTCGGCGCACGGGAGCTCACCGTCTCTCTCCTCACGCAGGATTCATGGCCTACTGCCTCTTCGTACTTGGCTTCTGCCTCTACATGATCTACCGCGTCGCACCAACACACGGCAACTCGAACCCCCTCGTCTACATTTCCATCTGCTCGCTCGCTGGATCCATCTCGGTCATGGCCATCAAGGGCTTCGGAGTTGCCCTCAGGCTTACGTTTGAGGGTAACAATCAGCTATGGAGGCCTGGAACTTGGGTCTTCGCTACTGTCGTCGTCGTTTGCATCGTGGTGCAGGTGAGTTCGAGCTATTTCGCTGTTCGTCGCTCGCGGATCGCTAACGTCTCTTTCCACCTGTAGATGAACTACTTCAACAAGGTTCGCGTCGACTAATAAGTTCTTGTACGATGCTTGAGCGTGTCGCTGACCCTTTCGCTCTCCTGCAGGCGCTCGACCTTTTCCCAACGACGTAGGTCTCCTCCCTCGCTCCCTCTCGCAAGACGCTCACTTGTCGAGTCGACGCTACGAAAAAAGAGCGCAAGCGCTTACTCCCCTTCACTCCACTAACAGCGTCGTCAACCCGAGCTACTTTGTCGGCTTCTCCTCCTCGACCCTCCTCGCCTCCATCATCCTCTTCCACGGCCTCAACACCACCGGCGGCTCCAACACCATGTCGCTCCTCTGCGGTCTCTACGTCATCTCTCTCGGAGTCTACCTCCTCGTGCGTAGCTGCCCAGCTTCTGTCCTACTTCTCGCTCACTCTCCCCCCCACCTCTCACAGAACCTCTCCCGTTCCGAAGGCGACGCCGCCGCCGCCAACGGCCACACCCTCCTCGAATCCGGCATCCTCGGCCAACGCACCTCGATGTCCACTCGCCTCTCGATGGGCTCGGACGGCGAAGGCGGCCGACGAAGCACCAACCTTTACCGCACGGGCGGAGCAGCGATGGGGGGCGTCGAGCCTCTATTCGACTATCCCGGAGAGCATCATGTACCGATGGAGCGGTTTGCCGAGAGAGATGAGGATGAGGAGAGTGAGGACCGGGATGATGAGAGGTGGAGGAGTGATGAGGAGAGGAGGTCGATGCTCAAGGGTGGTGGTGGTGGTGGGGAGAATGGGAGGGCGGGAGGACATGGAGTGAGCGAGTCGAGGTGAGATGGGGTGGGAGGAGTAGAGCGAGTGGGAGTACTGTGTAGGATTGTAGACGAGCCGCTATGATAAGACGATTCTTCTGTCCTTTTTTCCTTGCTGTCGGGAGGGAACTCGCCTTTCTCGCGCTTCGCCGGGCTTCGCAGTCTCAGAGTGACACGTTGTGTGTAACAAAAGAGTAACTTGATGACAAAGAGCTAAGTGAAAGGAGACGAGGGGCTTGGGGGAACGAGGCCGATGACTTGCACGGCTCGGCGATGAGGTTTGGGTCTCAGTCGAGTGGCTCACGATTCTTGCACGAAGAAATCATTAAGCAGAGCGCTCTTCGCGCTTGCTAAGCACTTGGTATAGTTGAAGGATCGAGGGCTGGGTAGCGAGTCGACGGCGACGTTGCCGGTCGAAGGGTCGAAGCGATACTTCTGGAGCGCGCGCGCCGAGCAGCTCGCTCACTTTGGCTTCGACGGTAGCCTTGCTCGTTTGCGGCGGCTGGGCAGACTGGGTTAAGGCCATCTTCGTGGCGGGTCGATCAGCGAGTGAAGATTAGGAGAGCAAGAGTGAAATCCCTTGCGAAGGCTTAGGGTAAGTTGACGGCGGGGCCCAGAGTTGTCCTCCTGATTAGTCCTCGTCAATATCCTTCGAAGCGGTACAACCCGCTGAGCAGCTCTTACATTACTACAGGCTAGGCACACTACTCTGTCGACCTACACCTCAGCCTATTTTGCCTCGCCCAGCCATCGCGTCGAACCACTCGCCAACAAGTCGATTGACGCCGCTTCTCCGCCGTTTCTCGCGCTCCAGCGCTCCAAAAGCAGCAGCAGCGGGACATGCTTGGTGCAAAACTCCCAGCGATGCCTGCGCTCGAGTGTGTAGTGGCACTCCCTGCCGAAACGCTCAACAGCGTGGTCGCCCTCCTACTCGAGCGGACGGTGCAGGCCAACGACGAGCTAAATACCAAGGGTCCCATCACGCGGTGGCATGCCAAAGTACCTCCTCCTATCCCTGTTGGCCAATACCTCACCAGGTGAGTCCTCCCCGCCGTTGCCTCCGCCGCGCCGTCGCATGCTCATCAGCGCTGTCTCGCAGACTCACCAAATTTACCCCATTCCCTCGCGACGCCGTCCTCCTTTCTCTTCTCTACCTCGACCGAATCTCCCGCATCCCCCTCGACTCCGCTTCACCCGTCTCGCCTGCCCCGCTCCTCCCTCACTTCGCACGTGCCGAGATTCCCATTCCCAGCGATCCCACGAAGCCAACACCCATTCTCAACTCGTTCACCCTCCATCGGCTCGTCATGTCGACCATGCTCGTGGCGAGCAAGTTCATCAGCGACTCGTTCGTGCCGCAGACGAGGTCGGCGAAAGTGGGAGGATTGGCGGCGGCCGAGCTGGTCAGGTTGGAGGTCGAGGTGCTCGCGACGCTGGGGTGGGAGCTCAAGTTTGATTTGAGGGACTTGGAGGAACTGGCGAAGCTCTTGCTGCAGGAGGGAGAGCAAGCGGGGCTGGTGGAGCGAAGCGAGACGATCGCCGAGCCAGTGACGATCGAGGTCGTTGACGGGAAGGGAGCAGCAGCCGAGGAGGATCTAAATCGAACGCCTACGCTACCTACCATCCCATCGCCCGAGCTATGTATCCCGTCCACCCTTCCTCTCCCGCCACTCGTGTCTCGGCTCTCCTCCTCCGTCTCCTCGGCCGCCACCTCCCCTCGACTCTTATCACTCACCGCGCCGACTTCGACTGCCTCGACGAGTCCTGCACCATCACCACCATCTTCAGTCGGCGGCGACGACACGATCGATGAGGCCTTGGCGGAGGAGAAGGAGGAGCAGCGGCAACTGAGGCTCGAGGCTTCTTGCGAGACGGTCAGGCGGTTGGAGGCTTTGAGTCTGAGCGGAGGGACTGTCAGTAATGAGGTGGTGCATGTCTGCTAGCTTTCTTGTATTATCTTGTTGTCGTGCCAAGCTTTGTGTCGTTCTTGTCGCTTCGAGCCATCGCCGAGAAAGCTCCCTCTTTTTTCGCGAGGGCGAAGAAGGCAAGAGACCGATACAGCGAACTTCTAGCATCGCATTACGCATACGCCTAGCTCCTACCTCCACCCCTTCCGCCCCTTCCGCCCCTTCCGCCCCTTCCGCCCCTCCCTCCCCTTCCTCCACGGCCGTCAAAGTCGGGTTGACCTCTTCTGCTGGAGGAGGAGGAGGAGGAGGAGG
>MWVB01000025.1:71621-131756 GCA_003054985.1 Leucosporidium scottii
CCCCCTCTCCCTCCCCTTCCTCCACGGCCTCCCCGACCCGAGCTCCCGCCCTCCTGCCGCTCCTTCCTCTTCAAGCCCTTGACTCCCTCTCCTTCAGGCCTCTCCCGCTCAAAGCGACCCGCCATTCCCTTTTCAGAATCAAAGGCGCCCTTGTTCTTCTTCTTCTTCTTCGGCGTGTCCGGGTTGCGCTCCGGTTTGGCAAAGGTCATCTTGGTCGGCCTGGCAGCCTTCTTGGCGGCGCGGACGGACGACTCAATCTGCTGCTTGACGCCTTCCTCGCGATCCTCGGCGTCCTCGGCAGCCGCCATCTTGCGACGCTTCTCCTTGCGCGACATGCCGGCGTAGAGGGCGCGCTTGGGCTTCTTCTCCTCCTCTTCGGCGGGGCGCTTCTTGTTCTTCTTGGGGTCGGTAAACTTGTTGTTGTGCTCAGTGAGACCGAGACCTGCGGTGCAAGGTGTTAGTGGACGTTCGAGCGAGAACGAGAACGGCGCTCACTCTTGGCGATAGTCTTCTCCTGCTGAGTCTGGAACCAAGTGCGAGCGGGACGAGCCATGATCTCGGTCTGGTGCTCGATGAGGTTGCGTCCCTTGGTGAGCTCCATGTCGCCCTTGCGGTACTGTGAAGGAAATAATTGGAGGTCAGCGCTCGGCGCTGGGCGACGAGTAAGACGGCAACGCCAAGCTCACCTCCTTCTCCTCCTTCTCCTCGCGCTGCACGGCCTTAACTTCGCCCTCGAGGTCTTTGAGCTCCTGGGTGACCTCGGTGATGACTTCGGGAGGGACGACACGCTGCTTGATCGACTCGGGAGGGGCGTGCTTCATCGCGAGCTTGACGAGCTTGCGATCCGACTCTCCGACGAGGGTGAGGGCTCTGGCGGGAGGCAAATGAGTGAGCTTTGTGTGAGAAGCAGGAGCAGAAAAGGAGCGCTCACCGTCCCTTCTTGCCAGCACGAGCGGTACGTCCGACACGATGGAGGTAAATCTCGATGGAGCGAGGCATCTCATAGTTGACGACGTTCTCGATTCCCTTGATGTCGAGTCTATTGATGGGGGAAAGAGGGGAAAGTCAGCTCGGCGCTTCATGGATCAACAAATGCCGACTCACCCTCGAGAAGCCAGGTCCGTAGCGAGAAGGAAAGCCGACTCTCCCTCCCTGAACTTCTTGAGACTAGCCAACCTCTGCTCCTGGGTCAAATCACCGTGGAGCTCGTCGGACCTCTCCAATCCCTCGCCGTGGAGCGAGAAAATGATCTTCATGCGATGCGCCTGCGCCTTGGAACGGAAGAAGATGATGGTGCGGCCCGAAGCGAAAGAGCGGGTGCAGAGGGCGACGAGGAGGGCCTCACGAGACCGCTCGCCGGAGCGGAAGCCTCGCTCGATGGCCTCGCCGGCCTTGTCTCCACGGACTCGGAGGACTGCGAGAGGGAAGAATGGTCAGCGGAGTGGTGGAGAAGGGAGCGATGGAAGAGCCTACACTCCTGGATGAGACCCCTTGCCGTAGCTCCCATCTCGTCAATCTTGACACGAACGGGCTTGTTCATGGACAGGCGGGAGAGGGAGGCGACCGACTCTGTGACGGTGGCGGAAAAGAGGAGGGTTTGGCGGGAGCGAGGGGCGGCGCCGATGATTTCCTCGAGCTCGGCGCGGAAACCCTGTCGGAGACGGAGCGGATCAGCTCGAGAGCTCTCTCGAGAAGAGAGCTTGACCTACCTCTTCGAGCATACGATCGGCCTCATCGAGGACAAGAACCTCGACGCTGTCCATGTTGAAGCAGGGAGTGTTGCGAACGTGGTCGATGAGACGTCCGGGGGTCGAGACGACGATGTCGGGGCGCTGCTTGAGCTCGGACTCTTGCACCTTGAGCGAGAGACCACCTTTGAGAGCAGAAGGTCAGCGTAACCTTCGGGCTTCGATGGCAAAATGACACTACCCACCAACACAGAGACAGAACTGAATGTCGGTGTAACGAGCGAGAGCGACTCCGACGCCGTGAACCTGCACAGCCAGCTCACGAGTGGGAGTCATGACGACAACCCTTGTGGCGGGATGCTTCCTATCCCTGTGCAACAGCCTCTCGAGCACACCGACCCAGAAGGCGACCGTCTTTCCGGATCCAGTAGCGGACGAAGCGACGATGTCCTTGCCCATCATGGCGACGGGAATGCACTCGCGCTGGATGGGAGTGGGCTTGGTGAGGTTGAGAGAGCCGAGAGAGAGGAGGAGTTGGCGGGAAAGGGTGCAGCCGGGGAGGGTGGCGAAGGATCCCGAAGCGGAGGTGGCTTCGGCGTTCGAGTGGGAGGTGAAGTAGGCCTTTGCTGCCTTGGCCTCGGCGGCGGTCGCCTCGTCGACCTCCTCGGCGTCCTTAGACTTCTTGCGAAGGTCCATGGGGGTGTCCTCGTCGTCCGAACCGGCGGAGACTCCTTCGTCGTCGGACTCCATCTCTCCATCGAGGTCGGCGAGAGCAGCGAAACCGGTGGGGCGGTCTGAGAAGGAAGGACCACTCGTCAGTAGTGATTCTCGTGGATTTGAAGAAGGGTGAACTCACCTTCAGTCCCTTCGTCCTCCTCACTCTCCTCAGCCGAGCCAGCCTCTTCCTGGGCCTCCCTCTTTTTCGAGTCGCCGATTCCGAGCCAGTCCTCTCCATCAGCATCATCACCGAATACAGACGACTCGTTTCCGCTGTCTTCCTCGGGCTCCTCTCCGCTAGCCTCCTCATCATCATCTCCGTCCTCCGAGTCCGCGCCCAAGTCGACCTCCTCGTCGTCGTCCGAGCCAAAACCCTCCTCGAGCTCGGCCATCATCTCATTCTCGAGCTCGTCGGGCTCCTCGACGTTCTCCTCCTCCTCGGCGGCAGCAGCCTCGCGAGCAGCACGGCGCGCGGCCTTGGCTTCACGGTCGGGGGCACGGCGAGCGATGATCTCGTCGACGGTGACGCGGGGCTGTGGTTCGAAAAGGGTCAGAACAGTGTTCTTGAATCGTTGTGGAGATGACAGAGCCTCACGATGGCGTTGGGGCGCTTGGTGAGGTAGCTCTCTCCACCGTCCTGCGAAAGCCGAGAAGAAAGGGCTTGTGAGCGTCTATTCGAGCTGAGCGAGCTGTGGAGGCTCCCAGCGTACCCAAACATTATTCCTGCGATCTCCCACGAATCCTCCTCCCAGTCCGTCGAACACAAAGTCCGAGGCCATCTTCTCGCCGGCGTCGCTTCCAGCTCCAGCGTCCACCTCGCTCTCCTCGTCGTCGTCGGAAATATCGTCGAAACGCTTCCGCTTCTGCTTCTTTTGCTGCTTGGCTCCCTTCTTCTGAGCGAGCTGCTCCTTGCGCGAGACTTTGGCGGCAGCCTTCTTCTTGCCCGCTCCAGCGGAAGGCCTCGAAGGGGCGGCGGGGGCGGGTCCCTCGTCGTCGGACGACATGGTCATGATGAAATCGGCCATGCTGGTTGGTCGTGCGCCGCTGAGGAGACGGCGGTTGTGGATAGAGGGAAAGCGACTCTGCGTCCTGCGCTTTCGAACTTCGCTCGAAAATCAAGTCCGCTTAGAGCCAGCTGCATCTCTTTCTCTGGCCATGACGATGACCTTCGGCTTGATTTCTTCGCTTTCCTACACGCCTGCCGAATCATTCTCTCAGCTACCACGGCACATTGTTCGACTGCAAAACGCGCATACACGCCTCGCCGCCGAGCTTCCCGAGTGTTGGTGCTCTCGAGTCGCTTTCCCGGCAGAGGAGGACATCGTAGAGGAGTTGAACAGAGCTGTGCCAGAAGCTGGGGTAGACCGAAAGCTACGAGTGAGTTGCTACGGCCTTACTCGGCGCTGCTTCGACTGATCAGCCCGTGCTCGGCTTCAGATCCGCTTGCTTGTAGGGGACGATGGACGACCGACAGTCGAGACATTCCCATTGAGCGACATGCCCCCTTGTGAGCATGGTCCACTCTCTCCTGCATCCTTCTTGACGCTGAACCCCTTCACAGATCCGGTCAAGCTCGTTCTAGACGACCAGTCGACATCCTATGAAGACCCTTTCCTACGATACAAGACTACTGAGCGGTCGGTGGATGACGAAGCTCGAGCTCGACGAGGTGTGTTTCCTCTCCAGCTGTTGCAACGCGATTCCGCGCTCGGCGCTGACTCTCCCCCTCGCTTCACAGGCGCTACGCTGCACCCGTCCCCTGATCCTGACCACCCTCCATTTGATACCGTTCTTTCCAACATCAAGAACCAGGTCACCGAAACCACCATCGCCAACATCGCCTTTCGCTTCCTCGACTCGGGCGCCGACTCCGCCTTTATCACTCCCGCAAGCTCATGTGGGCTGCTGGAGGGGGTCAAACGCGCCGAGCTACTAGAGATGGGAGAAATCAAAGAAGGCGCGTTGACTGTCGAGCAGGTCAGGAAAGCAGCAGAGGTGAGTCGCCGAATCGTGGTCGAGCGAGCACCGCCGAGCTCACTCGCTTCTCGGTTGACAGGCGGATAGGCTTGAGGTTATCTGCTTCAATGGAGTGCGAGGAGTATACAAGGCGTTCTTGCAACTCGATTGACGTGCTGCGGCATCCGAACGCCGTCAGAGCCTTCGCTTCGCTGATGTCAAGGGAGCTCGAGCGAAAGGCGATCTTCGACCGAGAGAGCCCAATAGGAAGCGTGTCGTGTATATTGCTACCTGAGTCCGGCTTCTACTTGAGCCCAAAGCCCTCGCTGCGAAGTATGAAAGACTGGTCAGCTCTCGTTCGCCCGCCAAACACGCCGAGCACTCACCTCTCCCTCATCGCCCCCTCGAGCATGCTCCTCATCCTTTCCTCGCTCCTATACCGGTAGAGACAGATCTCATTGAAACAGGTGTGACTCGTAGGGTAGCGACCCGTGTCAAACCCGCTGTTCGTGATCTTGAGCGTCAACGCCGAGGAGCCCGTAGCGGGAATGCGGTCGGAGCCGGTGATGAAGGAGAGAAGGAGGCGTTGAGAAGTAGGCGGGAAGTGGCTGAAGACGTGCCAGAAGAGTCTGCGCGAGAACGGAGAGAGAAGGGTGAGCGACGAGGCGAGCGGGCAAAGCGATTGAACGTACTGCACCGTCTCGTCCTCCTCCGTCCAGCCTTGATACACCGTCACACCCTTCAGCTGCTCCACGTCCAGCTCCTCGTCACTACCTCTTACTAGTAGCTCCAGCTCCTCGCCCTTGAACAAGGAGAGGGAGTTGCCCGAGGTCACTTCGGTGAAGCCGGCGGAGAAGGCCGAGAATTGAGAGGAGATGGACGTGTCGAGTAGGAAGGAAGTGTAGAGGCGAACGAAATCTACAAAGAGAGGAGGGTCAGCGACTCGAGCTCGAGTGGGACGCCAGCATCAGCGAGCTAAACTAACCCTCCCGATTCTCCTTCGTTACCGCCCGCTCCGCTCCACCAGGCATCAACTCCTGCTCTCGAACCTCTCCCCACTCTTCCACCTCCCCGACAAACGTCCTACAGAAAACATCTTCTACGCTCCCGCCTTCCTCGGGCTCTTCGTAATCGAGCAACTGGCGAAGCCCACGAGCGAGCGCAGGGCGAAAGACGGCGAGGTCGGCGAGGGCGACGGGCTCGTTGAGTAGCTTCTTGTAGACGGCCTGTCAAGTTCTCTCTGTAAGCGAGCGTTCTCTGTCGTTAACGGGATCGAGACACACCTGAGGAAGGGGAACATCGAGCGTAGCGGCGTTGTAGCAAGCGAGGCCGACGACAACTCCGACGAGGTAAAACTCGTCGAGATCGTGGGAGGCAGGGTTGAACCAGCAGAGGTTGGAATCAGGGTCGTGGATGAACATGCCCCACTGGCGAAGGGGGAGGTCAGCTCGGCGTTGGCGGCGACGATGGGAGAGCGGGACCTCGGCGCACCTGAGGGTCAAACAGCTGACGACAGAGGAGCAGGAACCACTCCTTCCTGAGCCCGCCTGCGTCAATCCCAGCCTCGCCCTCAAACGTAATCTTGAGTCCCTTCTTGAGGTTCGCCGTATTCTTCGAAATCTGCCGGCCGTTGTCTCGTTAGCTTTCCATCCTCTCAGCGAGCTCTTCCTCCCGCCGCCGAGACGCTCAACGCACCTGCTGCAACGAATCTTGCACCAACGAGCTCCTCCTCACGGTCATATGCAAGAACGGAGCCTCAAGCATACGCCGGTAGACGGTGGAATGGAAAGCCTCGCGAGCTTTCTCGCGCTGTGCAGGAGAGGAGCTAAGGAAGTTAGCGCCGAGCGATAGCGGCGGAGGCGTGAGGCGAATCACCATCTGTCGTTGTCCATCAAAGGTGAGGAGGTGGATCTTGACTCCCAGACTGAGGAGGAAGGGGTACTGGCAGAGGGTGAAGCGTCTGGTCGGCCGAAGCGAGAGGTCAGCGTTGCTCGTCGCTCCTCCTGTAGACCGCTGTCGCCCCATCCTCAGGTCCTCAACAGCAATGTTATCAAAGGGCGACGTACCCATCTCGAGCTTCCCAACGAAGGAAGCCATCCACCATCGCTGCCTCTCCGAGGGAATCGACCAGAGTGCAGTAGAACGCCGAGAGGGGAAGCCGAGGGTGTGAGAAATTGGCGGCGACTGTAGGAGGCTCAACATATTAGCTGCTGTTCGTTCAGAGGTCGAGAGCAGTTGACGGGAAAGAAGCGGAGAGCTCACAGAACAGCGCCCCTACTTTCGCGCCCGCCTTGACTCCCCAATCTCCAGCGTATCCTTCACCGCCCTGCTGGCTCATGCAAGCACCTATGCGGGTCGAGACGAACGAGACAATGAGCTCGACTTTGGAGAGCAGAGCTTCTTTGGGGTAGAGCGAGGCGGTCGACGTCGAGGGACAGAGGTAGGTGGCGACGAGGGCGTGGTGCAGGTTGTTAGGAAGGTTAGAGAGGCTGCAAATGGTGAAGGAGAACAGCGAGGGGTTTTGCGTGAGACGAGGAGGATAGAATGGACGAAGCGACGTCAGAATTCGATGCAGGGGAAGGAGCGACAGGCCGAGAATCAACACACAGGCCGATGAAGCGAGCAACGAGACGATGTCGCCTCTCTTGGTCCGGCGTATATTCGGACCACCAGATTGGGCACTGTGGTGAGGGAGCAAGACGAGTCAACTTCTCCCTCACGTCTCGGAGCTCCACTCTCTTCTCCCCTCCTTCAACGCTGCTACCGAGACTCACCTCCAGCAAAGAGACCACCCAACCTCCATTCCCATCCCATACCATCTCTCCCGGACGCTCCATCAAGCTCTCGACCTCGTCCCTCAGCAGCTCCATCGCCTTCGGTCTCGACTTGACAGAGTCGTAGAACGTCGACAGGGTCTCGAGAGTCGGGAGTGGTCGTGGAGATGGCGGAGTTGACGAGCTTGGATCGAGATTAGGGGCCTGGCGGAAGGAAGCTTCGAGGGAGGGGAGGGAGGAGAAGGCTCGGCGAATGGAGTCGAGGAGCTGCTCTTCTGCTGTTGGGGTATCGAGAGGTTGGGCGAAGGGGTTGGAGGGACTTTCGGAGAACGGTGAGGCGAGGGAGAGGGAAGTGAAGGCGGAGGATAGCTTGGCCCTTGAAGAGGGCTCGGCGGAGAATGAGGGCGCCGAACTGAGCTGAGCGGCGAGGGCGAGCACTTGCTCCTCTGTTACAGCCGTCGGCTCTGGAAGGGGTGGTGGTGGTGGTCCTGATGGGAGTGAACAAGTCAGTTCTGGGTGTGTTCTGCACTGTCTTCCCCCGTTCGGCCAGCCAAGCTCACCGTTTCGACTCCCGTTCCAAGCAGCCGCTACGCCCCTCGGTCCTCTCAAATCACACACGATACCACATATCATACATCGAAAGCTCCTTGCACCCCTAGGATACCTCACAGTAGTCGCGCAGCACTGGCAGACGGCGCTGTCCGTTGCCCGCTGCTGCTGCTCCGGCAGAAGGCGAAGGGGAGGGTTCGGAGCAGGGTGGTAGCTTGGTCTGCGATGTGCTACAATTGATGGCGCTGCCGAGCCTGTAAGATAATAGGTATTGCCGCGCGAGAGCCCGGAAGAGGGCGGTGGAGGCGGTGGTCGTGAGCTGGCAGGGAGAGGCGGTGGGAAAGCTGATGGCGGTGAGTAGGTGTGCTGTTGCATCCCTCTGGCTGCGGACGAAGCCTGTAGGTCGATGGGAGCGAGTAAAATAGGAGCGAGAGAGCTGCTGGCTTCGTCGCGCCCCGAGGGTTTCCTCCGTCCGCATCGTCCAGTCGAGTCAGATCAGCTACAGCATGCGCCTTTCGAGTCTATCTTTGCTCGCTGTATGTCTCTGTTACCCTGCCACGCTACAGAAGCTCTCAGCTGACCTCCCTGCCTCCGCAGCTCATCATCGCGCTCCCGTCGCTCATGTTGGCTCAGAACACCACAGCAGCGCCATCTTCGGGCGTGTCAGGATCCGCATCAGCTACAGCTTCGGTTTCGGCCAATGCTACCGTCTCGGGAAACCCTACAGCCTCGGCCAACTCGACCTCGATCGCCTCGAATAGCACGACCGCACTCGTTTCGAGCGCCAGCTCGGCCAACTCCACCCCTTTGACTACAGCAGCAACTCCAGCTGAGCTCACCAATACCGCTTTCACGGCTGTCACCCCAGGAGCGAGCGGCACGGTTGCGTCGGGACCCGGAGACAAGTGAGTTCGTCGAGGGCCGAGCGCGGCTTGAGGGGGCCTTTCGAGTTCACTAAGACGGTGAAGCTGATCTTCAGTGTTTACGCTACAGCTACATTGCCGCCGCTGGACGCTCGGCGCCAGTAGTGCTCGCAGGGGCGCTCGGCGTTGGCCTCGGTGCTTGGGCGCTGGTCTGAGAAGGGACAAGGAGAGGAGGAAAGGACACTACAGACACTCGCTTGCTTTTACTTCGCTACAGCCCCAATTCGCATCACTACATCGTTACATCTTCAGTCTCCGCTCTTCGCAGCAAGCCGCGAACCGGCTTTCGCTCTTGCGTTCACCTCGTTTCGCAATGCTCGGCCGATCCGCCTCGCTCAAGAGCTCAAAGAGCAGTAAATCTAGCAAAGGAAAAGGAAAAGCTGTAGCCAAGCAGCCTCCCAAGCCAAAAGTCTCCAACAGGTGCGCCCTCCAGCTTCACTTCTCTTTCGCGCTGCTCGCTGACTCCAGCTCCTTGCGGCAGGCCTCGCAACTCGCCCTCGCCTGCACCATCTTCCAACGCTTCTGCCTCCGCCTCCGACGACGATGAGGAGGATGATGAGCACGCCGAACGAGCGCGAATGCTAGCTGCTCTCGAGGCGCATCAACAGTCCTTCTTGCAGGAGGCGCTGCCCTCTACTAGCAAGCTATTGCATGTGGGCAAGGGCAAGGAGAAGGAGGAGAAAGTGCAGAAGGCAATCTGGGAGATGAATATGGACGATTTTGATGATGAGGAAGCGGAGAGTGAGGAGGATTCGGACGAGGAGGGGCATGGTGAGCTCGTTCGCTCTTCTGCTGGCGTGAATGATGGGCTGACCTGTCTCGCCATTCGAATTGGCTATAGACCAACCTACTCGCCGCGCAACAGCTCAATCCATCACCTTCACCGACCCTAGCAGAGCATCGGCCGCGACCGTCGTCGCTTTCGAAGAGCCGAGACTGGGAGGAGAGAGCTCAGGAGGAGCGGTGGGCAGTCATCGGGATATGCGGGATTTTATGGTGCGTGCTTGCTCGTTGGACGTGCCGGTTGAGGCCCGTTCGGCGCTCCTCGTCCCCGTTTCTCCGCTGACTCGCTTTTCTATCTTCATACTTGCCACAACGAACTCTGTTCAAACAGTCTTCCAAAGTCAAGAACTCGCACAAGACGCTTTCCATGTCCGACATTGTGAACGCCAAGCACAAGGGCAAGGCTCGCAAGTCGGCAGCAACCGAGCTCGGCGGGGAGGAAGAGGCGTGAGTTCTCAAGTCGCGCTTCTTTCTGAGCTCTCCCGATGCTGAAGCTGACTTTAAATTCGTTGCTTCCGCTCACCCTCCGCAACAGCCACCTCTCAACCCTCGACGGCCACCTCTCGACCCTCCTCCGCCCTCTCATCTCCAATCCGAGTGGGCCTGCCACGTCCCAGCTCCCCTCACTCCTCTCCACCCTCCCTCTCGAGCCCACAAAAGCTCTCAAAGGCCACA
Source organism: Leucosporidium scottii (assembly GCA_003054985.1). NCBI lineage: Eukaryota > Fungi > Basidiomycota > Microbotryomycetes > Leucosporidiales > Leucosporidiaceae > Leucosporidium > Leucosporidium scottii. The sequence goes on from MWVB01000025.1 coordinate 81,687, forward strand.
CCCCTCTCCCCGGCAACGCCCCTCGCAACCTCCGCGCCGGTCAATCGGCCAAGAACCTCGAACGAGCCATGAAGCGGGATGAAGCGAATGGAGTTCTCGCTGGATCCAAGAGGGGAAGGGTTGGAGAAGGGGCGAGGGAGGCATTGAGTTTGAGGGAGAAGAGGAGGGAGGATGCGGGTGGGGAGGTCAAGAGGCAGAGGGGGTTGAAGGGCGCTGTTGGGAGGATGGGGGGTGGGGAGTTGAGGTTGAGTAGGGAGGATATTGAGAGGGTTAATGGTGGAGGTGCGAAGAGTGGTGGAAGAGGTGGGAGGGGAGGAGGAAGGGGTGGTGCGGGAGGCGGAAGGGGGAAGGGGAGAAAGTAGGCGAGGCAAGGACAAGAGGAGAGGAGAGGAGGTTGGAACGTCGGGTCGATCTGTCTTATCCTCCTCGCGCAGTGACAGGCGAAGGAGATATTCGACTCGACTACAGTTCCCCCTCCCTCCTCCCTTATATCCTGCTCTGCTATCGGCGGCCCCCGCTCCACCCACAAAGGGAAGCGAGAGGGAGGGAACTCGCTAGGATCAGCTGGAACCTTCCACAGCTTGCGAGAGCAATCTCGCATCCTCCTCAGAACTGGCTATATAAGCAGCGCGACTTTTTGCCTCTCTTCCTCTTCCCACATCCTTCACTTCTCCCCCTTCCTCCCTTCCCCCTCCCCTCTCCCTCCTCTTCGCAATGACCGGCCACTTGCAATCCGCTGTTGCTTCTCAGCTGGAGATGAACAAGAATCTTGAGGCCGTCGCGAAAGGACTCGAGCCCATGCTCATCCCCGTCAAGACGTCTGTAAACGAGCAGGAAGCCACCGATCCTGCTTGCGCTGCCCACAAGGACACCTCCCCTGCTCCCGTGACCACCGCTGCTCCCTCCTCCACTGCAACCGCCATCATCATCCACCTCCCCGCCTGCAACCCTGCCAATCTCTTCACCGCAGCTCCCCACTCAAAGCTTACCGCTCGCCGTTTCCTCGGCCAATGCCAACTCGTGTTCGACTATACTGACGCCTCTGCTAACCACGTCCAGGGGTCTCAAATGACTGATGAGCAAAAGATTTTGTACGCTGCTAGCTTCATGCGCGCTAATGCTGGAGATTGGGTCCACCGATGGAGGGAGAGCACGAAAGCCGAGCGGAGGACCTGGGAGCAGTTCAAAAAGGCCGTGCTGAGGAGGTTCAAGAGCAAGGGCGCTCCTCAGAGTAAGGACAGGGACGTCGACTCGAACTGGAGGCTCAGGTTCGCCGCTCTCAACATCAACATCGAGTGCGAGGGAAAGGGCAACTGAAGCCGAGGTCTGCGCCGAACCAAGAGGACGAACAAAAGGCCATCTTTGTAGACCATCGAAGGAAGAGGAGGAGACCGAGAGATACTGACTCGCCTTGTCTACATAATGTAAAGAAGTAATAAGGCATTCCAACGCCCCCCACCGAGAGATACCACTGAGAGATCCCTTGCGAGCTGCCTCCGTTCTGCCCGCCCATATCTGTACAACACCGTCGATCGTTCCCAGTTTGTTCTCCATCAATCCCACTGTTCGAGACGCAAGAAGTCAGCTCCTTTCCCGAAGCTCGGCGAAAGCGAACCCCGAACGAACTCACCACCAACCTCTCGCCCTTCGCCCTATCCTCGGCGATACGCTTCGCCTCTTCGGCTCTCCCTCCATCAGCCTTCTGACTCTGCAATTGACTGGCCAACTTCCCTCCTCCACTCGATAAACCCTTACTCGCCGCCTGTTAATCGACGCGAACGCGGGTCAGCTCTCGCCGAATGAAAGCCGAACAGCTTTCTCAACGCACCGCTTTATCCCTCGCTTCTGCAGCTTTCAACACTGCTTTCCTCCGCTGAGCATCATCAGCTGGTCGCGGCGCATTGCTCACAGGCAGCGGGGTCGTCCCTCCTCCTCCGCCGTTCTTGGCTGCTGGTGGAGCAGCAGCAGTCGCTGCACCACTGCTGCCGAGCGCTTGTCCTTTCCCTAGGTTATCAAAGTGGTCTTCGCGGCCGCAGAGAGCTCCCATGGAAGGCTACAGAGAGGTGAGAGACGAGGTGGGCGGTGTTTGAGGGAGTGGGGGGGAGGCAAGAGGAGGGTGAAGGCGTGGGAGCGAGGTGTAGGCTGGTAGTGTGGCGCTGTAGTCGTCTAAATCTGCTGGCTGGGCGCTGTAGGCGATTGAGATGACGAGAGCCAGTGGAGAGCGTTGTGGAGAGAGCCAAGCCCGAGACGAGGGTTGGCTCTTGCCGTGACCTCGATTTCTGCTCCACTACAACTCGACTTTCGCTACATTTGACCAGAGCTCGAGGCTAGTTTGCTCGCATACAGCTTCGCTTGCTCTACAGGATCGCTTGACCCCCGCGTCGTCGTATGTAACAGCGCCTAGACTTCGGCTACTGAGCTACATCCCTCGCTGGTCAGCTGCCAATTTTCAGACGAACCCTGCTCGGCGAGCGCCCCCTCTACCATCTTCACCCCTCGCTCTTCTCCGCCTTCGCACGCCAGCTCCCTCCGCCGTTCATTCGCCGGCTGCGCGATACAGAGTCGATATGGTGGTACTCCCGTCTATCTACATCGTAGGCTACGGTCCAGGTCTCGCACACGGCAGTAAGCTTTGTCCAAGGTCCCTGCTCGCCGTTCACCCTTCCGCGTCGCCGGCTGACCTCTCCTCCACTCCTCCCAGTCGCCTCCCATTTCGCTTCACAGAATTACACCATCGGTCTAATCTCCCGCTCTTTGCCGGACTCCCCGCCGCCCCTCCCCTGCCCTCGCTCTCGCGTTCACCACGCCCTCGGCGATGCCTCGGATCCTTTCTCCCTTCTCTCGGCACTAGAGGAGCTCAAAGACAAGCTCGGGAGCCCGAGTGCGGTGGTATATAATGTTGCGGGTCTAGGGCTGGGAGCGAAGGATCCGTTGGAGTTGAAGTGGGAGAGTTTGGTGCAGCATTCAAAGCTCGGACCGGGAGGAGGGCTGGTTGTGGCGCAGTGGGCAGCGAAGGAGATGAAGCAGAGGGAGGGAAGGAAGAGCGTAAGGTACTCCTTCTTGGGCAGAGGCTCAAAAGCCAGCGCTGACGCTCCCCTTCGCTTCGTAGATCCTCTTCACCGGCGGAGGGGTTGCACATGAGGTCGTTCCCGGGCTCGCAGGCCTAGGAGTCGAGAAGAGCGCACTGCTGAGCCTCGCCAACAACTTCAACGCCGTGCTAAAGCCTCAAGGTGTGTCGACTCTTCGCCTTGCTTCCTTTTCTCATTGCCGAGCTGACCCCCTCTCTCCCTTTCTCTCGCACAGGCATCCTCGTCTGCACGATCTCCATCTTCAAGACGATACAAGACTCGGATCCCAAGTACAATAAAGACGCCATCGCTCAAGTCTACTGGCAGGCGCATCAGGATGGCGTAGAGCGAGGGCGTTCGGAGATCCTCTACTGAAACCTCGGCGACACTTTTCCTCCATTGCTCTGGCTTTCACTGGTCATCGTCTTCTTTCTCTCATGATTGGACGGTGTAACGGCATCGCCCGGCGCCTTTGCAGGTCCTCTACCCGAGGCAGAAGAGGGGCTGCGAGGGCTTTGCGCGGCCAGTAAGGTCGTCCCCCTTGTCCTCGATTGTCGACTAGCTTCCGACTTCGCTTGTTCTTCCTCTCTATCTCTCTTGCTCTCTTGCTCTCTTGACCCCGATGAGCGCGCTCGAGCAGCTGGGCTCGACGCCGTCGTTTGAGGAGCTCAAGAAGGAGTTGCTTTCGGCGTTCGATGCCGTCGAGGCGCTCGACTCGTTGGCGCCATGCTTGGAGACGAATGCAGCCTTTGGGAACCTGGTAGCTCTGTGAGTGTCTCTCTGACATCGACCCATAGTCCCCACAGCATCGCTGACGTTCTCTCTCGCTGTCTCGCAGAGTCACTTCCCCCTTCGCCAACCTCTCGACCCTCTCGCAAGCTGCCTCGTTAGACTCCGCCCTCCTCGCTCGCAAGCACCAGATTATCGCTCTGTGCGCTACCTCTGAAGCTGAGCTGGAGAAGTACTGGGCGACGAAGATCGCGGAGGACATCAGTACGGCGCGCGGTGACGGCGCCGAGGTTGGGGGAAGGGGATGGCCGTGGTCATTGTGGCATACAGCTTCCTCTGCGGGAGCGACGCAGGACGGCGACAAGCTTCTTCAGCAATTTCCATACCTCAATAACTACCGACAACTCGTCTCGCTCGAATATCATCTTCTCCATTCCCTCGGCGCCGACTTTCGCCAGACAATCTTCCTCGGCTCCGGTCCTCTTCCACTCTCCTCCCTCCTCCTCACCAAGCAGCATCTTCAACGTACCCAATCTACCCCATGCACCATCATCAATATCGATCAACACCACCCTTCCCTCACCCTCGGCGCTCGCCTCACTTCCTCCATCCTCGGCGTTCCTCTTTCCTCCTCCCTCTCCCTCGCCTTCCCCACCTCCCCCGGACTCAGCATCTCCTCCCTTCCTCATTCGGCGCTCTCCATCCCGCCCGGGACTCTCGCTTCCACTACCCTCCTCATCCTCGCCGCTCTCGTCGGTCTCTCTCCCGCCGAGAAGAACGAGATCTTGTTCTACCTCCTTCAGCATCTACCCATCGGCGCTTTCGTGTTATTGCGTAGCGCTGAAGGGCTGAGAGGGTTGGTGTACCCTGTTGTGGACGTTGAGGGGCTGTTGAAGGGCGCGGAGGAGAGGGGAGTTGGAGTGAGAGAGGTGAGTCGCTTCGTCGGCGGTGGAAAGAGGTTGGGAGGGCTGACTTTGCTTCTTCTACCACAGGCTCTTATTGCGCATCCGAGGAATGAGGTCGTCAATAGCATAGTCGTCCTTCAACGGGTTTGAGCTGAGCGCCGAGGTTCGGCGAGGAGGGCAGCGGCGACGTAGATGTGGCTCTGATGCAAGCACCTGGGCAGGCTTGCGCCAGCGTTTCCACTATCTCGTGAACGCGGTCATCCTCGCGGACTCCTAGTAGGAGACCGGGAACGAACGAGAAGGGCGAGGCGGGTCCGACTGACCAGCGTCGCTGTGACATAATGCTCAACTCGAATGGAATCTCGAGTGGCGCCCAGTTCTCTGGGTGTGAATATGCGGATTGTGCTGCACAGCATGCTGCGGCGGTGGGGAGGAATTCGCGGCACACGAGGACTTGAGGGCCGTGCCGGACAGGTATGAGAAGATGGCGGCGAGAAGCTCGGTCGGGAGGGAGAGGATGCTCATGGTGATAGAGCTTGTGTGACGCGGCGAGTTGGAAGGGTGTTTGATGGGGTAGGGCGAATGGCGGCGGAGAGGGACGCTTGGGGAGGATGTAGGTCTGCGGGAGAGCGGGAAGATAGTTAGGTTAGCTCAAAGCTGAATACGAGATAGTCTCCAGGAGTCTGCAGCTCTGCTTACCGGGTTTGAACGTCTCAATCTGCCAGTCGCGTCCAGCGCTGAGAAGGCGAGCTGTCGGTCGTCGTTCGGGCGAGCAGAGAGCGACTGGAAAACAGACTTCAGCTCACATCTTGACAGAGCATACAGTAAACCACTCACAAGCAGCTGCGAGAGAGTGTCGCAGGATCGAGGAGCGCAAGAGAACAAGCTCAAGAGACGAACGGCGCACGCGTTCAGAGGTCTCTCTCCTGCAACTCGTTCGCCATGTCGCTCCCAGCACCAGACTCTTCGCTACAGCTCGCATTCGATGCCACACTCATCCCATCCACCCTCTCGGCCACCCTCCCCACTGGCTTGCACCTTCGCCCTCTCGCTTCGACCGACTATCGCCGTTCCCATCTCGCTCTTCTCGCGACCCTTACGCAGGCCCCCGACATTGGCGAGGAAGCATGGACTGCCCGCTTTCACGAGATGGTAGCGCTCAAGGGCACCTACTACCCAGTCGTCGTCGTCGAGAGCTCGTCGGATCAGCTCGTCGCGACGGGAACCCTTCTCATCGAGCGCAAGTTCATTCGCGGAGCAGGACTTACTGGTCATATCGAGGACATCGCTGTAGCGAGCTCGGCGCAGGGCAAGGGACTCGGCAAGAAGATCATCGAGGTCTTGACTGCGTTGAGTGAGGTCGTTGGAGCGTACAAGGTGAGCGAAACGTGGGCGGGAAGACTCGATCGCAGCTGATCCGACTTTCTCTGCATAAGACTATCCTTGACTGTGATCCCAAGAACGAAGGTGAGCCTTCCCGTAGCCTGCACCGCCGGGAAGCGACGCTCACGCACCTATCGCTCGCCAGCTTTCTACGTCAAGTGTGGGTGAGTAGCCCGTATCGGGAGCGATGTAAGCTTGAGCTAATGGGCGCTTCTACAGCTACGAGAACAAGGGCTTCGAGATGGCTCGCTACAAGAAGTAGAGCTCCGCAGAGGTGTGTGCTCGGCGCTCGACTTCTGCTGCTCCACTCGCTCCTGCTGGTTGCTGACAGTCTATTTCGCTGCAGAACATACCCTTCACCTTCACGATACCCATCTCGCAATTCATTTCCCTGCATTTCTCGTCTCCCTCTTCGCCGAGCCCGCTCCTCGCTCGTCCTCCTTCGCCGCGAGCTGCGACCCCTCCCTCGGGTTGAAATATCACGATGAAGCGCGTTGGATCATCAAGGCGTCTTGACGCGCTGCAGTCCTGGTTACGGCCACGACCCTCTAGCCGTCGAGGACCTCAGTGACTGGAAGGGTCTCCGGTCACGAGCTAACGCCATCTTATCTTCGCACTTCGCATTCTCACTACTCGCCCAACAACATCCCTCCCGACTTCTGCAGCACACCTGCCATCACAATGGATCAGCAACAGCCTTCTCAGCCCATCCTCATCCCAAGCCCCTCGGACCCAAACCCCGTCTCTCGACTTTCGCTGTCGTCGGGTTCTTACGACAGCGCCTCCACCGTGTCGCCCTACCTTTCATCGTCGCCCTCCCCCTCTACCTCCTCCCTCTCCTCCTCCGACTCGGCCTCCACACTCGACTCGTGCTGCGAGACCTGCTGCCCCTCAGCGCCGAAGCTCTCCTCCAAGGCGCTTCCCGACGTCCTTCCTTCCCCCTCCACCCGTCCCCTCCCTTCCTCGAAACCTCTCCCCATCGCTCTCCCCTCCACCTCCTTCCAACCCCTCATCATCATCGGCGCCGGTCCCCACTCCCTCGCCCTCGCCGCCCGCCTGTCCGAAAGCCGTCCAGCGGCGCTCTACACCGACCTTGAGCACGCTCGATTGAGCTGGCTACGTAGAGAGAAGAATGAGAAGGATAGGATGAAGAGGAAGACTGTCAAGGGGCATTGGACGGCGAGAAAGTTGGTTCAGCCGGAGGAGAAGGAAGGGGTGGATCGTAGGTTGATGAGGATTCTTGATAGCTCCAAAGCGGGCTTCATGGGGAGGTGGGATGCCTTCTTCAGTAAGCTGAGGCTGGAGCACCTCCGAAGCCCAATGCTGTTCCATCCACAGCCTTCAGACGCTGATGCGCTGGTCGCTTTCGCGATGAGGACGGGCAGGGTGCGTTCGGCGTCCCTCTCTCGCTCGAAGGGTTTGTGCTGACCTTTCTTCTACTCGATCGTCGAGCAGGAGACCGAGCTCAAGGCCATCGATGGAGTCGTCGGCGCAGAGCGTAGCAAGTATCAGCGCAAGAAGAAGTGGGCTCGCTCTTTTCTTCGCTCGCGAGAGCAGCTGACTCACACGATCCCCCTCCGCAGGCCATCTCGCACCGGCCGAGCGCACACGATCAACGAGCGCGAGCGTCAAGATTACTTCCGCCCCTCGACCTCCCTCTTTCGCACCTTCGTCGACGAGGAGCTAATCAACCGCTACGACCTCTCCTCCCTCGTCACTCACTCGACCGTCACTTCCGTCTCCTACGGGCCTCTCCACGTCCAAGGCGAGGAGGTGATGGACGGCTTCCGCGTAGAGTCGACGAACGCCGATGGCTCCAAGGAGGTGCTCGGCGCCAAAGCCGTCGTCTTCGCTGTCGGTCCTTCCAGCAAACCCAACATACCGCAGGTCGTCAAGGATGCGCTCGAGTCGGCTGGAGAGATGGTCAAGACGCCGGCGGAGGAGGAGGATCCGAGCGCCGCCTGGAGGAGGGAAGAGGTGCTCGGCGAGGCTTGGTGTCATTCGGCGGCGTTCGCGCTCGAAGACTTTACCTTCCTTTCGAAGCGGGTTCGCGCCCAGATTGAAGAGCGCAAGAAGGTTACAGTCGTCGTCATTGGTGGAGGGTGAGTCCGCTGTCCTCGTCTCGTCGCCGTCAGCTCTCGCTGACGATTCTTGCTCTCTTTCAGGCTCACGTCGGCGCAAATCACGGATCTCGCCGTCAAGCGAGGGGCTACTCGCGTGTTACTTCTCTGCCGTGGTCAAGTCAAAGTCAAACACTGTACGTCTTAGCTCATTCTCCCTCGCTCCACTTTCACTGACCCTCGCCTTGTCAGTCGATTTTGATCTGGAATGGGTGTCGAAGTACAATAATCTGGAGAAGGCTGCGTTCTGGCAAGAAGACTGCCGTCACGCTCGCCACGACATCATTACCCAAGCTCGCAACGGCGGCTCGTGAGTAGCTAGGCTTCACTTCGCTTTCGCCAACCTCGGCGCTGACCGTCTTTCGCCCTCGCAGGGTCAACCCCCAGTACCTCCACATCCTCAAAGCACACGTCAAGGCCTCTCGCGTTGAGCTTAAAACGTTCACCCAGCTCACCGGAGCTCACTACAGCCCTGAGACTTGCCAGTGGTCTCTCGAGGTCGAAACGATGCTTCCCGAGGGCAAGGTCTCGTCCGATGGAGCGAGGGCGGCGCCAAGGGAACCGGTCAGTGAGACGATCGACCGCGTCGACTACCTCGTTTGCTCGACCGGTAGCAAGCTCGACTTTGCTCGTGAGTTCTCCCTCCTTCGGCCCTCTCTCGGCGGTTCGTCCGAAGGCTTGGGCTGATTTTCCTCTCCCTCTTCTCTGCCTACAGAACTTGACTGCGCCAAGCCACTGCTTGAGAGTCATCCGATCGAGCTCGTCAAAGGCCTTCCCGTTCTCACGCGCGACTTGCAATGGAGCGAGGAGCTTCCGGCCTTCGTTGTCGGCGCCTACGCCATGCTCGAGGTGAGCCGTCCCTGCTCCTTTCTTAGCGGACATTCTCCGGGACTGACCCTGTTCTCTCAATACAGCTCGGCCCCGACGCCCTCAACCTCTCCGGCACTCGCCACGGCGCCGAGCGAGTTTCTTACCGTCTGGGGGCACTCGGCTTGCTGGATGAGGAGGTGCAGGATGAGGGCGAAGCTGGCGCAGGGACGAGGCAAGATCAGAAGGAGTCTCGCTCGGGTGGAGAGAACAACTATTATGCGATGCTGCAGGAGCAGGAGGCTTGAAGAGCGAGTTCGGCGCTGATCGACGGTCGAGAAGAGGAGTCACGCAGGTAGATTGACAAGTGTTGGACAGCGTTTCAAAATGTTATAAGTGCTCTCTTTTCGTTTCTGTCCCGTTCAAAGCGAACGAGCGAAACCTGACTCGGCCGCTCGAGGCCAGACGAAGCGAGCGAGAGCCTCTTGCTCTTCCACATTTCCTCGTCTCTTCACACAGCACCGCCGACCTCGACACTCGTTATCAACAGCTGCAAAGTCAGCCCTCACCTGTGAGCCCTTCTGCAACCTCATCCTCGCCGCCCGCGTGTTGACTCTCTCGCCCCACTTAGACCACCCTCCTCGCCATGAGTCGCCCTATCGATGGTGCGCTCGACGACTTGGTCGTTCAACTCGCTGTAGACGACGTTATCGCTCTCTCGGACGACGAGCTGGAGCAGGATCCGACGAGCAAGGATGACGAGCCGGGAACCGAGGAGGATAGCGAGAGTTTCGACTACGGTGATGAGGAGGAGTTCGACTATGTCTGCGATGATATGTCGGACTCGCATCCCGCTTCAGAGCAGAGTGTAGAGATAGGCGACGACGATACTCTTGCCTCGTTCCGACGAGGCTGGCAGGCAGAGGTCGAGCTCGCCCATCAAGCACCTCTCGCTCCTCCCTCGCTCCTCAAAATCTTCGAATCCCCTTCCCTCCTTCGCCGTATCCTCTCCGACCCTCTCCTCGGCCGCTCTGATGTCCGCTCAGCGGCTCTCGTCACCTCGGCCTTCCTCACTCCCGCCCGATCCCTCCTCTTCCGCCGAATCAGCCTCGACACTCCTCTCCAAGCTGTCCGACTCCTCGCGGTCCTCGAGTCTAGCCCGCACCTCGCTCAGCACGTCGACACCCTCTCCGTCGGGCTCGGCGATCTCGACGCTGTCCTCCGCGAGGTACCCTTCGTCCGGGCCAGAATGGAGGCTCGTCGTCAGGAGCAGGACAGCCAGCCGAACGAGTGGTTCTGGGAAAGAGGGGGGGAGCTGGATAGGCAGGGAGGGGGGCGTGAAGGAAAGCAGGCTTGGGAGGAGGACCTCCGGCTGAAGCTGGGGAAGCGGGCTTCGACCGATGAGATGGAGACGAGTCGGCAGCGAGAATTGTTCCAGGCGGCCACTCAAACCGCCGGCTTGTCGGAGGAGGAGCAGGAGGAGCTTCGGACCCACCTCCAGCGCACCTTCAGCTCTTGGCCGTTCGATGGACTCATTGACACCGCGCCACTCTGCCAAGACGGCACCAACCTCACCTCCGGTACCAACATGAAGGCTCTCTCCCACCCTCTCCCCGTCCCAAAACTCTCCCCCAGCTTCGCTCACAACCTCCTCAGCCTACTCTCCGCCGTCCCGAACTGCTTCGCCAGTCCCGCCGCCTACACCACCTCCTCTGCCCTTCTACCAGCTCTCTCCCTCTCCTCCACCACCACGGCCCTCACCATCAACCCTTCTCACTACGACAATCCCGTCGCTCGTCGTCTCGGCGCCACTCTCGATCATTCGCTCTGCCATCTCTCCCTTCGAACGGACGGACTCGGTCTCGCGGACGCCCCCGGCAGCATTAGATCGCTCAATCTGCGCAGCTGCACGCTGGTCGGTGCTGGAATCGAGGAGCAGGCGTCGACGGAGGAACGAGTGTCGATGGATCCGGAGGCGGCGAGCTGCTGGCGGCTGCAAGAGCTCGAGATGGAGCAGGTGGGGTGGGAGCAGGGGGAAGAGGGGAGGAGGTCTACAAGCCCTTCATCGCTCTCAGACGCCGCCACATCCCTACCACCTGTCCAGGGCGACACCCCTTCCCCTTCCGCCGATCTCCTTCGCTTCGTCGGCGCCTCGCCCCACGCCCTCACCTCGCTCTCTTTCAACCGAGTCGACGGCTTCTCATGGCATTCCATCAACGCGACTATCCTTGTCAGCTCGTCAACCCTCGTCAGCCTCAACCTCAGCTTCGTCAATGCTGGTTCGACCATCGTCGGCTCCTCGCCTTCCCCTCGTCAAGCCGGCCCCGACGCCGACGCTGATCTCGCGGTCACAGCAGAGGAGGAGACCACCCTCACCAACGCGCAACTCCAGGACTTTTCGCCGTTTGGCCCTCACTACACCGCCAGGCATCAAGTCTTCTCGGCTGAGGCGATTGACCGACGCACCAAGACGCCGGCCGGTCGAAGGGCGTACGAGCGTAGTGAGGAGCAGCGGCTTCTCTCGTTCAAACTATGGGAGCGCTGGATCGGACCAAGCGCCATCCCCTTCGAGCGGGTTCGCAAGGAGCAGCAGCGGGATTCGCTCGCCTTTCACCAATCTCTCGATTCGGTCGGCCCCCTTGGATCAGCTCTTACCTCCTCCTCCTTCGACCCCTCCATCTTTGACCAACCACCAACCGCCGAGCCCACCCTCCTCTACGCCCTCTCTCGCTGCTCCTCCCTCCGCCACCTCCGCCTTGTCGACTCGGATGTCAGCAGCAGCGGAAACTTTGAGCCTCAGCTCGTTGAGGCGCTTCTGTACGCTCGCCCTCCTCTTCGGGAGCTCGAGTGGTCGGTCAAGATGGAGCATCGGTCGAGAAAGGAGTGGGAGGAGTGGGAGGAGAAGGTGAGGGAGATGATGCCTGCGGTGGACCGTGAGTTGGGCTACGAAAGGGTGCAGGTATATGTGGTGGTGAACTTGCATAAGGAGGGGGTAGAGCTTGCTAGAGTAGCGGCGCCGGGAAGGAAGGCGATTAGGGCGGCGAGAGATGTGTAGAATGAGCTCCACTGTCTCTCGACTTGACCCGTGAGCGCCGAGCGCCGAGCCCGAGTTTCTCGAGAACGCCAGGGCAAGTGGAGAGAACAATCCGAAGCCACGCTTTAGGGTATTGTTACTGAAGATATGCTGCTTGGATCAGCACTTGACCTAGCTTAGACTTTGCCAGCAGGTGAAAAAGCACGAGCGAGCTCTCGCGCTCCTCTTCTCCTGGCGCTGAGCTTGAGCCAACGTCCTGCCGCCCCTTGGAGCCCTGTCCAGATTTGTGTTCTATTACACCTTTGAACGAAATTGCAAAGGAAGCGGGCCACATCTGCGGGTTCCAGCCCGACACCCAATAGCCAGAATTGCTTTTGCAAATACAAAGCACTGGATTTTGTCCTTGGGAGCAGCCTTCGCGCTCATTTACGATCGCCTTACCCCAGTTCGGCGATAGGTGTCCCTGGCTCGCCGATCCACTTTTCTCGTCTTCTTGATGCTGCAACGGGTTACTGAAGGTACTGAAGTGCAAAAACAGAGTGCACTCTTGAATTGTGGCTGAGCGAGAGCTGCTCTAGTTGCCTACAGCTTTAGGAATCGACGAAAAAGTGATTATGGCCCTGGAAGGGCTCCAACGATCTTTTCCGGGGCTGTAGGCATGCCTGGTTGGACAGGGGAGCAAAAAGTATGAATCCAGGGAGAGTCGAACCCCCGTCCCAGGTATGGAAAACCTGGATGATAACCGCTACACTATAGATCCGACTTAGGACGTGAGGTTAGCGCGGCCCGTGCCAGCTATATAGTACGTGTAGTGGCTATGCACTGACATTACACTTATGTGAGCTAATTTGTCTACCCCGGAGGTCGCTGTACCGCTGCAGTTGCCGCTGAGCTCGGTCTGGTGGCTCTGAGCGCCGAGAAGGGCCTCGGCGACGGCAAAGCGAGGTCGCGGGGGTCAGACAGCGGCTTATAAGGGTCAACTTCTCATAGCATGGTTATTTTTGAGTTACAGCCGCTTTCCTGTCCCGGGAGGCAGAGGAGAGAGGCTCTGCTGGACTGCGAGATGGGGGGCTTCCTGCTGCCCAGAGGCAAAGCACGTCCACGGCGACAGAGAACTTTGCAGATGAACAGGCAGATCCTCTTGAAGAGCTACAGACACAGTACCTTAGAGTGCTGAGGCCCGCGCTGGTGGCCTCTCGGGCGCACGAGATCAAGCGACCGCTTTGAGCCAGCCTCGCTCGGTTCAAAGTCAAAGTCACCTCTCGATCTGGCCTCCCGCTACTTGTCTCGTCTTGTCTCTCACAGCTCTACTTGACTCGTCTAAGCAGTGCGCTCTTCCTCCGCTGTAGGTGAATCTCCTGCAGCGCTCCCTCTCGCTCGCTTCCTCCCCATTGCCCCATGCGCGAGTGTGGTGCAGTGCGTCTCCAACTCTCCGGGGAATCTTCACCTTCACCAACGATCTCTTTGGAAGCTCGTCCGTCGTTCGTAGGGCTGGCATTGACAGTCCGAAGAGGAGTCACGGAGTCGGCGGATTGACGGAGGAGGACAAGGAGGAGCCGGATGGCGGCGGCTGTTGTTATGCCTGGATCTTTTTTGGGGGTGTTATATGTACAGCGGTAATCTTGTCTACTCAGCCGTCATCGCGCTGTATGGAGAGGGCAGCGAAGGAGAGGCAAGCTGGCCTTGGACTGCGAAGGCCGAGCGCCGAGCTTTCTGGCTGGATCGTTCCGTTCGACCGAGATCACTTCTCAATGACAGCTGAGTGTGTACTGTAATCAAGAGACTCAAAAAGAGGGGGCATGCAGTCGAAGGAGGACAAAACCTGACGCCCCCAGTTGTGCAGCGAGACCTCGGCCGAGGAGAGTGCGGACGTCACGAAGTACCTCATTCTCGCTTCTCTCCTCCAAATCGGCCCCAGTAGACCCAATCTGTGGACTGCATTGCTTTTGTGAGCGTCCTGCATCTGCTAGCAACCTATCTGCCTGTCATCAATCCCGGAGCACTATCGCCGAACCTCGCTGGGCGCCTCGGACGACGGCGGCCTCGAAGTCAAGTGAGCTCAGAACCTCACACAGCATTGCTGGTGGCGAGCCTCGACTCATTCATCAGGGTTGAGCAGATGATGCCTTCTCACTGCCCAACAGAGATCATCGAGACCGTCGAGCACTACTAGTATTACTTCCGTCTCCGCCCGCCTCTTCCACGTCCCTCCTCCTTCCCTCGAGCTCAACCCCTCCAAAATCACCCTCGACCTACCCTCTCTCCGCTCCTCCCTCCCCAAGACCGACCAACGCGCCCTTCGGCTTCGTCACCGTCTCGCTCCAATCTCTCCACGATGCTCGCTAGGCTGCGCGGGATGGCTCTCACATTTGCGACGCTACCAAGCTCGCTGCTCTCGGTGAGGAGAGGATCATGGCCCGACTCGAGGACAAGGATTGGATCGGGATGAGGCTGCTCGGCGCTGTTGAGCCGAGCGGAGGGTCTCGTCTCTCATTCCAAGGCGCTCCTCCTCATTCCCCCTCCCTTCTCTCACTCTCCACTCTCCTCTATCCCACTTCCACCCCACCATCCTCCCTCCCCTCCCCTCCTCTCATCCCCTCCTCCCCCCCTTCGACTCGACTCTCCCTTCGTCGCCCTCGACTTCACCGCTTCCACACCTCGAGACGGTACTGCGATGCGATTGAGCTTCAGGATTAGAGTTGGTCGCTCGCAAACGGTGCGCGGATGGCGCTAGCGGGGCTTATGAGCTCGCTGTCTCGCTTTCCATTTTTCTATTCCCCTACATGTTCGTGCAATTTCAGATAGTGGTGCAGTACAAGTGCATAACAAAAAAAAAGAAAAAAAAAAGAAAACAGCCTAGAGGTCAACGCTGCTGCCTGGATAGTGTAGTGGCTATCATCCGGCTTTCCCACTCATCTTTGCATGAAACTAGCCGGGACCGGGGTTCGATTCTCCGTCCAGGCACTTTTTTGCACCTTTTGCGTCCCCCTACGGAGCTGGGCGCGCCCCGCAGGCAGGGGATCTCGACAGCGCAGCTCAGCGCCGAGAACCGCTTTTTCGAAAGCTGCAGGCAAGTAGGGAGGGTGCCGCACAGCCAGGAGTGTAGCGAGAGTGTTACCTTTGCGTCCCAGTACCTTCACTGACTTGCTGCAAAGGCAGGGAGCTGAGAAAACTGCATCCGCGCCGCCAGGGACGACTATCACCGAGCTGGGGTTTCGCAATCGCCGAGCAGGGGGGTGGTCGCACTGGAGTGTCCTGTGCAACACGAACTGCTCGAACAATCATTCCTGGCCATCAAGCGCCTCGTGAGGGGCACTGGGTAGAGCGGGAGAGGCGATCGCGAAGGATTACTCCTCGCCGAGGGACTGAAGGTTCTCAGAGCCCACGCGAAAGCTGTTTGCTGCCTGCTATTTACCAATGGCGTATGAATAGAGCTCCTTCAACGGAAATCAACGGAAAGCTGTCAACACCAAGGCATTCGATTCAGCCTCGAGTGAGGCTCGACGCTAGGAGAAGGGCGAAGAGGGTGGATTCTCCCCTTCCCTTCCCGAGGCGTAGTCTGATCCTCTCAACGTCGCTGTCAAGCCTTGCAAATAGTGGCATCTTCAAAGGTTAGCCGACGTCCCTCTCCAATCCGGATGAGCTCGGCGTTGGCAAGCTCGGCGCTGGCAAGCTCGGCGCCGGCAAGCTCGACCACGGCGGCTGTCAGGAGGACGCAGAGCCCTGCCTCTCTTTGTATCGACCGCAGGCAGAGCGCAAGACTTTACGTCGTGCGCCCAGTGCACGCCTTCTGCTCCCTGCACTTGCTCTGCTCTACTCACCAATTTCACGCTCGCTTGGAAAATGGCGAGAGCCGAGCCTGAGGCGTGTAGCCTTTGGCGGTTCGCCACGCGCCGTTGTGAGTACAGCGACATCGCCACCTATCAATTCGGCGCTGTAGACGAGTATTCATGCGAGCTGCGTCGAACGAGGTCGAGCAGTAGGGAGCAAGGCAGGAAGGGAGCCCGCCGCCGAATCCCTGCCGAGACCTCACCAAAGGCAAGTACCCTCAACCGACATCTTCACCGGTATCGCAGAGCAGACAAGCCCGGAAGCGCCCTTCGCTTCTCATTGCCCTCGTTCGCCAGCTCTGCTTGAGGGCAGCTTGGGATTTGTTGATTTCGCACTCCGTACCGCGATGGCCTAGGATTGCATGGTATGGGTCGGATTTATCCAGAGAGTGTACACGAGTGAACGAGGACCTCAATGGACGTGAGGTAGAAGATTGATCATCCGGAGAGTCGAGAAAAGAGGGAAAGCGAGAGGAGGGGATTCGGGATCCATTTACTCGGCGTCGGCGGCGATGGCACGGGTGTAGACGAGCTGTAGTGGTGAAACGAAGGTCAGCGAGAGCCCTCACGAAGCGCGGAGTCCAGAGCGAACGCACCTGAGCGGTGTGGTGAACCACGGGCTTGATGAGGCCCTCACGCTCGAGGTGCTTGATGGCGACACGGGCGAGCGATCCGTTGATCTTCATGCGGTCAATGAGGATCGACTGCGAGATGAGCTTGAAGGTGGGGACCTCCTTCATGATGCGGTCGAAAGTGGGCTTGTCGCAGATGACGGCGTTGTTGGACTTGTCCTTGACCTGGAGCGATGCGGCGAGCAGGGTCAGTAAGAGGATAACGAGGGAGTATGTAGGAGAGTATAGCGCACCTTTCCCTTCGACCACTTCTTCTTCTTTCCGGCCTTGCCCTGGGTGGACACTGCTGCTGCCTTAGCCATCTGTGAGAAGGGGCGAAAGGAAGGTTAGCATCCTGTTCTGTAGCATGCGTATCTATCCCTGCTCTAGCTACGCCCTGCCCGACTGCCTCGTCTGCTGTCTCGACCCAGTCGGGCAGCGGTTCCCCCTTCCTTGTGAGTCGCGCCTGCACTCATCTCAGCCCTCCAACATCCACCTCAACAGCGCCATCGGGTGCACCACCATCATGGCCACCCCCTGCGCCTGCCCCCTGCCCTGCAGCGACCCTCCCAGTCCCAGCCCAACTCCGCCCCATCAAAATCGTTCGACCCCGGGCAGCAGACTCGTTCCCGTTGGTGCAGGCAGGCAGGCAGGTGATGGTAGAGGGTAGTCGAGTGGTGAAAGATGTGTACAGCAAGAAAGGCAGGGGAAGAGGACTTGCTTTGGTGAGTGACGAAGCGTAAGAAGAGCTGGGGGCGTTTCTCGAGGAAGTCTTGTCAGCGAGGGCTCCGTCCAGAAATGGAAAGGAGTCTGCGTCTTCTGAGAGCCCTCAGATTACAGTACAGAGAAGTCCGTTGCCTTGTTAGTCTCGCAAGCCGTTTTTCGAGAATCATGCACCAGATTCTGGGAGAGGGGTCGTCCGTTCGCTTCGGCGCTGCTCTCTCTCAAGCTGCAGGAAGAGCTGAGCTAGAAGTACTATAGCAACATACAGAGATCTGAAGCCTTTCACGCCTTCCTCCCAACACTAGCCACCACCTCATCACCATGTGCCTTCTTCCCCCTCTTCTCCGGCTCCACCGTCTTCTCATGCTCCTCCACCCACTTCAAATCATCTGCCTTTCCCCTCTTTTGGTCCTCCCGATGCCTAGCATCCTCCATCAACTCGGGTCCCATCCTTACGCCCTCCAACCCCTCCCAGCTCTCCCTAAACGCCTTGGCCTCGATCCCCTCCCACACCGAGCTCTCCTCGCTCAACAACCTCACCTCGGCCCATCCCTTCTCCGGCACCTCAAACTCCTCTCCCAACATCTCGCCCTCGACTCCCCTGCCCTTATCCTCGGCCGTGAACCTCACGCCGAACAATCCTCCTCCAACGCCTTGCAGTTTCTGGATGATCTGCCCCGTCAAATGGCGAAGGCGATCCGCTCGCATGCGCAAGAGTCGACGGAAGAAGGAGGGACCATCCTTGCGATCGACGTCGGGGACTGAGGCGACAAAGCTGAGTCCTCGAGGGTGGGCGTTGCTGAGGCGGGCGAGGGTTTCGGCGAGGGGGCGAGTGGGGAGGGTGACGGTGACGAGGGGTACGATGAAGCGTGGGTGGAAGTAGGGCGGTGGTGGAGGGGTCCAAGAGTCGGGAACGGGGGGAAGAAGGGAAGGGACGGGTCCGCCGAGCTCTTCATCGGTGAGGGAGGGGTTGGCGGCTAGCGCCTTCTTCCTGGCCAGCCGCGCCGCGTGGATGGGTTTGTTGAGTACGCTCCTTTCCTGAGGACTGCCGGGCCAGATGGTGCGGTCGCAAAAGTCTCTGCTCTCCTCCCAGCACTGCCAGCCCGCCTCCCTCGCGACCGGCTCCTTCCGCCTCCCCTTGACCTTCTGTACCATATCCACCCTCGCCTCCCTCCAATTCCCATAATTCAGGTACCTGAACCTCGTCTCGAGCTCCGTGGCCTTGCAGACGCCCGAGAAGGTCTCCCGCCGAACGGCTCGACCGAGCTCCCAGCGCATGGGATAGCGAGTGACGGCGAGGTAGACGACGTGGGGCTCGTAGGCTTCGTTTGAGGGGCGAATTCGATCGGGTCCGACGCGAAGAGCATGCGAATCCTTCTCCTTGCGGGTTGGGTCGAGGGTATTGAGAAAGGCGAGGTGTCGAGGCTGGGTGAAGCCGCCCATGTCTGTTCGAAGAGGGTTCAGCGGGTGTACGAGAGCACAGAGAGAGAGCTCAGCAACAGCTCACACGTCTTGGTAGGGGTGAGCTGAGCCGTGAGATCCTTCCTCTCCAACCGCTCTGCTCGCTGAATCCTCCTCGCCGCCCGCTTGGCCAGCTCAACCTCGTCCGGCGGTGGTCCAGCGGGTGGATTCCGAGGCATGCGCTGCCTGACTGGTCGAGGTGCAGCTTGTGTGCGACGACGGAAAGTTGAAGAGGAAGAGCTGGCATCGTCGCCATCGTCTGCCCATGAGCGCTGGGCGTAGGAGCGAGCGAGGGGCGGCGTAGTCGACGTAGAAGCTATCGAGCTACATCTAAGTGCCGGCCGAAGGGACCGTAATGAGATGCAAGCCATGACGAAGGAGAACGAGGAGCGCGCACTTCGCAACCTCGCGAGTCTTGGGCTCTTGCCATACATTCAAATCGCCATGAAGGGTCGCCCGCCAGCAGCAGAGCGGACTTTCACCTCTCAACTTGTAGAGGACAAGCTACAGGCTGTTTCCCTGCAGATTGGAGACCCTCAACTCGCGATCATCTTCGCCCAGTGTTGGCTCTCAACACTCGACACCACGGTGTTCGCTCATGACGGCGATTCGAAGCAAAGGGATCACACGCGAGCTAGACCTACATCTTGGATCATTACTGGTGAGTTTTAACTTGTTCCTTTCGGCTGCAGGTCCACGCTCAACCCCGCATCTCCCTTCCGCTTCGGCTGATGCTCTGCAGGAGATATTCCCGCTACCTGGCTCCGCGACTCGGCTTCTCAAGTGGTATATGACCCTCCTCTCTCTCCTCTTCGGCAGCTCATCGCTGATCTTTCGCTCGCCCGGGCAGTCGGCTTACCTCCCCCTCCTCTCGACTCCCTCGACGTCTTCGCACGATTGGACCGTCCTCTACCGCTTGGTTCTCGGCGCCGTCTACTCGCAAGCCTCCTGCATCCTCCTTCACCCCTTCTCCAACGCCTTCATCCCGCCCACCTCGACCGTCCAGCCCGACAATACGGACCGAGTGCACCCTCCACAGCCCTCCAGAGCCGATTCTGCTGAAAGGCACAAGAAGCATCCCAAGCCTCGCCCACCACCGCAAATCCGTGTCTGGGAGTCCAAGTACGAGCTCGACTCGCTCGCCTCCTTCCTCACCCTCTCGGCTTCGCTCGTGCGCTCTTCGCATCGAGTAGACCCACTCTTCAACCCGGAATGGAGAGAAGCAGTTCGGCTCGTTATCCGAGTATGCAGGCTGCAGCAGAGGGGTACAAATGAGGAAGCAGAGTTGCTCGGCGCACCGTGGTTGGGACCGAAGCGGCCGAAGGAGGAGGAGGGAGTGGGAGAGTGGAGCTGGAGAGGGGAGAGGAGGTATGAGGGAAAAGATGGGGTGTATCGGTTTGAGCGGGAGACAAGAGCGGGGAGTGAGACTCGCTCGCTGGGAGGGTTGGGAGAGCCGGCTCGGCGATGTGGTCAGTCTTGCCTGCCTTTTCTTCTCACGATGATGCTGACCACTTTTCGTCTTGCGCAGGACTCATCAAATCAGCCTTCCGTCCATCCGACGACGCCACAGTTCTTCCCTTCCTCATCCCTTCCAACGCTTTCCTCTCGGTCGGCGCCCTCTCGCTCGCCGAGATCATCTCCGAGACCGTCGCCAGTCCCGAGGTCGAACTCGAGGCAGAAGCACGGAAGGAGCTGTCTACCGTCGGCGTCGAGCTGCGAGAGTTGGGCGAGGAGGTGCGAGACGCGGTCTGGCGGGAAGGAGTCGTGACGGTGCGAAATGAGGAGGGCATCGAGGAGCACGTTTTGGCATATGAGGTCGATGGCTTCGGTCGGTCCTTCTCTAATCTCTCGTAGGATCCGATCACTAACTACTTTGCTCGCCAACAGGCTCCCATCTCATCGCCGACGACGCCAACGTCCCCTCCCTCCTCTCCCTCCCCTTCCTCGGTTTCCTTTCCTCCTCCGACCCGACCTACATCGCGACACGAAAGCTCATCCTCTCGTCTCGCAACAAGTGGTTCTTCAAAGGAAAAATGGGCGAAGGTATCGGGGGGATGCACATTGGTGCGTTTGCTTTCGTCTACGAGCTGAGCGCCTGCTGATCCATTGCTCGATCAGGCGAGGGCTTCGTCTGGCCCATGTCTATCATCACTCGCGCTCTAACTTCGGATGACGACGAGGAGATCCTCGACTGTCTCTCGACGCTCAAGAGCACCACCGCCGGGACTGGTCAGCCTCTCCGTCGCTCTTTCGCTTCTCGCGCTGACCCTCATCGCAATAGCATTCATGCACGAGTCGTTCCACGTGTCTGATGCTCATAATTATACACGCTCTTGGTTCGCATGGGCAAACGGGATGATGGGTCAGTTGGTGCTGAAGCTCGCCGAGGAGAGACCCGATTTGCTGAATTAGAGAGTAGGGAGATGGAGTAGAAGCCGTAGATACCCCGAAGCTATTATATATCAGTATTACGCATCGTGCTCCTATTCACTGTAGAGCATCAGGGACCATTCAAGGCGACCTAATCTTCTCTTCTTCGCCTTCGCCGAAATGTCCCTGCGCCCCTGTGGCCTCAGCGAGCGTGCGCTGCTGGCGTTGAAACCTGAACCAGTCGCCCAGGAGTAACTTCTGTATCTCTGCTTGTGCAGAAGACAGCGAGAACCTCTTTCGCCTCTTCCCTGCTTTGCGAGGGGCTGCTCGGCGGTTCTGGCGCTGAACTAGAATTGCTCGAAAGAGACGAGGCAGCTTGCTACAGCAGGGAGGGGTCCATTGATACCATTAAGACCGATTACACTCAACCACTGAAGCTCGGAGCGACTTTGCGAGAAGAGCAAATCTGACTGAACCTCTCCTTGCTCTCCGTCGCTGCTCGACTCTCAACTCCGACATGGAGGGCTGGCACCGATCCCACGAGCATCCACGCATGCAGAGCTCGCCGCAACGTACAGCATCACTTTCGCCCGCTCGCTCTGGCGCTTCGACCCCGCCGTTACTCTTCACCACCCCGCGCTCGCCCGTCGAGGACCTACCAGAGCTCGACTCGCTGGACGCCCGCATCCGCCTACTAGAGATCAATCAGCTCTCACCTCGCAAGTCGCCGCGCAAGATGCCTCATGCTACATTACCGCCGCCAGAGCCTGCCAGTTTCAGCGAGTGAGTCTGCTCCGGAGAGCTGGATGAAACAGAGGACAAAGCTGATCCCCCTTGAACACCTACAGACCACTCTCACTCCTCGCTCAATCCCTCATCACTCTCGAAAACTCCCACACTGCCACTCTCGTCTCATCGCGAGATTCCGCGCGTCATGCGCTTCGCTACGCGCTGGAAGGAGTGCTCGACCTCGCTATCGATATGTCGGGCACGTCGATGAGCGCTCAGGATGTACTCAAGTCTTTGATGGAGGAGAGCGATCTCGTTAGGCCGACCCAGCAGCTCGGCGAGGCAAAGGAGGAAGTCTCCGCCGCTGCCCCTTCAGCGACGCCGAGCACGACTTCCACCGATGGCCGCCTGACCGCACTGGAGCAGTCGACTGCGGCTTCACAAGCTGCTATCCTCGACCGCCTCGCCAAGATGGAGAAGCAGATCAAGAAATCGGCTCGGAGGTCTGAGAAGGAGGCATCGGCGGCGGACGGGGAGAGGAAGGCAGAGGGCAGCAGGTGTGATTGCGCTGCGCAGGAGATTGCCATGGAGAAGCGGAAGGAGCGCATGGAGGCTGAGGCGAAGGATAGGGAGGAGGCTTTGGTGAGTTGCGCCGAGCAGACTGAGCTCTCCGATTCACCTTGGATGCCCCCGCTGACCATCCACTTCCACTCCTCTACTACCAAACAGCTCTCCAAGGTCATGCCGATGGTCAAGCAACACCGAGCCGACCTCAAGCTCGCCACGGCCGTCGCGAGCGAGCGCTTCCGCAAGCAGGCCTTGGCGCAGGTGCAGGCATCGCTACGCGCCTCACGAGCAAAGAACGAGGAAGGGATCCACTCTAGCGAATCGAGTCGATTCCTCAGCTGGTACTGTATGTCCCCTCTTGCGCCGCATTTGTCGGCGCCGAAGGTGACCGCTCACTCTCTTCGCAGGCGAGACGACGGGATCCGCCAAGCCCACCATCGAGCCACCAACACCAGAGAACGGCAGGACCTACTTTGAGATCTCGGTCGAGGGTGCCAGGCTCGGCTTTGGGAAATCGCCCGAGGCCGCTCGCTGTGATGCTGCCCTCTTCCTCCGAACGAACGATCTCAAGCTGGACGACGGCTGGAGAGCGCACGTCGAGTCGACTTTGGACGACGCGGATCTCGCCATGGTGGAGGAGATCGGCTCGGCGTTGCAGAGGGAGAAGTCGGCGTACGAATCGAGGCTGGCTTCGCTCGGTTGGCGGTTGGAAGAGGATGCGAGGGGTGTATTGTACCGCAGTGGTCGTTCATAGTATCAGGAAAATGTACATAGTCAATTCGCTTGCATCAAGTCAATGACTTGGGAAGGCGGTCTCGGCCTCTGCGAAATGAGAACTTGGGCGCGCGCGAAGTCCATCTTGGCCTCTCTCCCTCCAGCTCGCGAGTTGAACTCTTGTTCCAGCTTCTCCTCTCGACCAGCCGCGCTTCCATTCACTTGGATTGCCCGCTCTCCTCCTCCTCCTCCTCCCCTCTTCCCTCAGCTCCCCCCTCTCTTTCCTTTCTTCCAGCCCAGCTCACAATGGCCGCTCCCACGACTCAATACGCCTGTTCGTCACGTCTGGCTCTCGTTTTCGAGGTGCAGGAAAGCTCACAGGATCTACACACCTACAGACCGCTCCCTCAAGGCCCTGGGACTCGTCTCTGCTGCCCCTTCTTACGACCCCGTCGCCTCGTTCCAAAAGTGAGTCCGCCTCGCCGACACGACACCTTTTGTCGCTCTGTTCGACCTCTCGGAGCGCGGTGGGCATGTTGGAAGATGGCTATGTGGCGCATGTAGCGATTCAGCGTGCTACAGAAGCGCGAGACGGAGCGAGCAGCCGTCAAGAGCATGGAGCGAGATGGAAGGAGTTGTGGTCGGTCGTTGCAACTGGGGAAGGCTACACGGGTGGACAAGAATACCGGGGGAAAGGCTGCAGGCTTTTGGGAAGCGACCAAAGCTGCTTGCCGCTCTTACGAGGCTACAGACGAGTTGTGCACACGCACCGTCACCCCGCACCTAGCAGGAGCTCGTGTACTGACCTTCGCCCCTCTCCTACAGGCCTGAAGGAGCCGTCAAGGTGTACCGTTACTCGCCTGACGGACGCTACTTTGCTTCGGCCACCTCGACCAGGTTCGTCTGCTTTTGTCTCGAGGTGCGCGAGCTCAGCTGACCTTTCTCCGCTCCCTGTAGTGTGGTGATCCTCGATGCCAACACTGCTGCCGTCGTTTCCGAGATTCAGTACAAGGGTGTCATCGACCTCGCTTTCTCGCCTCAAGGAACCCAGGTTCAGACGTGGGAGAGGCATGGTGCGTCGACTTCGGTCGCTTTCGAGGAGTCCTCTGAAGCTGACCTGCATCTTCCAAAACAGTCAAGCCCGCCGACGGAGAGCCACCACACCTCAACCTCAAGGTCTGGGATACCCTCAGCGCTACTCAGATCACTGCCTTCTCGCAGAAGGCTCAGGATGGATGGTTCGGCTTGCTCTCCTTTTCATGCCGTTCGAACAGGTTTGCTGACCATTACCAACCCCACAGGCAACTTCAGTACACCGAGGACGAGTCCAAGGCTGTCCGCGTTGTCACCAACGAAGTGCACGTCTACAACCCCGCCGACTGGTCGAAGAACATCGTCGACAAGCTTCGTATGGAGGGCGTCACCAGCTGCAGCGTCTCGCCTGGCAAGAACGCCGCTGTCGCCCTTTTCGTCGCAGAGAAGAAGGTGCGTATCGTGCTGAAGCTCTCGCGAGGAATCTAAAACTGACGCTCGGCGTTCGGCTTTCACAGGGCGCTCCCGCTTCGGTCAAGATCCACTCGCTCACCTCGCTGTCGTCCATGTCGGGATCCAAGACCTTCTACAAGGCCGACAAGATCCAGATGAAGTGGAACAAGTCGGGAACGAACCTTCTCTTCCTCACTCAAACCGAGGTCGACAAGACGGGCAAGAGTTACTACGGAGAATCGAACCTCTACCTCATGGCTGCCGCCGGACAGTTCGACTGCCGCGTCACCCTTGGTCAGTCTCTCACGTCTTCGACCAAGAGCCGAGAGCTGACTACTCGCTCCCGCCGAGCAGACAAGGAGGGAGGTATCCACGACTTTGCCTGGTCGCCCAACGACCGCGAGTTCTCCGTTACCTACGGATGTGAGTGATCCTCGTCCTTCTTCAGTTGCAGAGCGAACGAGCTAAGACTCCTCCCTCTCGGCGCAGACATGCCCGCCAAGACCGTCATCTTTGACGTCCGCGTCCACATCATCAACGATTTCGGCACCCACCCTCGTAACTTCCTCGCCTACAACCCTCAAGGCCGCCTCCTCTGCATTGCTGGCTTCGGCAACCTCGCGGGTCAGGTCGACATTTGGGATCGCAAGACGCTCAAGAAGGTCTGCACTTTCGACGCGCCCAATACTAGTCATTGCGAGTGGAGTCCCGATGGACGGTACTTGATGTGCGCGACTCTCAGTCCGAGGTTGAGGGTCGACAACGGCATGCGGATCTTCCACTACACCGGAGCGCTCATGCATTTCGAGTCGATCGAGGAGCTCTACCAGGTAAGTGTTTGATCTTTTCTTTGTCGACGGCGATGAGTGGGAACTGACTTCTCTCCCCCACAGGCATCATGGCGGCCTCAGAGCGCCGAGTTCTTCCCCTTCGGCGGTCCTCTCGAGGCTGCTCCTTCGGCCGGCATCTCGGTCGCCGCCGCTGCTCCCCCCAAGCCTGCTGGTACGTCTCTCGTCTCTCATCGAACCTTGAGCACCACAGAAGCTAATCTCTGCCTCGCTCAACAGCCGCTGGAGGAGCTTACCGCCCGCCTCACGCTCGCGGTACCCTCACCCCCACGCTCTTCAAGCGCGAGGACGAGGGAGGAGCCGCCTACAACCCCGCCAACGGCTCCAACACCTTCCCCGCCCAAGGCAACGGTCGCACCTCGCCGTCGTTCCAGTCTCGCGGACGGAGAACCATCCCCGGAGCCGCTCCCCCCGCCGAAGAGGACGCCACAGCTGCTACCGCCACCAGTCGACGAGGCAAGAAGAAGGAGAACCAGAAGAAGAACGCCAGTGGCGCTTCGACCCCGCTGGCAGCACCTGTAGCGGTCGCCCCTGCCCCGGTGGCCGCGGCGGCTCAGTTGGAGGCCGAGGCAGCGGCGTTGAGCTCGGATGATAAGAAGAGGAGGGCGTTGATGAAGAAGTTGACGGCGATCGATCAGCTCAAGGCCAAGAAGGCGGCCGGCGAGAAGCTCGAGTTGACCCAGCACAAGAAGCTCGATAGGTGGGTTGCTGTTCCCTCTCATTCGCTTCTCTTCGGCGGCTGACTCTTCACCTTCTTCAACAGCGAGGCCGAGATTCGCAAGGAGCTCGCCGCCCTCGACGTCAAGTAGATGGTCGCCGTCTTTCGCCTCGTCCCTCGGCGCTTATTCGACCCGTCACTATCATCGATCTCCCCACCTCCCCCTCACATCGCAATCGCAATTCACTTTTACGATTGAGGAACTTCCTGCGGCAGTCAGCGAGAGATTCAAGAGATGGCGAGACGACCGCTTCGTGCTCGCGCCGAGCCTGTTCTTCGTCGAGACTTTAAAGGGAGCTAGGTACTCGACATCGAGATGGACATGGCACGTCGCTTCATTCTTCTCACCCATCGCAGAACGCATCTAGCCTCAGCAACCGACGTTCTGTTTCATTTCACCGAACACGAGCACGACTCCTCGCGAGCACTCGGCGCTCTATACCCACAGCCTAGTGGATGGACTTGTCTCCCAGGGTCTGACCGTTGATAACAATAGGCTTCGCGGGAAGGAGAACGTACACCATGCCTTGAGAGTACAGCAGGTCAGGACGATGGCTCAGAAAAGGAGAAAGGGAGGACTTACGAGCCCATTGCGTCTCGCTAGGGTTGCGCCAAAGGTGATCCGTTCCCCTCTGCACAACCATCTCGCCTTGCTTGATGTGCGTGCGAGATCCGTCGGACAACTCGAGCTGTACGAAGGTGCCGAGACGTCAGCTCGGCGATACTTCGGCGGCTGTTTCCGCTCGCCTCGGCCAGGAATGCAAGAGACGAGCTACAGGAAGACAAGGAGACGCATCGTACCTCAATGCTGCCAAAAAGAACGAAGCCGTAATCGATGGAAGTCGTTCGGTGCATGGGAGAGGTGTGCCCAGGCGGCATGTCCACGTAGCGGACCACAGACCCGTCTGAGCAGGTGCAGATCAGTACTGCTACAGATCTGCGAGCTTAACGATCAACTCACTAGCGTTGGTGAGCTCGCCAATCTTGAGAGTCGCGCCGTCGACTTCCTGCGAGCGACGAGCTTCAGCACCTTTGCCTTCCTGCCTTTATGTCGCTCGTCACCCTACCTCCTGTATCTCAGCAGGATGCTCGTCCGTCACCCAGGCCAATGAGAAGGTCACTCCGTCGCTGGTCCCCTTGACGGGAATGCGCTCCACCTCGTCTTGAATCCAAACTCGCGCTGCTCCTTCGGCGCTGTGGCTCGTTACGACTCGTCGGATTGGGGGCAGAGTTGATGGTGCCATTCTGTATTCTCTGTTGCTGTCGTGAGGTGAGTCGTCTACCTCAACGGAGCCTCCGTCTTTGGACCCCGATGCGAGGTGGGCGTGCGGTGGTGCGGCCGAGCGGGGTGGGAGAGATTGCAGGGAGGTGGGGCGCGGGTGAGGAAAACTGAGAGGAAAAACAGCTCTTCCCTGTACTACAACAAGCTGAACCCGGCTCCACAGCAAGCAGACGCCAACAGCCCGCACATCCTCGCCCGCCCAGCATGCCCATCCCTCATCCAGTTCCCGGCGCCAACGCCATTCGCACCGTGGAAACTCTCCCTACGATGATCTTTGAAAAGAACGTCGACATCCCTCTCAAGGACGGCGGACTCTGCCGCGCCAACGTGTATCGACCCCTCCCCTCCCCTTCCCTTTCTTCTCCCTCCCAACGATTCCCTGTCATCATGACCTACGGCCCGTACGGTAAAGACTACCCCTACTCCGAGTTCAACGTCGCTTCATACTTGGAGATTCCCGACGAGCAGAAGAGCGAGCATTCCGCCTGGGAGACGCCTCACCCCGAGGTGAGCCTTTCGCTTCCTTTCGCTTCGTCCGATGCTCCCGCCGAAGCTGACCTTCCCTCTTTTCAACAGTACTGGACTGCACAAGGATACGTCGTCCTTCGCGTCGACGAGCGAGGAATCGGTAGCTCGCCCGGCTTCATGGACACCATGTCGGATCACACGAGCCGCGACTTCGCCGAGTGCATCGAGTGGGCCGCCGAGCAAGACTGGTCGAACGGGAAGATTGGACTGCTCGGCATTTCGTACTTTGGTGGCTCTCAATGGAGGGTTGCTGCACGAAGGCCCAAGGGTCTCGCCTGCATCATTCCCTGGGAAGGTGAGCGCCGAGCTTTCTCCTCTTCGCGGGTTTCCCTCTCAAACCTCCGGCTGGAGCTGACCTTTTCCCATGCGATAGGCATGACCGACTACTATCGTGACCGAGTTCGCCAGGGAGGCATCCTCTCCAACAACTTTATCAAGTTTGCACGTCTTTCGGCGTGAACTCGCTTTCAGAGACTACGGCTGACCGTTCCCTGTCGCAGTGGTGGGATCGTCAAGTCGTTACGATGCAGTATGGTAACAGCAAGAAAGCCGTTCGCACTTGGGGTGAGTCTCTCGGTCAAGGCGAGGACCGAGCGCAAGTTTAGCTGACTGGCTTGCTTGCACTTTCACAGGTCCGAACGGCCCTGTAGGCCAAGCTTTGGGTGCGTTTTTGATCCCCTAACTCTCGACACAAACTCATCTCGCTGATCCTCCTCTCGCTGCTCTAGGTCCCGAGTGCATCGAGGGCTCGCTCTCCGAGGAAGAGCTCGTTGCCCTCCGCAACGACCAGACCATCGACAACCGCCAGCATCGCTACCTCGACGAGCCTTACCATCATAGCCGAACTTACGATCTCGGCGCCATCGAGGTTCCCACTCTCTCGGTCGCCAACCTCGGCGGCATTACCCTGCACCTTCGCGGCAATGTCGTCGGCTACCTCGAGGCTGGAACTCCCAACAAGTGGCTCTGGTTCATCTCGGGCAGGTGAGGTCGTCTGGTTCACTTTCCATCGCGAGAGCTGAGCTGACTTCTCGCACGCGAAAGGCATGACCTCCCCTTCTACCTTCCTCACTACGTCGCTCTTCAGAAATCCTTCCTCGACGCATGGCTCAAGGGCGAGGATGACCGAGGCTGGCTCAAGGGCCCCAACGTCGATGTTCCCGCCGTTTCGCTCCTCGTGCGCAAGGGGAATCCCGGCTTCAACTCGAACGAGGCCGAGGCAACCTACATCGCTCGCCCCGAGACGTCTTGGCCTCTCGAGCGCACTCAGTACAAGCGCTTCTACCTTCACTCCGACTCTCTCGCCCTCGAGCCCGCCACGGAGCAGGCGACGGTCGAACTTCAAGCTCTCGGCAAGAGCGAGCCCCTCCAACTCGCCTACACCTTCGACAAGGAGACTGAGATTGCGGGACACCCTCTCGCCAGCCTCGTCGTCAGCGTCGAGAAGAAGGAGGATGGATCTCACCCCAAGGACGTCGATCTCTTCGTCACCCTGCGCCATATCGACCCCGAAGGCAACGAGGTCTTTTACACGGGCACCGCTGGCGACCCCGTGCCCCTCTGCAAGGGCCTCCTTCGCGGCTCTCTCCGTGCCATTGACACCACCTCCCCTCGCCATCGCCCTTACCTCCCTCACCGCAACTACGAGTCCAAGGACGTCTCCTACCTCGAGCCGGACGAGCTCTACACCCTCCTTGTCGAGATCTGGCCTACCACCGTGGTCGTTTCGCCTGGTGGGAAGATTGTCTTTGAGGTGAGTCCCCTCCCCGATGAAGGGCGTGGACCATGCGCGGAACGAGCGAGCGCTGACTTCTCTCGCGCGCAGATTGCTACCGCAGACACGCAAGGATGCGGTATCTTCTTCCACCATGATCCTACTGATAGGTGCGTTGTATTTTTTCGGGATTCGAGCTTGGCTGACCCTCGTTGTTCTCTCAGGGATGAGACGACATTCGGAGGGAAGAACATCCTTCATTTCGGCGGCGAGCACGAGAGTTGTGTGCAGCTTCCCATTGTGTAGACTCGTACAATGCTTAACGAAGAAGCCTTCATGCTGCCCCTTGGTCTTCTGGCAGAGTACCGCGAGCCGTTCGAGTTGACTGCTCGGCTCGGCTCGACTCCATCGCCGAGTTCGAAAGCTGCAGTCGGAGGGCATCAAGCAGGTGCGAGAGAACCATATGCTCGCACACTCGACGCGAATCGTCTTGCCGCGAAGTAACGAGAACGCCTCTGCTTTGCACGCCGAGCTCTACAACTTGGCCTTCGACTCCAACTCCCACAAATGCTGATTCTCCTCACCCTCCTCATGCACCCCATAACCAAAGAAGATGCGCTCCGGATCCCACTTCTCCCTGATCTGCACCCACTTAGCCCAATGCTCGTCGCTCATGAACTTGGCCGGTCGAGTCTTGAGGTCCGAGTCGCCGAGGTATTGACCAGGAGAGCCGCCCGGTCCTCCTCGCTTGCTGTCGATGGCAGCGAACGTCTCTGCGAGCCAATTGCGGCACAGCTGGTCCTCGCCGCCATTGGGGTCGGTCGACATGAGGTCTGAAGGAGACTCATAGTTAGCCTCGGCGAGCAGAAAGCGAACGGAGGGAGGAATACGCACAGGTAGCAAAGTAATGCTCCGTTTGAATATCGAACGCCATGTCGGGCAGCTTGCGGAGAGGTCCTTGCGAGTAATAGAGCGTGTACGAGCTGAGCGAGACGAGAAATCAGCGCCAGCTCGTCGACGACAGGCAGGCGGAACTCACTCCTTGGTAGGCAGTTCCACGAAACCTCGACGAAGAGAGTCGGCGATCTCCTTGGGTGATCCTCGGATCCATGCATTGTTGCAGAAGAAGCGACACTCGGGCGGGTTGTCGCGCTCTTGAAGGTCGTACTCTTCGGCGAAGCTAGTCGGCGCGTAGGGGACGTTGAGGAGAGCATTCTTGATCCTGGGGCACTGCTGAAGAAGAGCGAGAGCCTCAGCCGCATCGCCTTGGTCCTCCTTCCACACGGTGGCCGAGATGACGAGGAGGGGGTCTTCGGGCTTGCCCTGCGACTCGGGCAGGCAGCGGAAGCGGGAAAGGCCGAGGTAGACGAGCTCGACGTCCAGATCTATGGAAGAGCCAAAGTGTGAGCTACTGTTGATCCTTGCGCGGAGAAGGAGAGATCGGCGAGAAAGTTCGTCTCGAGACTCACCGAAAGAAGGGCAGGCCTTCTGAAACCACTCGAAAGTCTCTTGATACTCGCTAGCCTCGAATATGAGGATGGCTTTGGACATGATTTTGGGGAGGGGAAGAGTTCTGAGACGGAAGCGAACCTGCGAGGGAAATCAGGTCGTCAGCCCTTGTTCGGCGAGCGCCGAGAATGAAAAGCTCACCACTACGCCAAAAAATCCTAGTCCAGCGCCTCGCGCAGCCCAAAAGAGATCCGAGTTGACCTTCTCGGATGCGGTGACGACTTCCACGCGACCATGGCGAGCGACGACGACGTCCATGCTCTCGATGTACTCGCACGCCCATTTCCAGCCGCGACAGTTCCAGCCTTGACCTGAGGAGCAGAGCAAGAGTGAGCGCTGGCTTTGAGAAGAAAAGGGTGAATGAGAGCTCACCGCCTTGCAAGAGGAAGCCTCCGACGGCGACCGAAGGGCAGTGACCTGAGTTCGGCGATCCAGGTCAGCCCTTGCGCCGAGGACGAACAGCGGGCGAGGACTCACCTCCAGGGAAGCAGCGACCTCGCTCGCGGAGATACTCAACGTTGATCATGCGACCGGTGGAAGAAGGGCTGACCGTCACGACGTTGGTCTTCTCGTCGAGCGCGAGCTCTCGGAGGTTCTCTAGGTCGATGAGAAGGGCTCCATCCCTCAAAGACCAAGCGGGCCAGCTGTTAGATCGAAGCGAGAGTAAGAGTAAGTCAGTCGAGGAGTGGGAAAAGCTACACCGAGAGCCGCTCACCTGTGCCCTCCGCTGCGAACGGTGACCTTGAGGCCCTTCTCTTTCGCGAGGGCGACTCCGGCGACTACGTCTTCAATGGATGTCTGTTTGTTGATAATGAGTGAGCTCAGCTCGACCGAGAAGACAGGCGGCCCAACTTACAGCCTTGACGATGCCGGCGGGAAAGCGCTGCGGGCGATGTTTGTTGAAGATTCTGATGAGGCGCGTAGTGTAGGGGTGGGGTTGAAAGGGGGCGTAGACGAGCAGGTGAAGTGCAGAGAGCCGTCAGCGCGAGGACAGCAGAGCGAAAGAGATGGAGCGGCGGTTGAGCGGCACTCGCAGCACTTACCTGCCTACACGCTGCTCCTCATACGCAAGCGAAGCAGACTTCCAAGTGATGTCGAGTCCCATTTGCTGCTGTAGTTAGGTGGAGGGGGAACCGAGCGAGATGCGAGAAGCGGAAGGAGAAGAACCTCGGGAGGATGGGGCTCCATCTCAGCCGCTCTCCCCATCTCCAGCTCGCTTCACACGCCAAGCCAGAGCAGCCCAGGTACACCATCGACTCAAACTACTATGCCGTCCGTCGCCCCAGCTGCTGGAGTTCGTGCAGAAGCCCCCGATGCTGGTCACAAGCAGCCAGAAGCCACGAAAGGCTGGAGGGTGAGCTGTCCTTCGCGCGTAGAGGAGCTCGAATACAGCTATTGACGAACTTCACTCACAGCTCAATCATACCTGCTACCGCATTCGCGATCCTGCAGTCTCGCTCCCTTTCTACCAAGACGCGCTCGGCCTGCGCCTCTTCTTCGTCTTCAATGCAGGCGCCTTCACCGTCTACTACTTCGGATACCCTTCAGACGATAGAGAGACAGTCGAGGTGGACGATGTCAGAGCCATGCAGCAACGAGAAGGCTTGCTTGAGCTGTGAGTCCAGCTCCGCTCGTTCAGCAGCTCGCCTTGCGCCATTGCTGATGCGGTGACTCGACCGGCAGAGTCTACAGCGCCGGTGCCAAGGTCCCTGCACACGGAGCTTACGGTCACATTGTGCGAGATGACCTCTTTTTGTCCGTCCTCGGCGTTCGCTCACGCTCGGCTTTGCTTCAGGGAATCACCGTACCTTCGGTCGAGCAGGCTGTAGAGCGTCTCACAGGGTTTGGTGCTACCATGGTGAAGCCTCTAGGCTCGGCGGAAGAACCGTCGCTCCCTGCAGGTCATGAACCGCTCCCGACCGGCTTCGCCAAGGTGCTACAGAAGATCGCATTCGTCCAGGACCCTGATGGTGAGTTTCAGAGCCTCCTCAATCAATACTACAGAGCTTAACTGATTCTTTCCACCTACAGGCCACTGGATTGAGATTGTCCCCTTGCAAATCCACGCCGAGTGAGCGAGTTTCGGCGCTCGGCGCTTAGCAGCCTCATCTAGTTATCGTCGCAATACATTTTCGTTCGAGCTCTGGCTTATGCGAAGGCATTAAGAAGTCAGTTTTGGACCCCGAGCCGAACAGTGGCCGCGCTGTACCGCTCTAATTCTACCTTTTCGGCCCGCCTCAGCCTCTGCACCGCATCTGCTTCCTCCTCGATTCATCTCGTCTCCGATTCTTTGCCTTCTACTTCAGCTGCTTCTTGTTGGAATCGCACCTTTGTACATGGTACAGCGGCTCCCACTCGGCTTACGGAGGGGCCTGGTTCGATCAGAGAAGTGGGGAACGGAAGCTGGACTCGAGCTCTGCCTTTGACGTTGACCTTGTCGCTTCTCCTGCAGCTTTCGCATCATGCCAATCAGCACAGCTACTCTCTCATTGAATCTTCCTGGTGTTGCACTCGTTACGGGAGGGGCAAGTGGCTTAGGAGCGTGAGTTTCACCGGTTCAGCTCTCAACCGGCTAAGCTCACCTTCTTCGCTTCTACAGAGGCATTGTACTTGCTTTCGCAGATCTGGGAGCAAAGGTTGTAATTGCCGATATCAACCTCGCTGGTGCCGAGAAGGTGAGCGTTTTCAGGGCT
This sequence comes from Leucosporidium scottii, assembly GCA_003054985.1. Taxonomy (NCBI): domain Eukaryota; kingdom Fungi; phylum Basidiomycota; class Microbotryomycetes; order Leucosporidiales; family Leucosporidiaceae; genus Leucosporidium; species Leucosporidium scottii. The sequence goes on from MWVB01000025.1 coordinate 115,515, forward strand.
GCAGATACTTGAGGAAAGAGCTGATCCCTCTCGACTCGTTCAGCTCGCCGAGAAGGTCAACGCCGCGTATCCTGGACGAGCGCTCGCTGTCCGTACGGATGTGGCGAGCATCTCCGATATCAAGGGTGCCGTCGAGAAGACGGTGGAGCACTTTGGCCGACTAGGTGCGAAGCCCATCATCCCCTCCTCTTGACCGAGAGCTCACCACAAACCCTTTTACACCTCCACTGACTCCTCAATCACGCTCATAGACTATGCTATCAACTCGGCTGGGCTCGTCGTAGGCGGCAACACGGTCACGAGCATCGCCGAGACCGACGAGGAGGCTTACGACAAGATTCAGGCCGTCGACGCTCGTGGCGTCTTCTTCTGCATGAAGCACGAGCTCCAGGTGATGCTCATGCAGAGCCCTCTCTCTTCTTCGGCAAGGTCAAGCCGCGGTGTCATCATCAACATGGCGTCTCGAGCGAGTTTGGAAGGAGTGCCAAAGTTCGGCGCGGCAAGTTTCGCTTCTCGAAGAGGGTAGTAGCTATCGCTGATCCGGTTCTTCTCACTCTAGTATTGTTCTGCCAAGCATGCAGTCCTGGTGAGCTGTTTTGTCGTCTCCTTCCCGCTTCGCTCGCTCATTCCGACCCTCCCTTCTCCAGGGAATGACTCGAGTCGCCGCTGTTGGTCAGTAGCTGGCTCAGCAACAGCCACGAAAACGTTCTGAATCTCTTTCGTCTACCAGAGCACGCCAAGGATCGTATCCGAGTTGTCGCCGTCTGCCCAGGTGAGTTTTACATCGCCGAAGTCAAGTCGCGCTCCGCTCACGAAGGTCTGTTCCCCTTTGTAGGTCTCATCATTACCCCCGGACACGTCAAAGCTGCGAAAGAGGTTGACGACATGCTTCTTGCAAAGGTAAGCTCCGTCTAACCGGCTTCGGCGCGCCCACCGAAAGAGGGATAGCTAACTCGCTTTGCTGTAGGTCCCAATGAGCCGCTTTGGAACCGTCGACGAGCTGATTGACTCCATAACCTGGCTCTGCTCGGACATGGCGAGCTACGTCACTGGTAGCGCGTTCGAGGTTGACGGGGGATGCGCTGCAATCTGAACTCGGTGAATCGAACGAAGCCTTGTTGGAGAAGCTGCGCTCTAAAACCTTCGTGCGCTTCAGCATCTTGATTTTGAAATATTTCTTCTTAGTTCTGCCCGCTGTGGCTCGACCTCCCGAGCGGGGACGACGGGAACGAAAGAAATGGCAAGCTCGGCGAAGGTCTCGCGCTGGCTTCGCTTCGCCACCAGCAGAACTCGAGCAGCCCAGAAGCTGCTGCAGAAAAAATGTTCAAGGCTTCCATGACGATGCATATCTGCAAAAACTACACAGCCCTACTGCCTTGCTTCAGTGATCCACTCAATCTCATCGCCAAGCAATTGACTCGCCCTCAAATCACCCGAGCTGCGGGTCCAAGACGAGTCAGTGAAGCTTCTCAAAAGACATGAGCGGCTCTTCACTCACCGAGCGTGCCCTTCAAAGTTCTCGGCACGAGCAGCTCGACCACAGAGTCGACCCAACTGGCCCGAAGCCTCGTCGGAGACCACCTCCTGGTAGGTGCAGGTCTTGAGGAACTTTCCAACCCATAATCCTCCCGTGTAATGAGCGGTCTTGCGAGTTGGAAGGACGTGATTCGTGCCGATGACCTGCAAGGTCGGCGGACGAGGTCAGCTTGCGAGCTCGGAGTTGTGTATTCACTGCATGCAAAGACCCACCTTGTCACCATACGAAACGCAGGTGTTCTTGCCGAGGAAGAGAGCGCCGTAATGCTTCATCTTGGTCAAGGCCTCGCGAGGGTTCTCGGTCAGGATTTGAACGTGCTCCGAAGCGTACTCGTCGGCGAGCGCAAACGCCTCGTCCAGCCCTCCATCCACGACGATGACCTCTCCGAACGCTTCCCAGGAGACCCTTGCGATGTCGGCGGTGCAGAGAGAAGCAAGTTGACGCTCAATTGAGAGGAGGGTGGCTTCGGCGACGGCCTGGCTCGTTGTGATGAGAACGGCAGGCGTGTCGGGTCCATGCTCTGCTTGCGAGAGAAGGTCGGCTGAAATGTAGAGAGGGAGATCAGTATGCCGGCGAGAGGAAGGTACAATACACGGACGAACTGGCGCAAGTGAAAGGATCGGCCGAGTCATCGGCGACGATGAGGACCTCGGTAGGGCCAGCAAAGAGGTCGATGCCGACAGGACCGAAAAGAGCACGCTTCGCTTCGGCGACGAAGGCGTTTCCGGGTCCAGCGAGGAAGTGGCATCGGCGAATTGACTCGGTGCCGAGCGCCATCGCCTGAGCAAGCGGAACGTCAGCTCGGATAGAGATTGTGAGAGGTACCGAAGGTCTAAAAACTTACAGCAATCGCTTGAGTTCCACCGATGATGTGGATTTCATCAGCTCCGGCGAGGTAGGCAGCAGCCACGGTCGAGGCGGGGATGGAACCGAGAATTGGAGGGGTGCAGGCAATAACATGCGAGACTCCAGCGGCCTTGGCCGTGATAATGGTCATATGCGCCGAAGCGAGAAGAGGGTAGCGACCTCCTGGGATGTAGCTGTGGCGCAAAGAGCAATGTCAGACGAGTTCGGCGCCGAGCTCAGAAACACAACGACAAGCGACTCACCAGCCGACGACCTCGATAGGGATGTTGCGGTGACCAAGCACGACTCCAGGTCGGATCTCGACCTCAAGGTCGGTGATGGTAGCCCGTTGAGCGAGCGCAAAGGCTGCGAAGAAACGAGCTCGGCGATCAGCAACTGCTTGGTGCTTTGGCCTGGGCAAAGCATGCTTGATACTATGGTCTGGGCAAAGCAGCTCACCTCGAACATTCTCTTGGACCTGTTTTATGTCTTCGAGAGTTTGCACCGGCACGGTCGACATGATTTCTTGGATCTCCTTCTCCTGCAAAAGCGCACGACGTCAGCTGCGCCGCCAAGGCAAGACTGAGATGAGAGAAGCTGCTTACCGAGAGACGGAAAGACGGAGGAGACCACTTGTCAAACTGCTTGCTGTAGCGTCGAACGGCGGCATCGCCTTCCTGCTTGACGTCGGCGATGACTCCTGCGACGATTTCGGCGACGTTGGGTCCGGCTTTGGCGCCATTGCTGGTAGTAGGGGGAGCTACAGACTTGATGTATTGACGAGTCATGGTCGATGCGAGGATTTCTGTGTATGTCTGGAAGGGGCGAGATATTTGAGTGAAGGAGAGCTGGCGGAAGGAAATCATCGCAGCGGATCCACGCCCACTCGGGAGGGTCACGGCAGGCGTAGCGGAACGGTGAGATTGAGCCATCAACTCCAGCGGGGGCGCGCTACTTGCAAAGCGCCCGCTGAGAGGCGCGGGACAGAGGTGAAAGGGAGCGAGAGGCGATGGCGTTGCATCAAAGCAAGCGGCCAAGTCGGAAGAGACTCAGACCAGAGAACAGAATGCGAGTGAGAGTGAGCAGAAACTTGTTTTGTCGAGCAAAGGCGCGCATCCGGGATCGAGAGTGGTCGAACGATCTCTCGGTCCTCGGCGAGAACGGGCGGGCATCTCTCGGTAACGAATCAGCACTAGAGGATAACAATACAGCGCAAGTAGCTCAAATCAACTGTCTACGCCGTCACCAAACTCGCCAACGCTTGACGAGCTGGGAGCAGCTCGGCTGGGCCCTTCGTCTCGACCTCCTTCACACTTCCCTCACAATCCGCTGCCTTGCGCTCGTCTACCACAATGATGCCCATCTTCTTCGCCCAATCGAGCGCTCCGTAGTACGAGTAGTTGTAGGCGGAGAACTCGCCAGCGTTGAGGGTGAAGGTCCCGCCGTCCCGAGCGCCGAGAGCCTTCTCCCTCGAGTAGCCTTGAATCTTGGACGCTCGCTCGATGCGAATCTCCTCGACGAGCTTGAGTCGTTCGGGAATCTGAGACGATTGAGCGCGAGTAAATCCAGCGAGGAGGGCGCCGAGCGCTTCGGCATCCTCGACCGATTGACCGCCTCCCTGGCCTTGATCTGTATTTGAGAGGAAAGAGAAGAGTCGGTCGGCGTGGCATATGAAGAGAGTACAAGAACGGTCGCGTACGAGGAAGCATGGCGTGACTGGCGTCGCCGATGATGATGAGACGGCCTTGGGTCCAAGATGTGAGGGGATCTTGGTCGCGAAGCTGCCAAAGGCCGCAGGAAGGCGCATAACTGCAGCGAGAGACAATCGTTAGCAAGTGGTGAAGAGAAGGAGAGCCGTGAGACTCACCTCAGCAGTCGTTGGACCATGGGAGCAAAGCCTGAGAAGGAAGCCACGAGCTCGGCGACCGATCCTTCGGCGCTCCACGACTCGGTCGAGTCAGCTTCCAGAGCTTTGTCGGGCTAGCGAGCAAGGAGAAACGTCAGCATCGATCTGTTTTGCTACTGCCACCGAGAGCGAAGCAAAAGGAACTCACAACAATGGCGACGATGTTGAGCAGCTCGGGCTGGGACGAGCCTCGGCATGGGTACGCGACCACCCTTCGATCATGGGAGACGAACGTTGTTATGCCGATGTCACCGGAGGTACCATCGACCAGGAAGGAAAGCTCGGGGTCGTCGATGATCTTCTCGCGAGGAATCTGCGAGATTGAAGAGGGTCAGCGACGGCGATGGCGACGAAACGACGCTACGACTGACGAGCATCCTGTAAGCACTGTGACCGGAGCGCTTGGCAACGAGCTCATGACCAAGAACGGCGGTGCGGGCGATTGAATGAATGCCGTCGGCTCCGATGAGGACGTCGGCCTTGAGAATCTCTCCTTCGGCGAGGGTTACCGTTCCCTCGTTACCGTTCTGTACGTGGAACGGTCAGAAAGCCTGAAGACGAAACCAGAGAAATAATCGACTCACCACAGACAGAACTCGAGCACCTGTTCGAACTGTAGCTGGAGCACCAGGTCCTTCGGCGCAAGTCGCCAGTCGGCGAAGCTCGTTGTGCAAATCGACTCGGTGGTTGAGCAGCCAAGGTGCACCAAAATCGCGCCGCGTGTCGATTTGGGCTTTGATCTGAGGCTCTCCTTGTTGGGTATACTCGGTGTACTGGTCGAGGGCGAGCGAAGTTAGCGTCGGCGCGACGAGAAGGACCTCAAACGGCTTACCCAGGCGACCTCGGGGCTGTTGAGGCGCTTCAAGTCCATGCCCCATTTCTCGACAGCGATCTTGCTAGCGTTGGGACCGAGGTGGATAGCGGCTCCGACCTCCTGCTTTAGGCGACTGGACTCGAGGACGAGGACTTCATGCTCGGCGCGAAGGGCGGTGGCGGCAGCAAGGCCGGCTATCCCCGCTGTGTGAGTGAGAGGTAGGAAGATCAGCTCGAGTGCGTTGAGACGATGTAAGAGCTCAGCGCACCTCCAACGATGATGATCTTGAGGCGCTCAGAATCCGACATGGCGAAGGGCGAGGGTAAGAGGTGAGAGGCGAGGGAAGCAAGCAGAACGTGTAGGGGAGCAGGAATAGATTCGAACCTGCAGCTGGTCGTATAGCAGGAGCAGAAGCCCTCCCTCACCGCTCATTGCGGAGAGCGAGCTCTCGCTTCTCCCACCTTCCCCACCGCACGCGCCGAGTTCGGATCAAAGCCATGCTGCTTGAGCAGAACACCCAACACATTCCATCCCCATCTAACTCCAGCTTCGTACATCCGTAATGTCGTCTCATCCTACTCCAGTGAGTCCCGCTCCTCCAACTCGTCGTCGCGTTCTTCTCTGACCAACGCAACGAGCCGCAGGTGATCCTTTGCTCGCACGGAAGCACGATGATGCTTGGTGAGGACTCTTCGGCGGGTCGCTTCTGGCAGTCGGTCGGCGAGGAAGCCTCCAGACGCGGCGTAGAGGGCGTCGTGTTCATGGGAGCGCACTGGGAGGTCGGAGGAAACGGTGTAGAGATCGCTAGCAACCCCGACAAGGATCACGTCAAGAAGCAACCCGTCGCCTGGGTGGAGAGCTCGAAGTATCTAGATTACGAGGTGAGTTTGGGAGGGAGAGAGGCGAAGCAGTGCTGACTTTTGAGCTTGTAACAGATCAATTCTTCGCCAGAGCTGGCTTCTCGCGTGCACGAAGCCCTTACCGACCATGGCATCGAGTCCAAGCTCAATCCTAATGTCGAGTGGAGCAAGTTCTCTCGCTTCCTCCTCCGCCGAGCGTCCAAGCTGATCCATTCTCTACAGTCCACGATGTGTTTCTCGTGCTCACGTGGATGTTTCCCAAGTCCTCTATCCCCGTCACCTTGATATCGACTAACGCCTACTAGTGAGTTTCGCCCCAAGAGAGCGCCGAACTTGGGGCGCAGCTCATCATTTCTCTCCCTCGTCAGTGATCCCTTCCTCCACGTTTCCATTGGAGCGGCTCTGAGGAAGCTGCGTTACGAAAATATCTTGCTCGTCGGGACTGGGGTGAGTTTACTCTGCGTGAAGGGCGCCTCGGCTTCGGCTTCGGTCTCGACGGCTTCATCTTTCCCTCGAGAGCGCCAAAGCATGTAAGATTCCTAACAGCCTCTTCTGTTATTGACAGGGTACTGTTCACAACCTGTACCGCAACAAATGGGCCAACGTCGTGCTCTACCGCGACAACTTCGCTCAAACCGCGCCGCCCGAGCAATGGGCGCTCGACTTTCGCAACGAGGCGTGTGACGCCCTCACCATGAACTCGGTGCGCACGTTTTTGATACATCACCGCTTTTTTTGTTCCTCACTCATCCAAGTTTCCCTTCATGCTGTAGGGACCTGCCCTCCGCCGAGCCGCCCTTCGTCTCATGCGCCATCCTCAATACCGAGAGGCTCACGCGACCGACGACCACTTTGCTCCCGTCCTCTTCTGTGCTGGAGCCGCTGGAGCCGTTGAGGACGAAGGCGCCCTCAACAAAGCCCCCGCCGAGGTCTGGGAATTGGAACAAATGTGCAACGTGAGTTCGGCGCTGGTGTCGGAGCTCTCTTAGCTGCTCTCGTCACGAGTATCTTGGAGTTCTCCTTCTTCTTTGCTCTCAGCTCCGATATCTGACCGTCCTTCGCGTTGACCTGCTACAGACTCAGTTCCAGTTCGGCGAATGGGAGCCCGCGGAGTGATATCGCCGAACTCGTGTTTTTTTCCCCTTGTGTAGCATCAAATCTGTACAGACTGCGATTTTACGCTATTTTCTACGCGCCCGCACCACTACTGTACCACTGCGAACGGTTCCCACACTTGGCATTGAGCCTTCGAGAGCTTGTCTCAAATTCGACTGGAAACCGGGCTCGACTCTCTTCCTCTTCCACATCTCCTTCTTGTCGCTGCTCCCGCCTCGGACCCCGCTGGTCGGCAAAGAGTTACGCCTGTAACTGGAGCGCAGCGGGGTGTCACTTGACTTGCTCGGGAGCCTTTGCCTGCCTCTCGCCCTCCCCCGCTCCGAATCGAATCTCCACCCGCCCGGGGCCCAGCGTCGATTTTACCAGCGGGGAGCTACTTCACCAGCGCGGGGAGCTGTACATGTCTACAGAGAACTTCTTTCTTCGACTTGCACCTCACACCCAACTCAGTTCTCATGTCCTTCGACACGGCCAAGCAAGACGTACAGCATCGTGAGCTCCCTCGTTCGCTCCCTCATTCGCTCCCTCATCGTCGTTTCGCTGAAGCTCTCTTCTCTCGGTACAATCTCTCCAGTCGAGCGAACCAGTGGAGGCGAGCTAGCCCTCACTGGAGGATCCCTCGGCACGGTACAGCTCGAGGTCAATGGCCGGATCCTCCTCATCCCGACTCCTTCTCGCGACCCCAACGACCCTCTTAACTGGAGCCGCGCCTTCAAGATCTACATCACTGTGCTCGCCTGTGCCGCCGTTTTCCTCTCCAACTACCTCGCTGTCCGTCTTGCCCCTCCGTTTCTCGAAACGTACCGCGGCTGACTCTCTCTTGCTCACCCACAGGCTGGACCTACCGTCTCCATCGTCGCCATCGCCATCGAGTACACTGGACTACCTCCCGACATCCCCAAGACCGCCTACTTCTTCACGACTTCGTACGCTCGGGTCAACCTTCCCCTCTCTCAAGACTTGACCGAGCTGACCTCTTCTCCTATTGCAGTGCCCTCTGGCAAGGTGCAGGCATGTTCCTCTGGTCGCCTCTCATCGCCAAGATCGGCAAACGTCCCATCTACATCATCTCCTTCGTCTTCTTCTTCCTTTGCTCCGTATGGGCTGCCCTCGCCAAGACCTACGACACGGAACTCGTCGCTCGCATGGGAATCGGGCTCTTTTCGGGAGGGGCCGAGTGTCTCGCACCTCTGACCATCACCGACCTCTTTTTTGTGAGCATCCACGCCGTTCCTTCTACTCCTCCCGCTGACCTCTTTTGCTCGGTGCCGCCGCTTCTCCCTTCTCATGCAGGTTCATGAACGCGGTACATACTTGGGTTTCTACCAGGTCTTCCTGTCCATCGGAGTGTCGGTCGGGATCATAATCGCAGGAGTCATTGCCGACCAAACTGGGCGTTGGCGTCTGAACTACTGGGTCGGCGCCGCCTTCATTGGATTCATCGCCCTCCTCGTCATCTTCACCTTCCCCGAGACCTCCTACCGCCGCGGTGTTGTCGACCGAGTCGTCTACGCCGGAGAAGCTCCCGATGCGGAGCGACGAGACGACAAGGCTTCCACGACCGACCGCGCCGAGGCTGAAATCCCCGCTCTCAAGTCGTGGCCTCAACGCCTCGCTCTCTGGAGTGGGATCTACACCAAGGAGTCTTTCTGGAAGATCTTCATTCGTCCCTTCGGCCTCATCCTCCTCCCCGCTGTCCTCTGGGCGACTTTGGTATTGTGAGCTCCCGCCTCGACGGTCGACGGCCGAGGACGAGTCGCTAATGGTTCTCTTCACAGTGCCGGCACCATCGGTTTTTTGGTAGCCATTACTAGCAACTTCTCCGTTGCTCTGAGTGCTGCGCCGTAAGCTCTCTCTGCTGAATCTCTGCGCCGAGCAGACGAGCGTTGGCTCGCTTTTTCTCGGCGCTGCGTTCCTACCTTGCTAGTCCACTGGCTGAACCACTTCAACTTCTTTCCATACAGCTACAACTTCACGCCTCTTCAAAGCTCTCTGGTGAGTCCTGGCCCTCAGCAGAGCCCCGACAGCGCGGCGCGCTCGCTTTCGCCGAGCCCAATCGACTCGTCGCTCGGCCTCTCTTAGCGTGTGACTGACTGCTACTTTTCAACAGTGCTTCATCGGAGGATTGCTTGGAGGGCTCATCGGTATCCCCGTAGCCGGTCATTTCGGAGACTGGGTCGCTCGTCGCAACACTCGACTGAACGACGGTATCCGCGAGCCGGAGCACCGCCTTCCCGCAGTATAGTACGTTGATATCGGTTGATCATTCTGAGCCGAATGCTCACCACAACCCCCCGGCCCTGCAGCCCTCACATCATCCTCGGCCCTCTCGCTCTCATTCTTTACGGACTGGGAATCGACAAGGGCCTCCACTGGATGGTTCCCACTCTATCCCTTGGCCTCCTATCGTTTGTAATCGTCGGCGCAACCAACCAGGCCTTTGCGTACGCCATCGACTGCTTTAAACCCATCGCCGGCGAGGTCGTCGTCTGCATTCTCGGATACAAGGCCATCATCGGTGCGTGTTCCTCGCTCTTTGACTTCTAAGACTTACCCCTCCTCCATCTCAGGCTTCGGACTTAGCTTTGGAACCAACACTTGGGTGGCACTTGAAGGTTACCTCGGCGCTTTCGGCCAGATGGCGGCCATTGCAGGCTTCTTCCTGCTTCTAAGCGTTCCGGTGAGTCTATGAGTCTCTCTGCATCTTATTCCGAAACCGTCCATCTGATAGCCCCACCCTCTATACCTCCACCCCACCCCTCTACACCTCCACCTTACCTCGCAGTTCGCCTACTTCGGCGCCGCCATTCGTCAAGCCTCCTTCCAATGGCGCCTCACCTCTTGGATCCAGTGGGATGCAGACCGAGATGACGTTCAGGTCGTCCTTCACTGAGCCGGCTGCACTGGACTCCGCGGTAGGCTGGTGGTGATCATGGAGAGTGGAGGGGAGTCGGAGGGGTTTCGGCTTTGGCTTTTCGGATCATACCACTTCAATAGGGATTTTTGGACTCTGAATCTCCTGGAATATCATAACATTTGTATTGACTTGTGATGCTCCGCCTTCAGCGAGCGATCCGACGTCTGCAGCGTCTGTCGAGAACGGCGAATCGAATCGGTCACTCGGCGCTCATCCTTTGAGGCGACCTCGATGGATTTTGGACACAGCGATGTGAGCAGAGCACGCCTCAGCGAAAATGAAACGGCTGTAAGCTGGTACTGCAGTCCCCAGTCCATGCAACGCCTTTCGCTTTAATTTTCGAAACTTGGCTTCGCCTCACGCGTTCACGCTGCGCTTCGAGCGACGGTCGAGAAGGAGGAGACACGGATTACTCGAGCAAGCTACTTGGTGAGATACCTCGACATGATCCACCTGATTCCCTTGTACCCTCCGATACTTGCACTCCCCAACATGACCGCCGCAAGGCTCCCGACGATCAGCAGTAGTCCTTGAGGGAAGAAGGAGCGAAGGAAAGGAGTCGAGTGAGGCTTGCGCTTGACGACGAGCTTCTTCTCGCGAGGGAAGAAAGAGGCAATGCGAAGCTGTGAGGAGGAAGTGAAGGGTGCGAAGAGGGAGGAGGTCGGCGAGGAAGAACGGGAGTGAATTATGGTTTCGGAGCTGAAGACCGAGCTCGAGCGAGAACCGAGTGGAGCAGGCTGGTCTGTACGGGTCGGGAAAGGGTCAGTTGGTGTGTGTATAGAGATCTGGATGGCGGAGAGACTTACAAAGAGCTTCTAGAGGGATGTCTCCCTCGTAAACGACCGCGACGCCACTCTCCTTCGCAAAGTAGCTTAACTCAGCTGCCGAAGCGAAGGCATAGACAACCTCGGAGCGTCTGTTTGGGTAGAAAGCGTCAGCTCCATGTCGCGAGCAGTAAGCGGTGAGGAAGAGCTCACGTTTGCGCAAGAAGAGCGAGAGCGCCTTCGAGGCTGGCGAAAGAGGCGACGGGAAGAATTGGTCCTCGGACGGGGCTTCGAAGCAGCGAGCTGGGGGCCAGAGAGGAGTGCTGAATGTCAGTACGAGCGGAGGATCTGATTCAAGGCAGAACTCACCCTTTGGCACCCTCCAGGATCGTCGGCAAGAACAGCGACCCTGCCGAGCCCTTCACCGAACCACCACAGAGAATCTTGCCCTCACCCGTCTCAGCCGCATTCGACAAAAGCTTCTCCAAGCGCTGTCCTTCTCCACTTTCCGTCACTCGACCATAATCGACCGACAGCGCAGCGTTGGCGCCGAAAGCTCGGGTCGTCTCCTCCAGCAGAGCGTCGACGAGATCTCCTGCACGATCTTGGTGCACCAAGACCTTCTCCACGCTTCCAGGAAGCCGTCCCGAGGCGAAGAACTTGCCGCGAACGACGAGGCGGGCGAGTTGTTGTACGTCGGAGCGGGAGAGGTCACGACCAGCGATGACCGTGGCGCCTTGCTCGAGGGTGGTGATGATCTGCACCGAATGCTGGGCAGCGAGAGCGAGCTCCTTTTCGGTTGTTGAGGGTTGAATGACGAGCGAGGGCTTGAAGGAGATGAGCTTGGCGACGAGGTCGGTCGAGGAGGGAGGAAGGAAGGCGAAGCAGGAGCGGTCGAGGGAAGAGAGGGAGGTGAGGAGAATTTTGTTGAGCACGGTGGTGTTGGAAGAGAGCTGTTCGAAGGTCGAGGTCAGCTTCGCCACCAAGGCGTCGTCCTGCGAGGACTCACAACGCAGAGGACGACGTTGCCCGCCCCGATGGCGCTTGAGAGCTGCACAGCGAGCGAGAGCAGAGGAGCTGCGAGTGAAAAGATCAAACGGTCAGAGCTAGATGCGAGAAATAGGTCGAACGAGACGAAAGACGAACCATGCTGCGCCACGACCACGACGAGAAGTCCCGTCGGGCGACGGACAATTCCCACCTTGCGCGTGTTCTGCTCTGCACGCACCAGACGAGCAAAATCCGAAGCTTCAAAGAGCGCCTTGATCTCCTTCAAGGCGAAGCCGACCTCGATGGTCGCCTCGATGACGGTTCGACCGAGGTCTACTCGTAGAGCTTCGATGATGGCATCCTTGTTGCTCGAGAAGGCGTCTGTATCAAGGAAGGTTATGAGCAAGCTCTACAAGGAAAATGTGAGGCGCCCACTCACCGTAGAGCTTGCCGAGCTGGATCTGGCGGAAGCGAGGGTAGGCGGCTGTCGCCGACTCCGCTGAAGCCTGCAGTTTGTGCACGATGGTGGCGAGGTTGTCGGTGGTCATGTCGAGATGTATGATGTTGATGGGCGAGTCGAAGCGTCCCACTGAGCGCTGCATAAGTTCGAGACTGGAGAGAGGTGGGAGCGGAGCCGAGGGGGGCGGGGCGTGGAGAAGCGCAAGCGGGGAAGTAGAGCCGTACAGGCTTGGAGAGCACCAGCACTCGCTAGCACCCATCTCAATGGCAACGACGACCACGGCGACCTCCACCGCCCAAGAGCAGGACGTTTCGGTCCTCTTCCTTCGAGGAAGGGCGGAAGACGCCATTTCAGAGCATTCGGCGCATCAACAGGCGCCCGCGCCATCCAACGACGCCGCGAGACTCCGAGCGGATCGCGAGTATCCTGCACCATACGAGGGACCGTCGCCTGGTGAGTGAGAGGGTCAGCCCACGCGGCGAAGAGACGCGTCGAGAGCTGACTCGACCTACCTCAAATGCGCAGACTGGTGGCCCCAAGAAGCAGATGTTCCTGCGTATCGTCCACTCAACCTCGCGGTCGATTTCTCGAGAAGGCCGTGGGCGGCGACTCCTGCAGAAGTCTCCTTCGTCCGCTCCATGCTGTCGGGCGTTCTCGTCATCGGCTACGCCAACCGCGCCTGGAGGAGCACGTTCGGACGAGTTACAGACAAGGTGTGGAAGTACCCGATTGGCGGCGAGTTTTGAGGTCGGGCTGAAGACGAGGAGAAGATGCAGGAGGCCAAGGAGAGAAGGCGCGTTCTGAATCAGCTCTAGTTCGCTGTACAGCAATCATTTTCGGGGTCTCTCCAGCGCCTATCGAGAGCCAAGCGAGCCTCACTGCCCAACGAGCTTCACTAGCATCCCCCACTAGTACTGCATCCATGAAACATCACGGCGCGCTTGCTTCGGCGCTCGCGCCCAGACCGCTTCACCTGTGCATCTCAGCTCGTCGACTGTCAAAACTGTACAGATGATGACTGATACGCAGAATGATTGATTTCAAGCGTAATACGACTCAGTCTACCCTCTGATTCGCCATCAAATCGGAAGCTCCTTGGAAGCGCTGAACGGCAACCTCCTTCACCTCGAGCCGAGGGATCTTGCGAAGGCCTTCAACAACGTTCCAGAGAGTGGGTAGCTCTTCCCACTTTCCCTCGGCGATATCGAGCTTGACCTTGTCGAACTGAGAGGGAGGGATCGTTTGGTATGAGAGAACGGTCGGCGAGCCAGCCGGGGGAGGGCACCAAGTGGTGTAGCTAGCATCGTGGTAGCCGGGTTGACCGACAGTGGGAACATAGCGGTGGTGTAGAATCCCCGTCTGGGTGGCTGTGGGGAGCAGAGCAATGTCAGCGCTGAAAGCCGGAAAGATGAAAGCTCGGCGATGGCAAGCTCCACGCCCACTCACGGTGAGTCCAAGGGCGAAGCGAGTGAGCGGGAGCTTGGGAGGGCTCGGTATCTACCAGCCCGGGAATCTCGAGCCGGAGGAACTCCTTCCCGAACCAACTGGCGGTGTGGATGCGCGAAGAGCCCTCGGTGATGGCGTCGGGCAAATCGGCGTAAAGCTTGCAAAAGCCGAGCTCCTCGCGCCCGGTAGTGATGGGGTCGGTGCTGTAGAGTCTTTGAGTGAGCAGGGAGAACTCCGGGTGGAACGAAAAGGAAGATGGGTGGCGCACAAGGACTCAAAAAGAACTGCCATGTAGCTCCCTTCATACGGCCGGGAAGTTCTGTTGTGGGAGAAGGGAAGAGGGTCAGCAGCAAATCAAACTGCGTTGAGGGATGCTGATAGCTCACCTGGTGCACTGGACGTTGGCAACGTAGACGCCGAGAGTGTTGTACCCTCGGCCGGCGAGCCAAGGGAGTTTACGAAGCTCCATCACTTCGAACATGATGATGGCGTTCTTGTTGGAATCTACTGAGTATCCCTCGGGCAAGATCGAGCTGAGAGCATCGTGGGTAGACGTGTAGGTGACGCCTGAACGGTCGGAAAGCACGATGAACGAGAGAGGGATGTTCAAGGTCAGCTGTGAGACACGCTCAAGATCGTAAAATCATTTCAGAAGATTGCTCACCAACAGTAGTCGCCTCACTCTGGCTCCAATCGAAGCGCTTGCCTTCGGGATCCTGCCTCGGCGTGGGAGCGGGTCCAAAACCGATAGGGACTCGATAAAAACGTCCGCTCGACTCGAACGATAGAGGTGCCATGGTCATATTGCTGGCCGTTTGTTGAGCGAAACCTCGAGCCTATGCAGCTCGATGTCAACGAGAGGAAGTGGGGAAGCTTCGGGTGGAGTGGGCGTGAGCCGAGGTTTGTGAGTCAAATTGCCGGGCAGAGGGACAAGCTGCAGGGTTGGAACTGACGCTGACAGACACAACTACCGGTGGCAGACACGCTCAGAAGCACAAGATCAAGATGAGCTTAGTAGTCGTGATCACCGGCTGCTCGAAGGGAGGCATCGGTAAGCGGTCGTCTCGCAAGCTTTCGGGAAGGGGTCCGAGCGCAGGCTGACTTGCTGGCACGCAGGCTGGGCGTTGTGTGAAGAGTTCTATAAGAGAGGACATCACGTGTTTGCTGCGTCGAGGAATCTGTCCAAGAGCGAAGGGCTGGCGAGAGAAGCGGAGGAGGGCAAGGGCAGCGTCTCGCTCATTGAGGTGAGCTTGAGCCTATTTTCGCCTCGTCTTGCGCGGCTGACTGACAATGCTTCGTTATCAATCTTTCTCTGCCTTTTGTTCTGACCAGCTCGACGTCAACTCTCGCTCCTCGGTCGACTCTGGCGTCGCCGAGATCGTGCGCCGAGCCGGTCACATTGATCTGCTCATCAACAACGCAGGTCAAGGTTGCGTCGGACCTCTAGTGGAAGTCAGCTCGACCGCATACCGTCAGACCTTCGACGTCAACGTCTTCGGTCTGATCAGCATGGTGCAGGCCGTTTCGCCCCACATGATCCGAGCAAGGAGCGGGACAATCGTCAACATTGGGTCAATTGTTGCCTATGTCCCTACACCCTGGGCTAGCATATATTGCGCGACCAAGGCAGCTGTTCATTCTTTGAGCGATTGTCTGCGCATGGAGCTCCGAGGTAATAATTCGCGATCGCTCGCTCGTCTTTAACGCTGAGCTGATCTCTCGCATGCCTAGGTTTCGGTATCTCAGTTGTATGTGTTGCCCCGGGTGCCATCAAGAGCGCCATCGGAGCCTCCAACGACAAACGAGCCGCGCTCGAGGTCGACTCGGCGTACTCCAACGTCGAAGCTTCGGTCCGATCGCGAGGCTCTTGGTCACAAAGTGAGCTTCTCTATACGACTCTGAGCTTCACCGCCCATCACCTTTGAGCTGATCTCGTGCTCTCACTATTCAGCACCTCACTCGACACCGGCCTCGGCGCTAGCCAAGTCCATCGCCGACGGCGTTCTCGTGTCGCGACCTGCTCCTTACCTCAACCTGGGTTATAGGGTGAGTGTACCTCGGGCTGCGGTCACCCTCTGTAGCTCTTTCGCCGGGCTTCGCTGATCTGCCTGTCTTCGTTCTTCGGCGTTCAGTCTACCTCGGCGGTGCTCTCTTACTACCTTCCCACCTCCTTGAAGGAGTGGTTCTGGGGCAAGCAGTTCGGTATTGATAATGTAGGAAAAACTATGCTGTGAAACTAGGTGTCTCGTCTCTGCAACCGAGCCTCGGCGCCGAAGCAAACCTCCGAAAAGGGGACAAACCGGCGAAGGGTCAGCTCGAACGTCCACTTCATCAGACTTGACTTCAAATGCTGAGTTTTTACAGACGAGCCCGAGCTGTACGCATGCAGATGTGTAGATGCAGCCTAGACACCCAGAGTGGAGAACTGCGCTCTCTCTAGATCTCTTCGCTTCCGCTTCATCTTGCACCTCATGAGCGAATCGTCAACCTCGGCAGCAGCGAGCGGTTCAGCTCCGGATGAACCACCTGTTCGACTTCGACCCTACAAGGTGAGCTTGGGAGAGACTGCCTGTGTGGTGGTTTGTG
>MWVB01000025.1:131791-142941 GCA_003054985.1 Leucosporidium scottii
ATTGCTCTACCTCGGTGAGCTCGGCGCTCTCGCAAACCTCTCAGTTTGCCGGATTGACGAGCCCTCTGCAGTGTACATTCGACGGGTGCGAGCAAGCATACGCAAGATTGGAGCATCTCGGTTAGTACTTGCTGTCCTGCTCGAGTGCAGAATCCCCAAAGCTGACCCCGCCAACCGCAGAGCGGCACCTGCGCACACACACCGGCCAGAAGTATGAGTGTGGAGAGGTGCAGTCTGGCCTACCATCTCGAGCGGGTAACACGCATGCTGACGGCTCCCTGCTGCAGTGTGGCCGTGCTTTCGCCAGAACGTGAGCTGTCGGCGAGACTTGGCGCATTCGGGCTTGCTACTAATCTCTCCTGCCTTACAGCGACGTTTTGAAACGTCACAAGAAGGTGAGATCGTTCTGCACCATTTCCTGAGGCCGCTCGCTGACCTTAGCTCTCTTATGATTCGTCTGCCCGTACAGCTGCACGAGAGAGAAGGCGATCCGAATTCGAACCTTCGCAAGCAAGCCGCGCTGGAGAGAAGCTCGAAAGGTGCAAGACGACTCTCTACTCTGTCAGAACGAGTGCTAACCGACTCGATTGCAGCCTGCCAAGCCTGTGCCGCCTCCAAGGTTCGTCGCCTCTTTCGCTTTCGGCGCCGACTCTCGCTCTCTCGCTCACCTTTTCGCTGTCACAGGTCAAGTGCGACTCGGGTAGGCCATGCGAGCGGTGCTCCACATCCTCTCGAGAGTGCATCTACAATCCCGACCCGCCGGAAAGCTCGCGCCCCGAGAAGCGGCGACGAGATACCTCACCGAGCCGAGCACCCTCCGAGGCCAGCAACGGAGATCTGCTCATACCGCAGCCCGAGCTCTCGGAAAACCAGTAAATCCGGCTTGATTCGCCCCCTTATACATCCGAAGCTGACACCCCGCTTACAACCAGCTTCGCCGACTTCCAACTCCCACCGCTTCCTTCGTCATCGGCCGGCATGTCGACCTCGCCTCAACTCACCCTCCAAGATGGGCACGTAGACCCGTTCGCTACTCTGCATCCTCCCATGGCTCCAATCGACTACAGCTTCGGCCAATCTCTCGACCTCGTCGCCGAGAACGCTCCTCAAGGAGGACTCAGCTCCCTGTTCGAGATGCACCTCGGAGGACCAGCTTACAACGGCGGCGTACAGCAACCGTTCATGGATCCCCTTTTCGGCTTCAGCGCGTTCTCACCCGGTCGTGTGGATGGACAGGATTCGGGCCTGCAGCTCGCAACTGATGACGGGATGTTCTGGTCGGCCTTCCTCTCGCCGCCGAATCCGATAGCATCCGAGGCAGATGGTGAAACCTCGACGAGTCCCAACGCTCCAACTTCTTGCCGCGGTCGTATCATGGTAGCTGCGACAGGTGTTGCGACCCGGCATGGCTCGCCTGCCCCTCAAGACGGAGCGGAGAGTTCGGCGGGACCCTCAAAGGCATGGCCGGTATGGAATCCAGCAGAGAAGGACTCGGGAATCACCATCGAAACGGTGGCAGATCATCCCCCTGGCCTCGCCGGTAAGTTTGCTCCCTCGGCGTTCCCTTCGAGTCGAATCGAAAATGACCCTCCCGCGGCGTACAGCTGTCGACGCACCTGAGCTTGCCAGCATGTCCAAGATTGACGAGGACGTGCGAATGAGCATCCTCGAGACCCTCCGCTTCGCTCAGGTGCGTTTAGACTCGTCCCTTCCTTTCGCCGAGGGCGAGCACTAAACGCCCTTCTCGAGCAGTTGACGGATCACGAGTACCATTCGCTGTATCGGACAATGTCGCGTCTGAAGTTGGAGACGTACAGTACGCTTTCGCCCCTCTTCACGTCCGATTGCGCTTGATACTCACGCTCGCTCGCTCTTGCTTCGCCCCTCGGCTCTCGTTTACCCCTCCTTCGCACTCTTCGCTCTTTCGCCCCGTCCCTTTCCTTTGTCGCAGACACGCTTCTCCGACTCTACTTCGTTCACTTCCACCCCGTCGTTCCCTTCCTCCACATCCCCTCGTTCAATCCTCGTTCGACTGTTGGATTCCTTCTCCTCGTCATCCTCGCTATAGGAGCGGTCCATGCACCTCTCGCCGGGGCTCTACAACTCGGAAGGGTGCTTCTCGAGGTCTCAAGGCGAGGCATCGAGCACCTCACTAACCGAGACAACCGTCTCGCTCGTTCGCTTCCCATGTCGCAAGCTTTGGTGAGTCCAGCTTCATCACGCTCTCGCAGCGAGTAACCCAAACTGACTCTAGTCACCACCAGCTTCTGTGGTCAACCATCAAATGGCTCGGTTCGCCTCGTCTTCTCGAGCTGTCAGAGGTCTTTCGCTGCACCTTCGTCACCCAGCTTCGGCGCTTACAGGTTCGACCATGCTCCTTCTCGGTTTCTCGGAGCGATGTCGCTGACAGAGCATTCAACAGGTCTTTGACGAGCCCTCCACTGCTTTGCCGCCGGATGCGAGCGTCCAGGATCGTTGGGCGGCATTCGTAGCGAGCGAGGAGAGGAGAAGAACCGGGATGGCATGCTTCTGTACGTCGTTAGCTTCGTTTGACCGATACTCTGCTGACCCTCAATCTTTCTCGACAGTGCTCGAAACCGAATTCACGACCCTCATGCACCTCTCACCGACTCTCGTTCTCGCCGAGCTCAAGACGTCGCTACCATGCTCCGAAGAGCTCTGGAACGCACCCACTGCCGAGGCATGGGACTCCCTCGTTCAAGCCAGCCCTCCCCCTACACTGCAAGTCGGTGCCCTCTTCAAGATGATCACCGCCGACTCCGCCTTCCCCCTCCCCGCGTCCATCCGACTCAACCCCTTCGCCTGCCATCTCCTCGTCAACGCCATTCACCTTCTCGTCTGGTCCTCCGCCCAACTCTCCTTCATTCCCAACGTCGCCGAGCTCGCCGCGACCAATGTTCGGCGCTCCCTCTCTCGCCTCGGGCGCGGGGAGAACGAGTTTGCGCCGAGCTTTGGCACGACGGAGGGGGAGGAGAGGTTCTCGGCAGCGGGGGTATCTTACCACCTTGCTCACATCGCCACCCATCTGCGACTGGAGGAGCTCGACGTTGTTGCAGGGAGATGGTCGTCGTCTGATGCGGCGTCGGCGTCGGCGAAGGTGAGTCCTGAATTGATTAAACAGTTTCTCGACATGTTGCCGAATCCTCGCTCGGGGCCAGATCGTCAACTGGATGGTCTCGAACGGAGAACAAGCTCGGATCGTGGCTCTTCATGCCGGCCAACTCGTTCGTCTCGTTCACCACCATCCGACTTATGGTGAGTTGCTGCCCATCGACTTTTCTAGCGAGATGCGAGTCTCATCTACTGCCGCCCTACAGGTACCTACGAGTCGTCCTCGGTTTTCTACGCTGCCTTATGCTTGAACCTCTACTCTCGCTCCCTCATCATCTCCTCCCCCAGCTTTCCCTCCACCACATCCAACACGACTGCCTACGCGCTCGACTCTCCGCAACACTCACCTGCTGATCCTTCCCTCTTCATCGCCACCGGAAGTCCACATCCCCCCTCGCTCACTTTCGAAGGCATCGGGTCGCTCGCAGATCCGGCAGCGCCGAAGAAGATCTTGACGGCTTTGGCCGGCGAGCTTTCGGTGCGGACGGGAGCAGTGTGGAGGATTGGACAGGTGCTCGCTTCGGTGCTGATGGTGATTGCTGGGCAAGAGTCGGGATGAGTGAGGAAGCAGGACCGAGGTGTGCAGATGGGCGAAGGGTTGGGCAGGCTCGTCCTTTGTTATATAATGCAAAGAATCTATGCAGAGTATTTTGAAGGCAGCGTCGAGCTGTAGGGTTCATCGAGGAAGCTCGCCGAGTAGATTTGCTCAGAAGCGAGAGACGCTCGGCGATGACCACCAAGGGGAATTTGCAACGCTGATCTGCTGGGCACTCTGGCGAAAAGCGTGTGACTGCTTCTCAATGCTTGATCGGATGGCTGCTGCCCCAACAAGCTGTTTGCGACACCTCCTCATTAGACCCTGCTAGACCTCGAGAGTCGTCTCGACCCTCCCTTGCCTCCCCACTCTTTCCTCGTTTCGCTACCAGTCACCAGCTCGCACTTCAGTACAGCTCGTGGATCAAACGCGCTTCAGCCTTGCTACAGATACAAAGACTCTACTCACCCACAGCTTCACCCTCCAACCTCCCCACACTCGACTCCACACGCATCGATGGCCTCCGCGACTCCAGCAGCAGCGGCTGCTCCTCCCAAGCAGCCTTCGCCGTTTGCGGTGATTCGTGAGGACCCTTAGTGAGCTGCAGCGTGCTCCTAGCTGCGAAAGAGCGAGCACTGACGACCTCTCTTCACGCGTCATAGCCTCGAGCCTTTCGAGGGAGCTATCCAGGCCAGGTAAGCTTCTGCAGCAGTACAGAGAGCAACAGAACAGCAACTCATCGCTCTATAATCTACTACAGGGCCGACAAGTACCAGGCATGGGTCGACACCATCAACAAGACGGAGAACGGGTTCGACGCCTTCTCTCGCGGTTACGAGACGTACGGTTTCCAAGTGCTCAAGAATGGAGACATTTCCTACCGTGAATGGGCTCCCAATGCCGAGACGGCCGCTCTCATCGGTGACTTTAGTGAGTTGCAGCTGCTGCCAGCGGTTGGGTGGGGGAACGTCTCGCTGATCCTGCTCGCTTCTGTAGACGGATGGGACCGCTCAGCGCACCCTATGAAGAAGAGTCCTTTCGGTGTGTTCGAGATTATCGTCCCCGCCGTCAAGGGCGTCCCCGCGATTCCTCACAGCAGCAAGGTCAAGGTGAGTGTCTTGGCCCCTCCGCGCTTTGCTGCATTGCAGAAGAGCTGACTCTGTTCTCTGCAGATCTCCATGACGCTCCCTGGTACTGGCGAGCGTATCGAGCGTGTCCCTGCTTGGATCAAGTAGGTCTTGCCCGCCTCCTCCAGGCGCCGAAGCTGACCTCTTTCGACTTCGCAGGCGAGTCACGCAGGACCTCAACGTCTCGCCCGTTTACGATGCCGTTTTCTGGAACCCGCCTCAGAAGTATCAGTTCAAGAACAAGCGCCCAACGCCTCCCCGAGCCGTCAAGGTCTACGAGGCTCACGGTGAGCTGGCTCCTTCGGACTCCATCCGCTTTCGCCTGACTGACCTTTCACTTCTGCAGTCGGCATCTCGACGCCTGAACAGCGAATTGGAACGTACAAGGAGTTCACCAAGGACACTCTGCCGAGGATCTCCAAGCTCGGCTACAACACGATTCAGCTCATGTTTGTCTCGAGCGACTTCCCACGACGACCGTCTCGCTAACGTGCCATTGATACAGGGCCATCATGGAGCACGCTTACTACGCCAGCTTCGGATACCAGATCACCAGCTTCTTCTCCGCCAGTAGTCGCTACGGTGAGCTCTCTCACGCTCGAGTTCCACGCTCGGCGACGCTGAATCCGTCTCTGATTGCAGGAACTCCCGAGGACTTGATGGAACTCATCGACACCGCACACGGTATGGGAATCACCGTCCTCCTCGACGTCGTCCACTCGCACGCTTCCATCAACGCCGACGACGGCCTGAACCACTTTGACGGCTCGGACCACTGCTACTTCCACTCTGGACCCAAGGGCAAGCACGAGCTTTGGGATTCGTGAGTGCCATGCTTTTAAGCCCTTCTTGTGCTCCGGACTGACGGAGTTGCCCAACAGTCGCCTCTTTAACTACGGATCGCACGAGGTGCTCCGCTTCCTCCTCTCCAACCTTCGCTTCTACATGGAGGAGTACCAGTTTGACGGCTTCCGCTTCGATGGAGTCACTAGTATGATGTACACGCACCACGGCATCGGGACAGGCTTCTCGGGAGGATACCATGAGTACTTCGGCGAGGGCGTCGACACCGAGGCCGTCGTCTACCTCATGCTGGTGAGCGGGCGATCGCAGTTTCTCTGACCCGAAACGAGGACTTACGCTCCTTCCTCTCCAAGGCCAACACCATGCTTCATGAGCTCTACCCTGCTTCCATCACCATCGCCGAAGACGTCTCGGGAATGCCTGCCCTCTGCCGCACCGTCGCCGATGGAGGAATCGGCTTCGACTACCGCCTCTCGATGGCCGTCCCCGATATGTGGATCAAGCTGCTCAAGGATGGGCCAGGCGACCACGCCTGGGATCTCGGCAACATTTGCTTCACCCTCACCAACCGAAGGCACGGCGAGAAGAGCATTTGCTACTGCGAAAGTCACGATCAGGCTCTCGTGGGAGACAAGACGCTTGCATTCTGGCTCATGGACAAGGAGATGTACACCAACATGAGCGATCTTTCCGAGCTGACCTTGGTCGTCGACCGCGGTCTCGCCCTGCACAAGATGATTCGGTGAGTTGGCCTCTCTCGTATATTGACGCTCGAGGCTGAGACTGAAACTTCTGCGCTTCAACAGCCTCATCACCCACGCCCTCGGCGGAGAAGGCTACCTCAACTTTGAGGGCAAGTGAGTCGGCCGAGCTCGCTTTTGACTTTGGTCTCTCGGCACCTGGCTGATCTTTCTCACCCTACAGCGAGTTTGGACACCCCGAATGGCTCGACTTCCCTCGTGCCGGCAACAACGACTCGTACCAGTACGCTCGCCGCCAGTTCAACCTCCCCGATGACCCTCTCCTGCGCTACAAGTACCTCAACAACTTTGACGCCGCGATGAACCACCTCGAGGACCAGTACCAGTGGCTCAGCTCACCTCAAGCTTACATCTCGCTCAAGAACGAGGTACGCCGATCGAGCTCTTTCTCGCCGAAGATGCTCGCGCTGACTTACCTCTCCCTCACTGCAGTCCGACAAGGTCGTCGTCTTTGAGCGTGGGGACCTTCTCTTCATCTTCAACTTCCACCCCACCGAGTCGTTCACCGACTACCGCGTCGGCACCGACTGGGCCGGCGAGTACTCGATTGTCCTCTCCTCCGACGACAAGGAGTTTGGAGGACACGAGAGGCTCGACAAGACTGTCAAGCATTTCACCACCCCCATGGAGTGGAACGGAAGGAAGAATTGGCTTCAGGTGGGCATTGTTTCTCAGGTCGACGCCGTTTCGTCGACACGCCGTCCAGCAGGGTCGAGGTCCCTTTGGAGGCAAGGACTGACGCATCTCCCTCTGTCACAGGTCTACCTTCCTTGCAGGACCGTCCAAGTCCTCCGTCACTAAGCGGCTCCCCTCCCCTCCATCACCTCGACCCTCCTCCCCTCTCCTCCCTCCCCTCCAAAAAGTAGTCCCAATGCAGTCCAGCAAATAAGAGCAAATCCCGTTCCAGTCGAATCTCAACGTTGCTTGCGTGGGGTTGTGAACGAGTGAGAGAGCGAGAGCCTGAGCAAAGCTCGGCGATTGCTCGAGACTCGTCGGCGTTGTCGAGGAGCAGCAGAGCGGGCGACAGTTGCCATTTCGACTAAAAGAACCAATCAGAGTGTGCACTCGTGCAATTCTCCTCGTGCCGCTGCTGGTTCTTGACTTGCTCGTTGAGCTGCAGTGAGCCTGTCCGAGTCGCCGTTTGCGAACTCGAGCCGAAGCGAATGCGCAGAACTGGCTGCCTCGGAAGAGGCTCGAGCAGAAGGTGTGAAAGCTCAGATGCAAGGAGGTCGATAACGCGCCGAACGAAGCTCCCTCATCCCGACTGAAGCAGCTCGGCGGAGAGGAGGCTCGGCGCCGAATTGATAAGAGGTCGCGTCGCCTGGCGCGCTCAACTTCCGTTGGAGAGTCAAACGCAGTCTGCTGTACTGCTACACGCCCGCTTCCATGCCAACAGGCCTCGTGATGGGAATCGAGGCGCGTGCACCTGCTCGTCTTCTCCGCGCTTGCTCTTTCCTCCTAATCTCTCCTCGTCTCTTTTCTCTCGCAACGTGAGTTTCTTACAGCAAAGCCTGCAACGCTGCTGCCGGTATTCCCGTGGCTCGAAAAGGCGCTGTCAACGCCGCGGCGGTGCAGCACGAGCCCCATCAACCAACTCTTCCCTTGCCCTTCGACAAGAGTCCAACTGACTCCTTCGCCGTCTTTTCGCAGCGAATCAAGCACAGCTCCGGCAGCTCTTACAGTCCACCCACACACTCGTTCTCTTCCCTCGTTTGCACCCACCCACACGCCCCCCCAAAAATGCTCGCCAAGTTCGCTCTCGCCGCCTCCGCTCTCGTCTCCCTCGCCGCTGCCGACGTGGTGCCTACTGGTCCCACTCCTGGAGATAGCTTCAACGTGCGTTTGCTGCTATGGCTCTCTTGCGCGTTTCGAGATGGACTGCAGAGGGAACGAGGAGGCGCCGGAGGGACCGACGAGAGGGGGAGCGGACGCGCTCAAGCCTGGCGGATGGAGAACAAGTAAAGCTGACCCCGGTGCTCGGTTGATGCTCTACAGGAGGGAGCCAACTGCTTGATTCAATACGATGTCGATACCACTGGTGTGAGTGCTCTTCCTGTCCATTATTCTCGAGTCGATCCGACATGCTGACCCTTTCGGACTTGCCGCGAATCAGAACTGGGGCAACACGACGATTCAATTGATGTCGGGGTCCAACTTTGATATGGTGCGTGTAGTTTGGGGGCGGAGCGACCGGAGGCGTGCGAGTTGGAGGGGAGGAGAGGTGGATTCGGCGATGGAGGCTACGACTGAGGGCCGGGAATGAGCTGCGAGCTGACCGTCGACTTCTCTTACGCTCGAACACAGGTGGTCGTTGCCGACGTCGTTACTGGACTGTGAGTCGAGACACTGTGACCCAGTAGACGGGCAACAGCGCTGACCTTCCGCTTTCTCGGACTTGAACAGCGACGGCTCCACCGGCGGCGTGATCGACTGGGAGTGCCCCGCTGTCACCCCCAACAGTCAGAGTGAGTCTTTTTTCGTACCTACAGCGACGAGCTGAGCTGACCTTGCCACTCCCACAGTCTACTTCTACCGTGCGCCGAATCGCTCACTCTCGCTTTTCTTTCGAGCTTGCCGCCTGACCCTGTTTCTCCAAATACACCACACAGAGTACTCTGCTCCCGGACAAGCTACTTCCTGGACCGGTCGCTTCACCATCGCCTCCGCCACCGGCGAGTCGGTACGTTTCTTTCTGTCATCGCCGAGTCCCCTCTCGTCGACCTTCTGCTCACTTTACACGCTTTATTCGCAGACCGAGCCAACCAACAGCACCACCAGCGGGGGAACCACCATCCAGTACGGCTACGGAGCCCTCACCGACCCCTCCGAGACGATCGCCGAGCCTTCCATCTCGGGCGGAGTGATTGGTTCAGCATCCGCCACCGCCAGCGGATCCTCGGCCGCTACCTCCTCTGAAGCATCTTCCTCGGCCTCTTCCTCTGCATCCTCCTCCGCCGCCGAATCGTCGTCCGAGTCGTCGGTCGAGTCGTCAGCTAGCGAGACCTCCATGGCCACCGTCACTTCGACTCAGCAGTCCTCGTCCTCCTCCTCCTCGAGCAGTAGCGCCGCTTCCTCCGCCTCTTCGGCCGCCGCCTCGACCCCCGCCAGTGGAGCCGCAAGCCTGCAGATTGGAGGAGCCCTCTCGGCGCTCGTTGGGCTTGTTGGATTGATCGCGCTCGCTTGAGCTGGTTGGATGGATGGACACTTGACGCACTCCCCTTTTGACTTCTCACGTACTCGCATGATTCCTTGTTCACGTCGCTGCAACGTAATTGGCTGGGCTATTTCGTTGGAAGGAGTCCGAGAGAGAGGGAGAGCCGAGCGAGCGCCGAGAGAGGGATGCGAGGCTGGGAGGGGGCTGAGAGGAGTGGTGAGGGTATCTGTACGGGAGTCGAACTGAGCAGACCATCTCAGCCCCCCCGTACAGATGTGCAGATGAGCGCCGAGCGAGAACAAAAGGAATGAATCAATAGAAACTAAGAGTAAGCCCACCCCGGGAACTAATGAATTGCAAGTGACGCCTCTTGAGTCTTGAGCGCGCGACAGTTGCAACGCCTTTTGAACTCCAGTCACCTCCCTTTTGCTAGGGACGTTATCTACTCAGCTACACGAGGATCCCCGTTCGAGGTTCCCGGCTGTTCCTTGTCTCTTCCCCCCTTCCTCCTCCCCGCACTCACAGTCGACTACAGACTCTGAACGGGCTCCCCTCCCTCAGACGACAAGGGTCAGCTTTTTCGACCGCTCTCTCCCCTCCTCGTCTCGCTTTGAGCGCCACACGGGCTGCTTAGCGGACGTAGGCTAAAGTACAGCTTGGGCTGACTCAATTTCTGTACCCTTTTACAGCTCCTCCTTCTCCTCTCAGGCTCTCCCCCCGCCGTCTCTTTACCCAAGAGTTCGCCCCCCGCCACCAACAACAAAGCGACCCGTCTCTCCCAGCCGTCGTCGCCTTCTCTTCCAGCGCTCAGTAGTTACTACAGAAACCAGTAACTGCTGTACCTCAACCACCCCTCCCTTCTTCCCCTTCCAATGAGCACCCCATCTTCCGCTTCGGCTCCCTCCCCTTCAGCGACCGCCTCGGCTCCCTCGACCAACAAGGCTTCGGCGTACGCAGTGGGCGCCATCCCCGCCTTCAAACCTCCCGTCAACTACGCCGCCGCCGCTTCGAAATCCAAGCCTTCCCCTCCCGCCATCAACGGCAAGGATGCCCCGGCCGTGATCGGCTCGTTTGGAGGCTCGAGTCCTTCGACCGCTGCTGCCGCCGCTATCGCCCAGGCTGCTGGTAACGGACAGCAGGGTGGTCAGCCCAAGAAGGCTAGCGCTCAGGTAGAGGCTGCCAACGTCCCTGCTCTCAAGAGCGGAGCCGCCGATGGTGCGTTTCTCTCGTCTCGCTCTCTCTTTTTCTCGGCGATCGCTGCATTACAGCTCATCGCTCGCTCGCCGGGGCGAACGGAAGCGATGTGGAATATTCAGAACTGAACTTCTTTCGCATCTTCAGCGGTCAACTTTGGCAACGTGAACGACCAAAACGCTGCCATCTCTTCCTCGCCCGCTGCCCCTCCCGCTTTCAACGGCAACCCCAAGACTTTCGGTACCGTCCCCGCTACGGCTGCTCCTGCTGCTGCCGCCACCAAGAAGCCCGCGGCGGTCGACATCCACTCCTTCTTCACTGGAGGAGGATCGCCTTCGCCCGCGCCCGCTTCCCTGCCCGGAGGAGCTCCCGCCGCCGAGCGTCGTTCGCTCGCTACCTACGACCCTCAAGCCCAAGCTCGTGCGCTGGTCCTTTCCACTTCT
>MWVB01000025.1:142976-176568 GCA_003054985.1 Leucosporidium scottii
CTACCTACGACCCTCAAGCCCAAGCTCGTTCGCCTCAGCCTACTCCCTCCCCCCTCCCTTCCAAAACCTCCCACCAGCTCTCGAGCAACTCGGCCGCCTTCGCTCCCCGCCAACAGCCTCCTCCCGCTTTCATCCCCCAGGGTCAGCAGCAACAGCAACAGCAGCAGCAGCAGTACGGCACCTCCCCTTCGCCCGGCTACGCCCACCTCCCCAGCTCCTCCCCCTACCAGCCCAACTCGCCCTACCTGCAGCACGGCGCCGGCAAGACCCCTTCGCAAAATATCCCCAACGGTAACCCGTATGGCGGACCTGGAGGACCCGGCTCGGCCGCCTCTGGTGGACCAGGATCGAGGAACGGCTCGTACGTTGGGAGCCCCGTCATGGGCGGCGCGCCGCCTCAGGGAAGGCCCGCCAACCGTCAGTCGTTTGGAGGACCTACGAGCCCGAGGATGCAGAACGTTTCGCTGCCCCAGGGTCAGCCGATGATGTACCCTCAGCAATGGCCCGGACAGGTGAGTTTCGAGCAGACCCGCCCCGAAGGAGGGAGCGCGATCGCTACGAATTCGAAAACTGACTCGAACTTCGCGTCGCCTTTCTTCTCCCTTTCACAGGCCTACCCTCAAGGACAGTACGGCTACTACCCTCAGATGGGCGGCTACCCGACCGGACAGTACGCTCCCCAACCTCCTCAAGGCGGTCCTCTCCCAGCCTCGGGTGGATCGACCCCTTCAGCAGGCGTTCGCACGCCCGTCTCCGGCCCTCCTTCCACCGGCGGCATTCCCCCTTCCCCCTCCCCTTCGCACCCTCTCGCTCCCAACACCCCTCACTTCACCCCTTCTGCCGCGGCCTTCTCGTCGCCTCAACCCCAATCCGCTTCCCTCCCTCATTACGGCGGCATGGGCACGCCTCTTCGTGCCGTTGGGGCTTCCGAGTTCAAGCCTTCGGGAGATGCTTCGCCCTTCACCCCTCGCAAGAGCGCTGCCATCGCTATTCGCAACCCCAAGGAGGTGCAGGAGGAACGGGCGAGGAAGGAGAAGGCCGAGGCTGAGGCTGCTGCTGCTAAGGCCAAGGCTGAGGGTGGTGACGAGTCCAAGGCTGAGGAGAAGAAGGTTGAGGAGACCAAGGCCGAGGAGAAGAGGGCCGAGGAGGATAAGGTCAAGAAGGAGGAGGCCGATAAGGCTGCCGCTGCCGAGTCCAAGAAGGCCGAGGAGGAGAAGGCCGCCGCTGCTGCCGCCGCCAAGGAGAAGGCCGACGCCGAGGAGAAGGCTAGCAAGGAGAAGGCTGAGGCCGAGGCCAAGAAGATCGAGCAGGAGAAGGCTGAGGCCGAGTCCAAGGCCAAGGTCGTCGAGGAGGAGAAGAAGGTCGCCGCCGCCGAGGAGAAGGTCGCTGCCGAGAAGAAGGACGAGGCCGACAAGAAGGAGGTCGCCGACAAGAAGGAGGTCGCCGAGAAGAAGGAGGAGGCCGATAAGACCGCCGCCGCCGCCGCCGAGGAGGCTACCGCTGAGGAGAAGAAGGAGACCGGCGCTCAGACGCTCGCCGACGCTCGCTCCGCCATCCCCTCGAACAACCTTCCTTCCTTCCTTCCTCCCAAGCCCGTCAACGGCGCCGGCGAGGCCTCGCCTTCCACCCCCAAGGCCGATGCTCCCGCCGCGCCTTCCCCTCTCAACACCGCTCGCTCCATCCACGACCTTTCCTCCGTCTCCTACCCCGAATCCGTCAAGGCTCCCCGCCCCGAGCTCAACGCCGAGCCCCAGCCCGGCAAGTACCGCTACGACCGCGAGTTCCTCCTCCAATTCATGGCCGTCTGCACCGAGAAGCCCGAGTCCCTCCCCAACCTCGAGGCGATCGGCATGGTTGATTCCGAGTCGGGCAACCAGCGCGGCAACTTTGGCTCGGGCTCGCGTCGCTCGTCGCAGATGGGTCCTCCCGCCGTCCCCAGTCGGCAGGGATCCATGTCGGGAGGCTTTGGATCGAGGAGTACCAGTGGAGGAGGAGTTGGCGGCGGCGCATTTGGCGGCATGGGCAACTTTGGTCAAGCGCCATTGGGCTCGAGCGAGGCTCGCTTCGCTCAGTCGCTCGGTCGCTCGGCATCGGGCGCGTTCCCCAGTCGGCCAGGAAGCATGTCACGCACTTCGAGTCAGAGCGGCATGATCACCCCCGGAGCCAACTTTGTCCCCGCCGGCGACCGACGAACGAACAGCAGCCGTGGAGGCAAGCGGCGCCAGGACGACTCGCAGGGAGGATCTCGTCGTCGCGATGGAGGAGAGGGCGGCAACAACGGCAAGCACGTCTCGGGAGATGGATTCGAGAACGCCACCCTCGCTCCCAGGAGTGAGACCGGATGGGCGCCCACCGTCGCTGGAGGAGCCGCTCCTTCGGATCCCAACTCGCCCGAGATGGTTCAGCGCAAGGTCAAGGCCCTCCTCAACAAGCTCACCCTCGAGCGCTTCGAGTCCATCTCGAACCAGATCCTCGAGTGGGCCGACAAGAGCGTCGACGAGACGGACGGTCGCATCCTTCGCCAAGTCATCGCCCTCATCTTCGAGAAGGCCACCGACGAGGCCAACTGGTCCGAGATGTACGCGCGCCTGTGTCGCAAGCTCATGGAGAAGGTCTCGGCCAACGTCAAGGACGAGACGGTCAAGGGACAGGACGGCAACCCCGTCGCTGGAGGAGCCCTCTTCCGCAAGTACCTCCTCAACCGCTGTCAAGAGGACTACGAGGCGGGATGGAAGGCCAAGGAGGCTTCCGCTGCTGCTGCTGCCGCCAGCGCCGCTTCCGACGCCGCCAAGAAGGACGCCAACGACGCCGCCGAGAAGGAGGCCAAGGACAACGCCGAGTCGGGCAAGTCGTCCTCGTCGGCACCCAAGGAGGCCGAGCTCCTCTCGGACGAGTACTACGCCGCTCAGAAGGCCAAGCGTCGCGGTCTCGGACTCGTTCGCTTCATCGGAGAGCTCTACCGCCTGCAGATGCTCACCGAGCGCATCATGCACGAGTGCATCAAGAAGCTTCTCGCCAACACCGAGAACCCCGACGAGGAGGACATCGAGTCGCTTTGCCGTCTCCTTACCACCGTCGGCAAGGGCCTCGACAACCCCAAGGCCAAGCAGCACATGGACATCTACTTCTCGCGCATGGGCCAGATCGCCAACAACCCCAAGATCCCTTCGCGTATGCGCTTCATGCTTCAGGTGAGCTTTATCTCGTTTCTCGCTTTTCGACGGCGAGGTCAAGGGCTGACTTTCTCTTCTTCTCCACTTCGCGAAGGACGTTGCCGAGCTCCGCGCCGGCCGATGGCAGCCACGACACGACTCTGCTGGCCCCAAGCTCATCTCCGAGATTCACTCTGATGTACGTCTCGCCTCTCGACTCTTGTTAGCTCACCTCGTTGGTTCGCTGACTTGCTTCTCTTCCTCGCCCACAGGCGCAGAAGGCTGCCGACGAGGCTCAGCGTAGGGTCGCCAGTTCGGGCGGCAAGGGACTTCCTCGTCTGCACGACCAGCTCTCTCGGCCAAACTCCCGTCGCGGTCAAGGTCGCGACCAATTCGGCGTCGCCGCCGCTGGAGCCGATGGATGGAGCGCTCCCGTTCCCCAACGGCCACAGAAGGCCGGAGACCTGAGCGCCTTCGGTCGCGTTCGCGATGCCACTCCCATCTCTCTCGGTCCTTCGGGCGCTTTCGCCGCCAAGGCCAAGGCCAAGGAGGCTGCTCGGCCAACAACTCCCAGCAACCCCTTCGCTCTGCTTAGTGGTGCAGGAGACGCTCCCGAGCCTTCGACTAGTCAACGGCCGAAGCTCGTTCTCAAGCCGAGGACAGTGCCTCTCGAGGGCGAGGAGGAGGAGGAGGGAGAGAAGGGCGAGGAGAAGGATGCCGAGGAGGAGGACGAAGACGATGGAGCCATCGACCCCAACGCTACCAGCATGTCGAGGTCCGAGGGAGAGCGTCGGGCAAACAACAGTGTCAAGGAGGTGAGTTTTTGAGAGTTGACGAATCGTCCACGAGCGCCGAAGCTGACTCTTGACTCTCTCGACAGTTCTTCTCGGTCAAGAGCATCTCGGAAGGAGTCGAGTCGATCAAGGCGCTGCCCGTCGAGTACCGTGGTATCCTCATCCGCGCCCTCGCCGACGCCGCCGTCGACAAGAAGGCCGACGACGTCAACCTTACGCGCACCCTCTTCACCGAGGTCAGCGACAAGGCGGTCGTTTCTCACAAGGTCATGCTCGAGTCGCTCGCGCCTCTCGTCACTGGTCTCATCGACCTGTCGGTGGATGTGCCCTCGGTCTTCACTTTCGCTGTGAGTTCTCGCTCTTCTCTCTTCGCTGCCCTTTGACGTCGTGGCTGACCTCCCTCTCTCCTTACAGTCTTCACTACTGAAGGGAGCCGCAGCTACTCGGGAGGAGGTCGAGGAGCTGGCCAAGTCGATGATCTCGGAGGAGGATGATGATGAGGAGGAGATTGAGCGTGGACGCTCGAACTTCCTGGCGGCATTTGATAAGCTCGGAGCAGCGCAGTAGTCTAATGCACATGACGGCCCTTAGCCAGCCGATTTACTACACTATACATTCAACGAGCGAGCGACCTGCGAACGATTCGCAACGAGCGCACGACGAGAAGGACGACTTCTGTACATTGCTGCTGCTGTTGTGAGGGGTTTACTGCGAAGCCTTGAACACGTTCTCGCGGTAGTGACGGAGCTCTGTAGCGTCTAGTCTGTCAGCAGAGCGGCGAATGAGAGCTCGGCGCAGGTCGAGGCGGAAGAGGAGGACCGACCAGAGATGGAGTGCTGGATGTCGGAGAGCGCACGGTGGGCCGAGTCCTCCTTTCGTGGCCGCTGCAGCTCGGGGTACCAGCGAGCAGTAAGCTCCTTGATGCTGGAGACGTCGAGGATCCGGTAGTGAAGGAGCGCAGCGAGCTTGGGGAGGTCCTTGTTGATGAAAGCGCGGTCGGCGTGCACGCTATTACCTGTGAAGAAGCGAATCAGTATCGACCGAGGCCGAGAGAAGTGTAGGAAAGCCTCACCTGCGAGGAGAGCCGGCTCCCCGTTTGCGAAGTGCTTTGAGACGTAGCTCACGACGAGGTCGTCCACGGTGGCCATGTCCGTTGTGCTGGTCAGGCAGGAAGCAGTGAGGCCGGTCTTGCCATGCTGGTTAATGCACCTGCGAGCTCGAGGGGTCAGTGAAGGTCGATGAAGCGGATTAAAGAGCTGCTCACCACTCGTTCATGTTGTCCAGCACGTCCTGGTCAGTCTTCACAATGTACTCGACTCCCTCGTCCAGTGGCTCGAGCTCCTTGTTGGTCACAATGGCAGCAATCTGCAGCGAGAGGACTTGGTCAGCTCTGAAGCAACGAGCCCCTCCTGCTCGGCCTGCTCACCTCCAGGATACGGTCAGGACGGAAGGTAGCGCTCTGCGGTAGATCCGCTGGAGGAAGGTATGCGTTTAAGCCCGTCATCTCGCAGTCTAAGGAGCGAGAGAAGGTCAGCTTCATCTCGAGACGCGCCGTACGCTGCACTCACCGACCCAAAGGATATTCTGATTGGGAGCAGACATGATGCGAGACAAGCAGAAAGTTCTGGTGCAGAGCGGGCGACGGAGAAGTAGTGCGCGAGAAGCGAAGAGCATGAAGGAGGGCAAGACGCGTCGAGGCGAAAGCTCGAGGTGTAGAGGAGGTGCAGAAGGTGCAGCAGTCAGACAGAATGACAGGGGGGTCTCCATGCGTCGGAATCGGCTCGCTCAGCATCATCAATCCCCCTCTGCTGGGCTCGCTGAGTGCGCCGAGCTGTTCGCCGAGATCCGTCTTCTCTGCGCCGAATGTGATCACACAGACGGTCTTGAGGCAGTTACACACACGAATCCAACTAAACACTACCTTTGGACCCCTAACGCCTAGCGGTGGTCCTTCGAGCGCGCTGCTCGGCGCTCAGTCGGAGAATGAGCGAACTGCTCGAAGCTTCGTAACCTGTAGGAGAGCGAGGGTTAGAGCGGTATAATACTGGGAAGAGACGGAACTCGCCGTCAAGCGGATGAGATGCATCGTCTCGTCGATTTGGGTCTGCAACCGCTCCAGGCGGGTCTCCTTGACGATTTCGGTCGAGTTGAACTCGTTGCAGAGGTGAGCTAAGAGTCTGTGGAAGAGCAGAGAAGAAGCGTTAAAATGTCATCTATGAGTATCGAGGGCTCCGACTTGCTCTCGATACTCTTGCAGATCGTCCTCCAATTCTTTGACGGCGAACAGCTTGACGGCTCGGCGAGACGGCTTGCTCGTCTTGACGGGGCGCTGGAAGTCGAGAAAGTGGTGAGCATAAGCGATAGAGCTCTGGGACTGGCTTCACGCACCACGATGCGGCGAAGCTTGTTCTTGAGGGTTCTCGGCGGTGGGAAGTCCAGCGCCTCGGTCTGCAGGTCGATGACATCGTAGTCCTGAGGGGAGAGAGGGTAAGGCTTCAAGCGAAGACTTGAAGAGGATTGAATTCTTCTCACCTCCAATGTCGTATTGTGGATGATGGTCGATTCCTGTGGAGGCCCCCGTCAGGGCCAGCGACCCCAATCCCGAAAGCCGAGCGCCGAAAAGCTCACCTCGCCTGCCTCCTCAGCATCCTCCATCTCAGCCTGCTCATCCAGTTCTACCTGTTCTTCCTCAATCTGTGATGTCTGAGAGGGGTGAGAGGGGGATCAGCGAGCGGAGACGGGGAGAACTCACGCTCTGGTCTGCCTCGGCGCCTGCCTCGACCTCGCTATCGAGCCCTTGATCTTGCTTCCACGCCTCGAGCTGGGGAGAGGTCAGCCTCGGTCGTGACATTTTTGAGCTTTGGCTAAGACTAACCTGTGCCAATGCCTCGTCATAGGCCGATTCGAGCTCCTTCTGCGCCGCGAGCAGAGAGCGACTCGATTCCTCCTGACGCACCTCGCGAGCCTGTCGATACGAGAGGTCAGCGAGGCAATTAACACACAACTTTGAGACTTACCAAAGCATCGGTGAGATCCTGCTGGGTCGAATCGAGCTGCTGCTGAAGCTGGGCGATGGTCTCCTTTGCCGCTTGGTGGCTTTCCTTGGCATCTTTGAGCTCCTCTTCTTCTGCGAGCTTCTCATTCTGTAGTTGAATCTCAGATCCATGCTCCTCAGCACTCGGAGCGTGAAAGAACTCGCCTGCAACGACTTGAGACAAGCCCGAATCGAGTTGGCCTGTCGAGAAACGACGAGGTCAGCTCGAAAGGGGAGAAAACGTGGCAGGTGCGACTCGCTTCAGCTTCATAAAACTCTTTGATGCTTTGTAGCTCCACCACCTCCGCCTGGCTCTGCTCAAGTCCCTCTCGAAGGACGAGCAGCTCCGACTCGTGATGCACGACGTCCGAATGAGCGTATCCGAGGGCGTTCTTGAAGTAGTCGCGCTCGGGGATGATGTTCTCGGCCTGTAAGGTGATCTTTGTGAGCTCGAGAGGCTCGAGACGAGAGAAAGAGCGCTCACCATCCTCGCTGCCTCCTCCTTTGCCGCCTGCAGCTCCTTCAGCTGCTCATCGCGCTTCATCAGCAGCTCCTCCAAGCCTAGGCAGCTCTGCTCTTTGTATGAGAGCTTGTTCTGCTCGAGAGGGAGGTCGGCCAACACTTCTCGAGACGCGTCTGCTCCTTGCTCACCTGAACCTTTCGGAGCTCGGCCTCGAGGGTCTCAATCTCCCGATCCAGCACTTCCTCCGCCTCAAGCTCGACGATCCTGCTGTTCAGATGACTGCCCATCTTGATGTCGTCGACTCCGGAGAGTCGCTGAACATTGACTTGGGATCAGCGAGCTGTGTCTCGGCGGGAGGGGGGCGGGCAGGAGGTGCAGAGTACTCACTTTCAATCGAGCTCCACTCGTGGGCTTGAGCGAGGATCTAGCACCAGCGACCCAGGCAAGCTCAGAGCCTTTGTTGCTGTCGCGTCGGAGATTCGTCGTCTGCGGAGGAGGGGCGAGGGTCAGACGAGTTCTATTGAGTCTGTAGGCCATTTACTCACTTCCTGCAGCGGGCTTGACATTTGATGAAGCGTTGCGTGCTCCCTCGTCGCGAGTTGAGTGAAGAGTTGAGAGGTAAACAGGGCCCATGCGCCGCTCGAGAAGGACGACTCGAGGACCGAGCGCGCTCCGTGCCCGATTCATCGCCAGACAATTCTCGCTGTGGTACAGCTGTGATTGGAATATTGCTTCAGATGCTTTCCTTTATGAGCTCTGAACCCTCCAGCTTCTCTACAGTCGCTCGACGGGCGTCTCAGGCTATCGCCGAGATTCGCTTTTCTCTCAAAGGTCTTCGTTGAGCTTTGATGAACGCAGTTGCAATGTACTGAGAATTGATTAGAAATAGTTGGCCCCGCCGCCCTGCTTGAGGTCATGCCTCGTCTTCTTGCCCCAGTGATCGTCTCTCGTCTCTCACTGGTTGAGGCGAGAGCGAAGGGTTTGAAGCTTACTCGCCTGTGAGCAAGTGCAGGTCAGCAAGGAGGGACGGCGAAGAGCAAACAGAAATGTTACCGTCGAAATGAAGCTGTGCAGCTCCGTCTGTATCTCCCCTCGAAGCTGCCTGAGCCGAGCGGAGTCGGAAACCTCGGTCGAGCCCAATTTGCTTGAGAGAGCAAACAAGCGCCTGTGCCGGGTAGAAGCATCAGTCAAGCTTTTTTAGCTAGAAGTGGGCTGCTGAGACACACTGAAGACCAGCGTCAACGTCGTCTTCGAGCTCCTTGATGGCGTAGAGGTCGAGCGCTCGGCGAAAGGAGACCTTCTTCGTCTGGCAGGGCCACAGCGAGGGTCAGGCATGTTTGGTACCGAAGGTAGTTGAGATCAAGTGAAACGGTTCAGCGGTGTACCACTGTGCAACCAATCTTGCTGACGAAGGTCTTCGGCGTTGGCGAGAGGTTGAAGCCCTCGCGCTCGGCGATAATGTCGTGGGGCTGGGAGGCGGAAGGTCAGCTACGAGCGCAGAGCTGGGGGGGAATCTGACTTGCCTCAGCTGTTGAGCCATCGACCAACAATGTGTCCTGCGTAGTTGACCAAAGTCAATGAAAGCGAAGGAAACCCAAGCGAAAGCGACGACCGAGGACTCACGTCTCCGCCTCCAATACTCGAGAGATCATCATCTACATCATCATCATCTTCTTCAGACTGCTCAAAGGGGCGTCGATCATCAGCTCAATGCTCATGGAGCGTACGAAGTGCAGGCGCGCTTACATTTTCCTCCGAGTCGTCGCTATCCGAGTCCAACTCGCTGCTGCCTTCAGATTCGGATCCACTGTCGAAGTTCCAGGCATGTTGCTGGCACGAAAGGTCAGTACTACTCTTCCGAAGTAAGGAGCTTCAGAGCATACTCACCTGGGCCACAGCTTCTCTGCAAGGCGTGTCAAGCTCCCTCAGCTTCTCGACGGGAGAGCGGTCTGCCGCTTCTTGAGGCGCCTCGCAAGCCTATCGAGAGCGGAGCTCAGCCATAAATCCTTGAACGCTGACAACCTACCCACCAGAGCTGTAGCAAAGCCGTGCTCGGCTGCTTTGAGCTGCTCCTGGAGCTCGGCGATGGTCCCTTGAGCTGTGGTGTAGCTGTTCTTGACGTTGTCGAGCTCTTCGGCTCGGCTGAGCATCTTCATCTGTTGGGGTGAAACAGAGTCAGAGGCGGAAGCTTGTGGGAACACGACGGCGAGGACTTGCCTGCAGCGACTCGAGAGAAGCGCGAAGCGAGTGCGCCTGCGAAATGCAGCTCGAAGCTCAGATTGGGCTCTCAAGACAGCGAACCTCAGACTCAATAGCGGTTTTTGCCCTCTGCAGGTCGGTGAGTGCAGCAGTCTTTCGCTCTAGTCCCGTGCGCAGGTCGAGCAACTTCGATTCATGGTGAACGACGTCCGAGCGAGCCTGGTTCATACCATCCCTGAAGGTGTCGCGCTCGTTGATGAGGGTGAGAGTCTGTAGAGGAGATTATGTCAGCTCTGCGCGGGGAAGGGTGAGGGGGCAGCACACCTTCTTCGCTGCAGCCTTCTTCGCCGCTTGAAGCTCCTCCACGTTGCGATCCCTCTGCGCCAAGCGCATCTGCAAGTCCTGAACGCTCCGATCTCTGTCAAAAAGCATGGTCTGAGGGTGGAAGAGCGTGAACATTGTCTCGCGGAAGCCTCACTCCCATCGCCGAACTCACATAAATCTGCCCCAACTCGGCGTCCATGGCTTCGCACTCGGTGCAAGGAAGTTCCTTCTCATTGTCGGTGCCATCTGCAGCTTGCTTGAGGGCCTCTGCTGCCTGTGTGCCGCGCGTTCGGAGCCGTGAGTTTGGTTCGAGGGATGGTCGCTCTGAGCGGTAAGCTCACCTGCTCAAGCTGCTCCCGCCTCAGCTGTTCCCGCTCTTCATATCTTTGCAAGAGCTTGAGCAGCACCTCTGCATCGCTGTGGTCGCTCGGCAAGAGCTGGTCCTCCCTGAGCTTGATACCGCGTCCGAATTCCTCCCGGATCCTCCGCCGAACGAGTTTGAGGTATTCTTGGCGAGGGTTGGCTTCTCCTGGTTGCGGGAAAGGGAGAGGTGAACCTGTGAGGATCCCTGTCTTCCTGACTGGAGGATACACGTCGAACCATGGCGTTCCTTTGAGCTGCTGTTGCGGAATGTCGCGGGGCACATGATATAACATCCAATGATGGCGGAGCTGCTTATCGTTCTGGTTCTGCGCTATACCTGCAAATTTGCAGAAAGGCCAGGTGCACGAGAACAGGTACTCCACCGAGCCGACAGATGGGACCGCGAGAGCTGGCGGAGGGGCGACGAAAGGCGCGTCCATCCCGAGGTGCCCTGTAGCAGCCAGGAGGACGTATGGGCTGTTGCTTGTTGAATTGGGACTGACAGATAGCCTGCCCGCTTGTCGAACCATCACGCAGCCGAGCAGAGGAGCAAGGATGTGGTCGGAGCCAAAGATTCGTCTGGCGTCGTTCAACACTGAATCTACCATGCGCGTTCGAGCCTGACCGGCAACCAGTCAGCTACATGATAGAAAAGGCTGTTCGGAAGTACTCGCACTGTTCTCGACTTGCTGTGCGCGAGTATAGGGAATCAGGGGGTCGCCCACGTTCGGAGCTCGGTCGAGCTCTTCCACGACTTACACGCAAGCAAGAAGAGTGCGAGGGCGCGCAGAGCATCAGTGAACTCTCAGGTATCGATTCCGAGCTTTTTCGTAGCGCCTCGCGCATCGTTATCTCGACAAAGCCCGCTCTGCCGTGAGCGAGGAGGTTGATCGACTAGAGGCGACGTTGCACTCAAGTATCGGGCACCACCCAAGTCCGCTTCGTCACAGGTGTACCCGTCGTACCCTTCTCCCTCCTCACATCCTCCTCCCTGCCCTCCAAAAACCTCTCATCCTCATCATCCCGCTCCCAGTCCATCTCCTCCCTTCGCTCTCGATCGCCAGGAAGGATCGGCGGAGGTGGAATGCCAAAGGGAAGGGGAGCAGCGAAGGGGTCATTCGATCCGGGGCGGAAGGCGGCACCGAGGGCGGCGAAGGAGGGGAGAGAGGGCGCGCGAGTGAAGGATTGGAAAGAGGTGGAGGACGAGGTGGAGGGTTTGGCGGGCGTGTCGGGGACGAGGGTGCGGGAGGAGCTGAGCTCTGTGAGTGCAAAAGGATGGTAAGCCAAGAAAGAGACAGACACGAGCGAAAGGAAACTCACTCTTCGGGCTCACGCTCTTCCGTTTCCGTTTCCTCGCCTCGGCTTTCTCTGCCGCCTCCTTCTTCTCCTTCTCCGCCTCCTCCTTCTTCTTCTTCAACCCTACTCCACTCGGTCTCCTCGACAAGCTGACCTCGCGACGATTGAAGAGGCCCTTGGACGAGCCGGTGAGCGAGTCGCCGCGCGGGAGAGGGCGAGGTCGTTCTTGCTTGCGTGGTGGGCGAGTGCGAGGTGGTGCGTCGGAGGTGGCGGAGGCGGAGCCGACTTCGGTAGCGGTGGCGGAGGAAGAGGCGGCGGGATCGGTGGTTCGTCGCTTCGGCGGGAGCGGGACCTTGAAGACGTTGTCGTCCAGTTCGTCCGAGGCGGCTCGACTCTTCCTCCCTCCCTTGCCGACGAGACGCTTCATCGTGGGACTCTCGGTGATGTGTTTCTGACCTTCCTTCCATTCCTTCCGACGCGCAGACTTGTCGAGCGAGAGAAGGGAGCGATCTTTGAAGGGCGAAGGGGCGGGTTCGAGGCGGACGGAGAGGGCGTCGGAGGTGGTAGCAGAGGGAAAGAGCTTGGTGCGGTGATGCTTGAGGAGGGTCTCGGGGGCGGAGGAGCCATAGCTGTGAATACAGAGCGATGTCAGCTCCAGTTCGGCAATCGTCGACAAGTCGAGACGACTCACTGAGTCTCGACGACCTCCTTCCACCAGACTTGTACCTCATCCAGCTGCTCCTCGACCTTCTCGGTCCCTTGCGGTTGAGTTGCGAGGCCCATGTCGCTAACATCCTTCATCACTCGCCAGATTTGCAGTCGGTCTGTGAGGAAGTCGAGGAGAAGTTCGGGGTCGAGGGTAGCCGAGTGTCGTTCTGGGTCCTTCTTCTTCTTGTGCTTGACTGGCGGTGAAGAGAGAGGTGCGGGAAGAGAGATGAGGGTGAGAAGGATGAGAGCTTGGAGGCAGGTCCTGTGAAGGACAACGATGAGCCAGCGCCGAGATCGGCCAGCCAAGAGAGAGGGACCTACTCGACGAGCTCGCGCTCGGTAAGCCACTCGTTCACATCAATCTCCTGCACCGTCCAGCCTACTGGCCTGTCCTTCTCGGCCATCTCGACGTCGCCCGTCCCGTCCTGCTTCGGCGGCGCCGGCGCGTCTCCTTGTGCCGCCTCCTTGGCCGCCTGCTGAGCTGCCTCCGCCCTGGCCTTCTCCGCCTGCTTCCCTTTATCCGCCTTGAGCTTCTCCTCAGCCCGCACTTTCCACGCGGCATGCGATTGAAGCAGCACCTCGCGTTCCTTCTCTCTCAAGCGCTCCTTCTCCTTCTTTGGCGGCGCTGAGCTATCGCTCGAGGCAGCAGGATTCATGGCCGAAGGTACCACTGAGCGCCATTTCCGGTCAAAGTCGTGTAGCGGGAGGAGGAGGGAGCGGAGAAGGGGCGAGACGATGTCGCGAGGCTGTTCGGACGCGACTGAAAGCAGCAGGCGGGCGAAGGCGTCGAGGGCGAACTGTAAGAGAGTAGAGGGCGTCAGCGTGTCGTCTTGAAGTCTCTCTGAATCATCACTGACCTGATTCGAGTTGGACTCGAAGAGCGATTCGAGGTAGGCTTGGGGCAGGTCGCGTGTGGTGGTTGCAGTGGGATAAGAAGGGCGAGCGGGCCAAGGTAAGGGGCAATCGACTGGTAGTGAATAGATTAAGCGAGGCTTTGTCGCTGTTCGAGTCGAACTCATCGCCGACGAGGAAGCAAGCGAAGGGAGACCCAGCGCTCCAAATCACTCCTTGACTTCCTGCATTTCGCGTCACTTCAACCCGGCTCGCTCAGGATGAGCGGGACCAAGCGTCCAGTCGACTCTGGTGCAGCTCCATTTGCCAAGAAGCGCCGCTCGCCCTCGACGAGCAGCGAGAGCTCGTCAGGCAAGTCGAGCTCCACCGCTGGCCCAGCGCGCAAGAGGACCAGCAGTGGGCAGGGCAGGGGAGGGAACAGAGCAGCAGGAGAGTACAGGTACATGGGAGGAGCTGCTTCGGGGGACAGGTGAGCTCCCGCTTGCTCTGCGCTCGCTAATCCAGCGCTGACCTCCCCCACCAGGCGCTTCGAGACTGTGATCCCCGACTCGCAGTCTCCTTCGCCCATCCCCAAACAGGACGAGGACGTCAAACCCGACCCATACCTCTCCTACCGCTCTCCGAGCGCCTCCACCAACGACAGCAGCACCTTCGGCGCCAACGGCTCCCGCTTCTCCGAGGATGTCGACGTCAAGCCGTCGCCCTTCGAACGCTCGCGCTCCCTCTCCACCGAATCCAAGCCGTCGGACGACGAGATGGCTCGATCCCTGAGCAGCGGCAGCTCGCACAACGGCCAAGGCTCCAGCGACCGAAGCTCCCTGAACTTCTGGCTCGACATCAAGCCGGAACCAGGAATCGACTACCACGCTGCCTGGATGGGCGACCGCCTGCAGAGAACCACTCGCCTCCCTGGCTTCGGCCCACGCCCTCAGCCTCCATTGCCCGCCAGTCGCTCGTCACCGCCCTCCCAGTTCCACGTCGACCGCGCTCGCTCGCATGCTCCTTCGCCTATTCCAGAGTATCATATAGCCTTCAAGAAGGAGGAGGAGGACCTGACGATGGCGATGTTCGGCGATATGCCTCCGCCGAGAGCACCCCTCTCGAGGTCGACTGAGCTGGATTTGCGCAGGAGGGAAAGGAGTACAACGGCGTCGGAGGCTGGTAACTACCCTCAGCAGAGGGATGATGCGTCGTGCTCGAGTCGTGCGGGCTCGGTGAGGGCGGATTCGATGGCGCAGGAGGAGCTGATCCGCTCGAGTGAGGAGGAGGAATCGCAGAGGAGCTCTTCGCCTCATCACGAGGAGGATCAAGAAGAGCTGAACAATTGGCGCGAGGAGGGAGAGGGTGGTGTTCGGGAGGAGGAGGCTGCTGTCGAGATGGAGCTCGAGCCCACGCCCGAGGCTGCCGATCCAGGTGAGCCGTCGTCGTTCAACGTAGACCACGCTGACCATCTTCGAAAAAACAGTGGACGCCTTTCTCTCGTCCTTCCTCCCCGCGGGACCTCGACCTATCGGCATCAAAGCTCGCCTCCAGGACGAGCTCGCTCGCTCGACCTCCAGCTATACAGCCGAGAACCGCGTCCTTCCCATCCCCCGAGCACCTCAGCCACCTCAACCACTACGTCCCCCTCCCTCGCACTTTCCTGACACTACGAGGGACGACTCCGCTCCCACTCCGCGCGGCCGTTCCCCTCGATCACCTTCGCCCCCGCCTCCCCCTCCTCCGTCCGCTTCGGCGCCGGCAGCTCGAGAACTCTCGCCCGCGCCGGAGTTCATCTCCATACTCGACGCGGAGGACGACGAGCTGGACGACTACGACGAGGAGGAGAGCGCGCCGAACGGAGGGGGACTGGCCGACATCCTCGCGCCGCAGCCTCATCACGAGGCGCCGACGCAAGATGGGACGGTACATCGCTGGTATCTCGTCCTTTCGGCTCCGCAAGGAAAGGTCGTTCCGATCCAAGAGTGCGCCGAATGAACCTGCGCCGTCTCCAAAGTCCTGCTAATCGCTCTTTCGCAGGGATCTCAACTATCACCAGCTCACCGCTGACGTCTCACTCCTCGAAGCCTGCGCCATTCCCTCTCGCAACGGCGTCACCTTCCTTCCTCCTCGTCGCTACCTCGCGCCCGGCTCTGACGGCCTCAAACTTCTCACTGAGATGCCCGGCGGGGACCCCTCCTCCCTCTTCTCGCCCATCCAACTCGACGAGATGTGGGCCGACTTTGCGCATGACGGCGAGGAGTACAAGCATAGGCCGAGGTGGGAGCCTAAGCGCGAGGAGTGGAATGAGACGTTGAAGCAGATGGAGAAGGAGGGCATCAAGATGGTGGACTTGTTGGACGTGCTCGAGGATGTGTTCGCGAGGGGAAGGAGGAGGGTCGAAGAGATGCTTTTGCGCGAGATTCATTGCAAGAACTGGTTGTGGTTTGATCGTGAGTCGTCTCCTTCTCTTCAACTCGGCGCTCGCTGACTCTCGCTTCATCTTTAGAGCTCCGACAACTCGCCCGCGTCCGCAAGGGATACCTCACCCTCGCCTCCGATAATGTCATCATCGAAGCGCACACCCTACACGAGAAGCTCAAGTCCGCCTGGAAGCTCGAGGTCGAGGCGAAGAAGAAGGAGCTCGAGGCGGCAAAGGAAGGCGACCGGGACAGGTACAGGGAGCTGCTGGATCAGACGAGGGAGTTGCAGTCTGGGAAGAGAAAGAATAGGTGCGTTCTTTGGCCTTCTCACGGATCGACTCGACGCACTCTCGCTGACCTTTTTGAGCGGCGATGAGCAGAATTGACGCCCTCGGCGCTCTCGCTGATAGGTTGAGGCGCATCGACGAGAAGAGGTCAAAAGTCGAGGTGCAGCGTGCTTGAGTTCTTTCGGCATCTCTTCTCAACGCGTTGATGTGATAGCTTCGGAGACGAGGATGCAGCATTGTTGAAGATAAGAGCCTGTAAGGACTGCTCTCGACGTTGAACGAGTCTACTCCGGTGACTTTCAACTAGAGAAAGAGAGAGAGAGAGCTACACAACGAGCTAAAGAACAGAGAGCCTCGACCAGCCATCGCCGAGCCCCCTCGGCGAGCCTCCCTGCTCGCCACTCCCACATCTGGAGATGGCAGGCTAGGCCCGGCTCAGCGCTAACCGCTTCTGCCAGCCTTCTGCCTCCAACAAGCATACTGTCTCGGGCGGAGGAGTCTTGTCTCAGAGCTCGGAATCCTATCGTTCGGGAGAGACTGATACTGCTCGATTGCGTATTTTTACACACTACTCGACTATAGAACCTCTCATGGCGACCAAGCCTGCGAAAAAGCGAGGAAGGGAGCTCAGTCAGCGATCGCCGAAGTGAAGACGAGCGATCTGCTCGCCATGTGACGAGCAGACGGTGTGCAAAGCTCAGAACTTACCTCAGTCGGGTTGTAGCTAGCGCTGGTATCGACTCCCACGGTGATGTAGGCGATCAAGCCCTGCTGGATGACTCCGCCGAGCTTCTC
The DNA here is from genome assembly GCA_003054985.1 of Leucosporidium scottii. Classification (NCBI taxonomy): domain Eukaryota; kingdom Fungi; phylum Basidiomycota; class Microbotryomycetes; order Leucosporidiales; family Leucosporidiaceae; genus Leucosporidium; species Leucosporidium scottii. The sequence goes on from MWVB01000025.1 coordinate 159,646, forward strand.
AATCTCGAAAGTCGGGCCGTAGCTGTTGTAACAGAGGTAAGAAGGTCAGCCGGCGAGCTTCTGGAATGTACCACGAGTCACTGACCCGTTCTTGTGCGAATCCTGGTAGATTTGAAGCGAATCGTCCCAGTTGCGAGTGCGACCCCACTTGTCGACGATGGGGTTGGTGTTGTAAGGCCACATCTACATTGATTGAAGCAAAATGTCAGCTCGGAGATTCAAGCAGACTGCGACAATGGTCCCGGCGCCAAACAGGGGAAGGGTGAAAAGGAGCTCGGCGCCGAGGAAATCTGAGAGAGAGAGAGCTGACCTTGTCAAGCTGCGAGTTGATCGCGTCATCGACGAAGAACTGTCCAGTGTGAATGAGGTGGCTCGAGGTGAAGGTGCCGTTGGAGTGAGGCTCCCACTCGGTGTGAACCTTGACGTGTACGTGAGTTGCTCGGCCGGTGTAGTAGCCAGGGAAGATGGCTATCAAAGTAGACGTCAGCAAGCGTCACCGATGAACCGATGAATGAAAAGGCTACTCACAGGTGAACTGCGATAGGCCGTTCTTGTTGGTAGGCCATGCGCCGCGAAGGAAAGTCTGCTCGGGCTCGGTGCGCGGGTACTTGCTCAAAAGACCCTTGCGAGGTCCTTCGTGCTGAGGTCCCTCCCACTTGAGCTTCTCTTCCTGCTCGGGGTGTCCGGCGTAGTGACCAGTGGCGTTGGCATGCCCTGCAAGGCGAGGTCAGCTCCACCTCGGCCATCGTAAGGGGAGTGCTGGGAACGTACAGAGGTCGACCAGCACATCGGGAAGAGGCTCGCAGGTCTTGACATCAATCACTCCCACGTCCATGAGCTGGAGAAGAGGTGTAGCGGTCAGCACAGTCTTCTAACTCGAAAGCGAGGCGAGCTGCTGCCAGCGCCGAACTTACGAAAAGCAGACCGAGCTGATCTTCAGCCATGTTCTGACGTATGGGGTGACCTCGATCATGGTAGTAAGGACCTTGAGTCGTCTCAGGCGAGAGGACACAGGTGTGGTTGCGAATCTTGGCCTCTTCAATCGGCGAGCACTCGAGGGTCTTCTTGTCGACCGAATCGGTGTCGAAGGCTCCCTCGATAAACATGGATGCTGCGTCGGTGGGAGCAGCTCCTCCTAGTGCCGCCTGGGCCTAATGGAATTGAAGACGATCCGTACCGAGAGGAAGGGTCAGCTCGGCGCGAGAAGGAGACTTTGTGGATGACTTACAGCAGCTTTGCGAGCGGCTACATACTGCTTGATCTTGGGAGCGCAATGGTATATGCTCTCTTGACGCGCCTTGAACTGAGCGACCTCTTGAGGAGTCTCTGGGCCATGCGCCGAGACGGCGGCCGCAAAAAGCGAGCCGACAGCGAGTACAGTCGAGGTGAACTTCATCCTTGAGTCGAGGATGGGAGAGGAGCAGAAAGAGTGCAGGTGAGAGACGAGTGAGAGATGCAGAACCAAGCCGTGTTGCAGACCTTTTGTACCGAGGTTCGTCTCCTTCTTCAGGACTGGCCGCGAGCCGCGGCCTCGCTCGACCGAGGGGAAGGTCGAGGCAGGCAAAGGCTGGGCTACGAAGGGCTTCTGATCTTGTGCTTAAATGTTGAGTTCGACTAGTTGGACCGCGGTACGGGAAGTGAACGCCGCGAAAGCTCGAAGTGGTACTCTTCTTCGCCGAGCGGGGAGAGGGAAAGGTGGCGGCGCACGAGTGGCAAAGTGATGGTGGCGGAGAGGCGAGTGGTTCACTACAATCAACACCGAAAGCAAAGTAGTAGATTCGCGCCGTCTCGCCTGGCTTTGACGACCGGGAAGCAGAGAACGACCTCCCAACGCCGAGCAGCTGCCTCTTCGCCTCTGCGCACAAGGTTCACCGATTCGCGCAAGCTCTCCCTCTCGCGATCGCATCACGTCTGATCGGAAAGGCTACAGGTACTTCCAACAAGGGGGGTAAGAGCTCAAAAATAAGTTAAGAGTAAGCGAGGATGAGGTGAGGGACGGATGGACGGAGGGGACTGAATAGTGGGTGATGAGTGTCTGGGAGTGGACGGATGAGAGTGAATGAGAGTGGGGGAACTGATGAGAGATGGGAAGCCGTATGTGAGAGAGGAGCCGTCTCATTCGACGTCGGGACCTGCCGAGTCGAGGAGTAGCCGGGAGACGAAGCTCGAAGCTAGCTCGTTACCGCTCTCTAAAAGAGAGGGAAGAGGTGGCCGTGAGGATCGGCGCCGGTCATGTTTCTGTAGCGAGGAGGAAGAAGGAAGGGAAAGTCAGCGAGGTGCTCGAAATCTCGGCGCCGACGAACTCGAGCATCGCCAAACTCGAAAAGGAGAAAAGGACTCACCCATACTCCGACAGGTCGACTTCGGGGTAAGCGTCAAAGTTTGAAGCATCCCAATCGCCCTCGACCTTGGGAACATAAGGCGCAGGAATCTCCTTGCGATACAGCCTCTCCCAATCCACCTCCTGGAACCAAACGTGACCAAAGATGTCGCGCGAGCCGTTGGCCAAGTTGCCGAACCGCTTGGTGATGTCGGGGGTGAGGAGCGATTTGAGGAGGTCCTTGGCTTCTGGGGCAAAGTAGGCTGGGTAGCGAACCTTGCCGGCGATGATCTTCTCGTAGAGGCGCATGGGGTTCGAATCCTCGGTGAAGAATGGTGGGTAGCCGGCCTGTGGAAGGGGAGAGCGAAGTCAGTGATCTGCGCTTTGAGAGAGCCAGCACTCGCGAACGCCGAGACGTCGAAGCGAAAGCCGAAAGCGAAAAGCCAAGACTCACGAGCATTTCGAACATGAGGACACCGAGGGCGTACCAGTCGACGCTTTTGTTGTATCCACGCGACTGCACAATCTCGGGAGCGAGGTAATCGGGAGTACCTACGGACGAGAGCGGACGAACGTTAGCCTGTCATTCTCGGATCTCGGCGCTCGTTCGGAGCAATATCTAGTGCAACTCACCACAAAGGGTCCAGGTGATATCGGGGACGTGCTTGGCGAAACCGAAATCGGTGATTTTGACGTGTCCATCGGCGCCGAGAAGGATGTTCTCGGGCTTGAGGTCGCGGTAGATGATGTCGAGGGAGTGGAGGTAGTCGAGCGCGAGGGCTACTTCGGCGGCAAAGAACTTGGCTACGGGGTCGGGGAAGCGCTGTTGGGGTGCAGAGAAGAGGCAAGGTCAGCTGAGGGTTCGGCGCCGAGAAGGGAGAAGACGAGCGGGAAACGCACCTGACTCTTGCGAAGGAGGGAGAAGAGCTCTCCTCCAGCGACAAAGTCCATGACCATGTACAGGTTCTTGGTGTCCTTGAAGGTTCCCCAGAGGTTGACGAGGAACGGGTGACGGACTCGCTCGAGCATCTCACGCTCCGAGTTGGTGTGCTCGACCTGCTTCATCTTGACGACTCGGTCCTTGGACAGCACCTTGACGGCGTAAGACCGCGAGTTGTGTTGAGACCGAACGAGGTGCACTCGGCCGAAGGATCCGGTACCGAGCGTGCGGATGAAGGTGAAGTCGGAGAGGTTGTAGCGGGAGGAGGTCTTGCGCGAGGTGGAAGAGGTATTGGATGGCGTCGGTGAAAGGACGCTCGAGGCGGCGGCAGCGGAGAGGGGGCGGTTGACGACGTTGCGGTTGGCGGAGGTGGCTTGCTGGCCATAACCCTGGGGCTGCTGCTGCTGCTGATGGTGATGAGACGACTGCTGCTGCTGGGGTTGATGGCGCGCCGAGGAGGAAGTGTGGTGCTGCTGGCCTTGCCGACTCGACTGCTCGTCCCGTCCGCTGTGGTAGCCTCCTCCCCCTCCTCCCTGCCGAGTGCCATCGACCATCTCGACGCTCTCGACGCTGATGCGATCCGCCGTCTGTGGCCGACCGTTGGACGAATGAAGTCCCAAGTTCTCCATCTTGCCCTCCACCTCCCGATCCCGCTCGTTGACGAGAGTCCCGGCGCTTGACCGCTGCTCATACGAGCTATGACCTGACCGCGAATCGCCGCCGTAGCTCGACTGCTGCTGGTAGCGATCGTCCTTCATGTCGCTCCGTGCCGACTTTTGCGAGCTGTACGAGTTGTGCGAGCGGGCGGCCTGCGCCTGCTGGCTTTGGAGAGGGCGGTTGAGGTGCGATTGAGCAGAGTAAGGCGGAGTGGGGGGCTCTTTGTACGAGGAGGGGTCTGCAAAGCGAACAGCAAACGATTAGCTTGCTGTACTGTAGTCGATGTAGCAAGAACGTACAGTTTGGATCGTGGGATTCGACGGGGCTGCCTGGGGGGCTGGGCAGGCCGGATCCCTCGCGGTGAGAGCTGTACTTGTCGGAGGGGTGGTGCTGGTAAGCAGAGCTGGTGCCCAAGTACTGCTGTCCCTGCCCCTGCTGCTGCTGCTGCTTGCGATTGTAGTCGGTAGTAGGTACGCTGGGAACGTTGGTAGAAGGAAGAGGGCCGGAGATGGGAGGGGGCGCGGGCGAGGAAGCCTTCTTGCGCGAGAGAAGTCCCATGTTGGAGGCTGCCTTGGTAAGAGGCGAACTAGTCGGATGAACGAGTGAAAGCTGCTAAGCAACGAGCTGTCGATATAAGGCGATTTGACGGCGAGAGCTTGGGAAACGAGCGAAAGAGCGGGAGCGACGTGCGAAGGGATGGAGAGAGGGGAAGAGCGGGAGGGGAGGCAGGGAGCGTCGAGGTGCACAAGTGCAGAGGCGGGCCAGCTCGCTCTAGGATGCAATGAGAGCCCTGGCGCAAGCTGCAGCTCGACCAGCTCGACTTGACCGGATGAGGAAGGCGCGGGCCTCGGTGCATCCAGCCCCTCCTCGTTCAGCCGTTCATTTTGACCTTGGAGCTGTTCTACAGCGGTCGTCTGAGGAGCTGCCAGTACTTTGAGCCTGTAGTCAAGTTGGCGAGACGATGCGGAACGAGCGAGAAAAGCGTCCGTCGCTGTCCTCGGCGCCGGTCCGAGCGCTCGAGGGGAGCGTTCGGCGCAAGCCTCTTCCTTCCATCTTGGATCTCTCTCCGCTCCCGCCATCTCGATCTTTGACCGCAGCTTCCGCTTTCTGTTCGGTACAGAGCAAGTAAAGGTCAGCCTTCCCGCTACAGCCGATCGTCCTGCACCTCACCCGCCCCTCTCGTCTTTGAAGCTGCTGTTGAGCATAGGCGGCGGAACCAACAGCAGAGCTCAGGAGAAGAGGAGAGGCTGCCAGCTTGCTTCCGAAGCGACTGAACTGACTTGCCTCTTGGCTCTCCCGCGACTCAGAGCACAGCTCCGACTCCGCCAGCACCGACTCAAGAGCCCACTCCCGCTTCCTTTCGCTCCATGTAAAGTCCTGCTGAGGCGTCTGAGTACACGCTACACGTCGCTCCAGACGAATCTCTACCACCGCTCAACCCTCGCCGACTCGTATACGGCGCCTGCGGTGCTCGAGCGTGCTTTCTGCCTTCGCCGAGCCTCTGACTTGCCCCCCCTTCCCTCTCCCTCTCCTGAGTTCTAGGAAGTACTTCGCGCGCCGGCGCACTGGGAATGAGCTCACAGGGAGTGGTCGCTTCACCCTGGAGAAGCTGAAGAGAGAGAAACGAGAGGCGTGAAGCAGCGCCGAGCGGGAGGACCGAGACGTGTTGAGGCCTCCTGGCGACCTTGCAAGCGCTTTCGAAGCTGGGGTTGCAAGCAAGGACAGACGAACCTGTACTGCATCCCTCAAGAGCAACCTGCATCGACCTTCAGACCGTGGCATGATAGGAAAGTTCGCTTCGGCTCCTCGGCGCTGTCTCTCTTACCGCTTGCGTCGCTCGATTTGCCTGGTCTTACACGCAGGTGAAGCATTTATGTGATTTGTAGTGCTATAGTCCGAAATGCAGCTTGACTCAAGCTCGTGGAGCAGGCTACCAGTCGCCGACGGAGGGTTGCGAAGACCGAGCGCGCGCCCCTTGTCGAGCAGTGAGAGTCAGGGAGTATTGAGCAGACTGAGGTGACCACGAGTTGATTCGAGCGCTCGTCCCAGCCTTGCCAATGCACACCGAGCGCCGCATCGAAAGTATCTTTGGAAGCGATGTCGACATTAGCGAGAACGCTCTCCGAACTTGGTTGGCCTCCCGCTTTTCACTCGAACACCTCGCGGCTCTCATCTGTCGCCCGTTTTCGTATCCTCTCACACCCACTGCTGTGTCGACATCGTATCTAGCACCAGGCTCTCACCCTCAATCTTCAACCGCTCAAGCTCGCCCAAACAACAATGGCCGCCGTTCCCAGGATTCTCATGCTGCCGGGCTACACTCAAAATGCTGCGATCTTCAGTGAGCTCTCACGCTGCCCCTCATTCTGACAAAGACGCAGCAAGCTGACGGAACCACCCGCTGCTGCTTCTTCAAGGTGGAAGGCTCGGGGCCATTCGAAGGGGGATAAAGGATTCGGCGGAGCTCGTGTTCGTGGATCCTGTACGTTTAGATTTTTACGCTGAGGTTCCGAGCAGCTACAGGTCTACGAAAGCCCTCCGCAAAGGTTCAGAGCTGACTTTCTCCTTTGCTCGGTCCGCCGACCGACAGCCTCACATCGTAGACACCCCCACCAACTCTTCGTCCGACTTTGACTCTTCTGCTACATCTGTACGCCTCTCCTGCTGCTCCCTGGAGCTCGAGCGAAGCTCTTGCTGACCTATCTCGGCTTTCTGTAGAACCCGACGTCCGCCGAAGATACTCCTCGAGCTTGGTGAGCCGCTGCGAGACGACATGCGATCAATGTTAAGAAACTGATCCGTGTATCGCGCACAGGTGGTTCGCCGAAGCCAAGGAGGGATGGCGGCACTTCACAAAGATGGACGAATCGCTCACTTACCTCCGCGACATCTTGGAGAAGCAGGGTCCTTTCGATGGCGTCTGGGGTTTCTCTCAAGGTAAGTCTTCCGTATGAGCCTTCCTCCGAGTGCATTAATGAACCTACGCCCTCCCACAGGAGCCGCCGCCGCCGCCATGCTCACCGCACTTGTCGAAAACCCCTTGCTGCACCCGATCTTTGCCGCTCCTTCCACCGACCCAAACGTCGTATGGCCGCCAGCTCCCTTCAAGTTCTCAATCCTGAGTGCTGGCTTCATGCCCGCCGACCCCGTCTGGAAGGCTCTCTTCGACACGCCGAGCAAGACTCCTACGCTGCACGTCCTCGGTCGAGGCGATACGATTGTGGGATCGGGTGGGTGCTCTTGTCCTTCGACTTACAGTTGACTGACTTTGCTCTCAATCTAGACCGCTCGCTACCTCTCGTTGATGCTTTCGTGGATGCTCGGGTCGAATGGCATGATGGAGGTTCGTTGTTCTCGCTCTTGCTCCTGAAAGCGACAGGACGCTCACCCCCTTCACCTCGATAGGGCACCACACCCCGTCAAAGGCAAGCTGGCGCAACTTCTTCAAAGCCTACCTGGAGCTCTTTAAAGAGGGCGGTGTAGGGGCGAGTGGCATCGCCGACATCCCTTCACCGTCAGGCGCGGTGGCTGGACCCGAAGAAGGTGCTCCAGGCAAGCTGTAAAGATACTCATTGGATGTAGACAGTATTAGACGGGACGAGAAGGAGGGAATAGAGTGCCTCTGATTCGCTCGGTGACCGTTTGGCGAGGAGTGCAGGACGGGAGAGAAGGCCGCGCAATGGTTGAGCATCTCTTGCTGCACATTAACAAATCAGTACATGTATCGAAAAGGCGTCGCTGTAGCTCATTCGAGTTTCCCCGCCTCAGCTGGTCGGAGCCCCTTCGCGCGACGAAGCGCTCCCCGCCTCTCTCCCTCCCTCGCTATCCTCGTCTCCTCCTCGCCTCAAGTTCCGCCTCTCGCATCGCAAGGGAAAGCTCTACTATCTCCCCACATTCACGTACACTGCAGCCTGCGATGAGCGAGTTCAAGAACCAGTTTGCAGAGGTGGAGAAGCACAACTCTGCCGAGTCGCTTTGGGTCATTGTCAAGGTGCGGATGGAGCCGCTCGTTCTCTGGACATTCAGCTCACCTCGCTTGTACCGCAGGGACAAGCTTATGACCTTACAGACGTGAGTTGACCTTTCCGCCGTGCCCCGCGCGTTCAACAGGCCGACGACGCTGACCATCGAGTGCACTACAGTTCGCCCCCGAGCACCCTGGTGAGCTTCAGGTCTCTTGGGTACCGTCTCGCTGCTCCAATGTGGCAGCTATGAGGTTACAGTGGCGAAAGGACTAGCTCGCTGACCTCGAGAGTTCGTCCATTCAGGCGGAATGAAGATCCTTCTCAAGTACGCCGGCAAGGATGCTACAGAAGCCTAGTAAGTCTCTTTCAAGCACCTGCTCTGTACCGCTCTATTCTGTCACTCTCAATCACGAGCTAATTCGCCGTCTCCTCATTAGCGAGCCGATCCACCCTCCCGGCACTCTGGAGCAGTACCTACCCAAGGACAAGCACCTCGGATCTGTCGATATGACTGGCGTCGAGGTCGTCGTCAAGGAGGAGACTGAGGAGGAGAAGCAGCGCAAGATTAGGGTCGCCAACAAGCCGCCTCTCGACGAGTGCTTGTCGCTGTATGACTTTGAGGTGCGGCTGACGGGCCATCAGACTCGAGAAACGTTCTTTGACCACTTTCACTACAGGCCGTCGCCAAGTCAATCCTTCCTACCGCCGCTTGGGCTTACTGTTCGTCGCCTCGCCCCCCACCCCCGCTTCGCCGGCATGAGACCGATGCTGACTCTCGCTCTTCCCTACTGCAGACAGCTCGGGTGCAGACGACGAGATCACGATGCGCGAGAACCGAAGCGCGTATCAGCGTATTTGGTTCCGCCCTCGCGTGCTGAGGGATGTCACCGAGGTCGACTACTCTTCGACGATCCTGGGCATGCCTGTGAGTCTTTAAGCTCCCTTCGCTCGCGCCATTAGCTGACCTCTCCTCTCCTCAGACCTCCCTGCCCATCTATATGACCGCGTAGGCTCTTCGCTTCGCCCTTTGCTCTTCGGCGCTGACAGTTCTTCGCTCGCAGGACCGCGCTCGGCCGACTGGGACACCCCGACGGAGAAAAGAACCTCACCTGGGCAGGAGCTGAGACCGGCACCATCCAGATGATCCCCACTCTTGCTTCCTGCTCCTTTGACGAGATCGTCGACGAGGCAGTCCCTGGTGAGCTCGGCGGCGACGAATGCAGCTCTCGAGGCGGAAGCTGACGCCTCCTTGCGTGAACAACAGGCCAGAACCTCATCATGCAGCTCTACGTCAACAAGGACCACGCCATCACCGAGCGCATCGTTCGACATGCCGAGGAGCGAGGCGTCAAGGGTGAGCTGCACTCCTCCCCCGACCGCGACGCGAACATCGCTGACTTCGGTTCAACTTATGCAGGACTCTTCATCACGGTCGATGCTCCCCAACTCGGACGCCGCGAGAAGGACATGAGGCAGAAGTTCGCCGACGAGGGCTCCAACGTTCAGCAGGGATCGAACGTGGACAAGTCGCAAGGAGCTGCTCGTGCCATTTCTTCGTTCATCGACCCTGGATTGTGCTGGAAGGTGAGTTTGCTCTGCCCAATGGGCGCTGCTTTTCGCGCTCGGACCTGACCATCTCGCTTTCGCCGCTTCGAAAGGACATTGAATGGTTCAAGACGATTACCAAGTGAGGCTTTCAAGCGGCAGCTGCTCTGCATGCCTTCACTTTGCTGATCTCCGACTTAACTACAGGATGCCCATCGTCCTCAAGGGAGTGCAATGCTGGGAGGACGCCGTCTTGGCCGCCGAGAACGGTCTCGCCGGAGTCGTGCTCTCCAACCATGGAGGACGTCAGCTCGTACGCCATCATCGCCTCTACAGCCTCTTCTTTGACCGCGACCACTGACCCACTCCTCCCATTCGTAGGACTTTGCTCGCTCGGGAATCGAGATTCTCGTCGAGACAATGGCCGAGCTTCGCAAGCGCGACCTGCTGAAGAACGGCTTCGAGGTCTACATTGATGGAGGTGTGCGTCGTGCGGGAGATGTCATCAAAGCTGTTGCGCTGGGAGCCAAGGCCGTCGGACTCGGTCGGCCTCTGCTTTGTGAGTTGGAGCGCGCGAGGAGACGCCGAACGACGGAGAACTGACTCACCAGTATTGCACAGACGCCTACTGCGCATACGGCAAGGAGGGAGTCGTTCGAGCTATTCAACTGCTCAAGGATGAGATGGAGATGAAGTGAGCTCGTCTACCCTTCTCGCCCTTCCTTCGTGCTCTCGGCTCACCCTCGCTTCTCCTCTAGCCTGCGTCTCATCGGCGCCCCAACACTCGCCGACGTCACTCCCGAGATGGTGAGCTCTTTCGCTGTCTCTCCCCGGCTGTTCTTCATGCTGATCTGCTCCTCGCCTCAGGTCGACATCTCGGCCCTCCATCACCGCGCCGTCGATAGCGCTCCCGACCATCTCATGAGGCAGAACTACGAGCCTTTGGTGAATACAGCTATCACTCAAGTGATATGTACACTTGCTGACCTCCCGCTTTCGTTCCCCTTTACAGTCGGGCGTTGGACAAGGCCTCGGCGCGAAGCCTCGCCTCTAGACGCGCTCAAGGCGACAATCGCTCGCTTTGAGATAGGCGCAACACAGGGCAGCGTAGATCTCGATGATATGATACATATGTACCCACCGATTCGCACGATCTCTAGCAGACAGTGGCGGCGAGAGAGCAAGTCTACTTTCGCCGAGATTTCATTGGCGGGCGAGTCCGCAGCTTTGAACGAGCATATAGACAGACCTGCGAGTCACAGTCTACACCGACCTCTCTTCTACATCGTATCCCCACTTCTTGAAGCCGTCAATGAGGTGTGGCAGCTCCCCCGAACCCGTCGAGGCGACGCCGAGACTGTGATTGGGGTCGAAGATGGGTCGAATCCACTTCTTGATGGCAGGTAGCACGTCGGAGAGTTGAACGTCCTGTCGGTGGTCGATTTGAGGTGAGTTTCACGGTCGTTCAGACGACAAGGAGTGAGAAACGAACCTGAACTCGGTCGAGAGCAAAACGACCGTAGCCCCGAGGGCGGTCGAAGAGGACGGTGTCGACAAAAGAAGCGGTGGCCTATGAGGCAAGAGTCAGCTACGCATTCTCGTGAGCTCGGGAATACAACTCTTGCTCACGGCTTCGTCCAATGTGTGAAGTCCGGAGACGAGGTTGTAAGCGAGATTGCTCTTGGCCGCATCTACGGTAGCTTGAGTGATCTTGATCTGCAAAGGAGAGCGAAGGTCGTCAACAGCCGTACCTTCGCGCTGGCGCACGAAGAAAGCTCACTTTGCCGGAGAGAAGCGAGTCGATGAGAGACTTGGCCGCCGAGAAGGCAGCGAAGGCGTCGGGCGATTTGAAGACCACAAAGGTGAGGGCTTGAGTTTCGAGGCTGATCGCTATGCTTGCCCCGTAGGCGAGACCAGCTCCTCGAATGGCTGTGTAGGCGGAGAGGGTCAGCAAGAGCGAGCTCGGCCCTGGCGAACAGAGCCAACTCGGCCTGTCCAGATACTACTCACCTGTCCAAAGGTACCCCTCGGTAGCATTAAGAGCCGCAACCGCAACTTGTAGCGCTGGCAAGTCGGGTGAGCGCCAGTCTGGCCCGGGAGCCTGATGCCGAGAGTAGGTTGACGAGCTCGCGGGGCTGCTGTAGATGACAAACTGAGACGGACGGAGAGGACGAAGAGTCAGCTACCGCTACCTTGAGAAACAAGAGAACCAAGAGCAGCCTCGAACTTCACCTTGTGCGCCGGGTTTCGGCCGAGAGGAGTGAGGACGTCCATCTCGCGGACGACGGGGATGAGCTCCGAGGGTCTAAACGAGTCGAGCTTCTCAAACTCGGTGATCCAGTCAGAAGAAGGGCTCACGAGCCGAAGGATGTCGCCCTTGACGCTGACACGGAAAGCTCGGTGGTCGGTGACTGGAGAGAGGAGACGAGATCAGCGCCAAGACATCAAGGAGAGAGTGGAAGGAGAGCTTACGCTCATGTCGGAGCTCCTCGAGCTCTTTCACGACACTCTGAGGCTCGCTTCTTAGTCGGCGAAGCAGGACGGGAAGGGTCTGGAGCATGTTGAGGAGGTTCATCGACGTGAGGACGCTCTGAAAGAAGGAGAGTTGGTCAGAGTGACCCTTTGGAGCATCAAGAGCTGCCACCACGTACTTGGTCGTTCAGAATGAGCTGCTGATGCCCAGCCGAGGCCACCGAAGCGTCGTCCTCGCGAGCAGAAGGAAGATTTTGGAGAGTAGTGACGACCGAGTTGACCAGCCTGTAGACGCAAAGGTCGTTAGAAACCTCACCCAAAGTGGTTCAAACAGTACGGCTCACCTGTCGACTTCAAAGACCGAGGAGTAGAGCAAATCTCGTATCCAAGCGAGTGCGACGGGGTACTTGCTCCGCTCGACTTTCATCGAGAGAGCGACTCCCTCGCCAATCGTACCAATCGAGCGCCATAGAGAATCTTGATCGAGCTCGCGGGCGACGTCTTGGTACGTGAGGTGCTGACCGGGGCGATTGAGGGGAAGGGAGAAGAACGAGTCGAGGTAGAGGGAAAGAAGAGGATGCGCCGAGCCGTGCATGACGAGCGTGATCTCGATGAAGTTGCTGGCGATGTCTATGTAGCGTGAGGGAGGTCAGCTCGAGAGCGCCGAACTCGCCGGCATTGGCTGGCAACGACAAGGACTCACGGTCAAATTGAATGAAGAGTGGTGGCTCTCCAGGATCCCCATCGACGTGCTCCTGCACTCGATTGCGGAACGGCTTGCCCGTCTTCGAGACTCCCTTCGCCCTTGCCGTTTCCACCTCGAGCCAGCCGATCTTCTTGAGGCTCGGGATCTTAAACGACCTCACGAGCTTCGACGGGATGGGAGTGGCATTCTCCGTTTGTGCTTGCGCAATATCCTTGCCTCGAAGAGCGAGCCCGGCGGGACCGAGTTGGCGTTTCGTCTCCTCGACTCGGGCGGCGTCGGCGAGCGCTTTCCTGTGCGCCAGAGTCGCGGAGGGCTTGCCGATGAGTGTAACGGAATGAGGGATGACATAGTAGCTGTTGGAGTGCGAGAAGGGGAAAATGAGAAGGATGAGCAGGGAGGGCGAACGAGTTACGAAACTGAAGGACTCGGCGTGGCTCACTCGTCAATGAGGGCGATCCAGTCTTGAGCGGACCATCGTAGAAGCTTCTGGATGATCTCAATATCCTTCATCGTGTCGGAGAATCGACTGCCGTCCTCGGGTCCGTAGAGAAAATCTGAGAGGATCGGTAGATGTCAGCGCACTCCTCGCTCGCTCGCCGTTCCTCCTTCGAACTCACCCTCCATCACGTTCGCTTGAATCCACGTTCCCGGAGCGCCCTCCAGCACCGACAATGTAGCCAACTTGGACTGGTGGAGGACCGTGTGCATCCGCACCAGGTCGAACGGCTGTTTGACGAGATCGGCGAGGGCTTTGAGGACCGAGGGACCGAGAGTGTGAAGCTTGGCGGCAGGGACGGAGGACATGATGCAGTGGAGGAGGGTAGGGTTGCGAAAGTCCGAGTTGAATGAGATGTCTGTTGAGAGAAAAGGGTTAGCTCGCGGTAAAGTGAGCGAGAAGAAGCGCCGAATAACTCACCCGAAGCCGCTGGCTCCTTGGTCTCCACGAACAGCTTGTTCATAGGGGAGATGCTGTTCCCCGACAAGTAGTCGCCTAGCACGTCCAGCGCCGCCTGTAACTCATACTCCCTCGCCGGCGGTCCAATCCAGTGCAGCCTGACCTCTCCGACGCTCTCATCCTTCTCCGGGTACTCCACCACCTCGGTCTCGTCTTGGTATAGTTGAGGCGGGTTCTCGGCGGTGCTGGTCTCAAGGAAGGGTCGTTTCCAGTAGCTCAAGGGCGGGCCGTGGGAGGGGAGAGTGGGTTCGACCGAGTTGACGAGGGTGGTGAGGAGGCGAAGAGGGTGAAGCGACTGGCCGGTGAGGACGATGGTGGTGTTTTGTGGGGTGTAGGCTTGTGAATGGTAGGTTTTGACTGAGGAGGGGGGGAGCGTCAGTGTGGGACTTGCAAGAGGGAGAGAGCGAGAGAAGGAGAGCTCACTGTCATCGAGATGCAGGTGACGAAGAGCGTCGAGCATTCCTCCCGTCTCGGACCGATAACCATTTCGGTGATCGTAGAGAATCTGCTGAAGCCTGCGAGAACAAGTCAGCTCTCGACTTGCATTCGGCGCTCTCTCCGCCGGCATACTCACCTCAACTCGAGCAAATCGTCGCTCGATCCACTACGCGCCTGCATCTCCGAGTATACAACTCCTCCTTCATGTCCCTCCGAGTTGACGTTGAAGACCTCGGTGGTGAACGCCGACGCCTTCATCGTTCTGCGCCCAAAGGTCAGCGAGGCCTCATGACAGGCGGAGAATGACGGCGCACGGGCTGAAGATGTGGTCGAGATAGACAGGAAGTAGGGTGAGCATCCCCTCCTCGCTTGCGGTGCTCTGCAGATTGTCGAGGAGGTCAGCCCTCGCCCTCGCCCTCGCCCTCTCGCGCGAGCCAAACTCACCGCCGTGTAGGTCGTGTTGTCGACCGCTGTCCAAGCGTTGGTCCCGTTGGCCAAGCAGCGGTTGGCGCAGATGTCGAGAATCCCCTTGTAGGGGTACCTGCGAGTTGCGAGAGCGGATGAGCGAGCTGCTCGGCGATGATCCCGTTCGGCGCGGCTCGTTCAGCTCACTTCTTGCTGCCCATAAACCTGTAGCGGGACAAGGTAGTCAGTCCCAGTGATCCTTTGATGTTTACTCCCTCAGCAGCTGTCTCCGCCCTCAGTCCCGCCCTCATCAGCGAACTCACTCACGTCAAATGCTCGAGAGTGTGAGGCCTCCCACTATCATCAAAAATCTCGGTCCTCACAGTCGCCCACAGGTTAATGATAGGGCCCGGAGTGTTGGCCCAAACGATAGACAAGCCGCTCTTCTGCGACCTCCATTTGGCGACGGTGATGGGCGCCGAGGAGAGAGTGTATTCGGTGAGGAGCTCGAAGGCGCCGACTCGGGAAGGAATAGTAGAGTCGTTCAACGAGAGCTGTAGACGAGGTTGGCGATGTTCATCCTCCGAGCCTGAGTCGAAAGCGTCGACTCGGCGATGGGAGGGGAGGCTCGAGTGCTGTAGGCGTGGCTCGTCGCCCGAGCCAGTGTCGTCAGTAGAGACGGAGGAAGCCGTAGGTGCTCCTTGCGAGCTCTTCCCGCCGTTCCAGTCATCCGTGTCCGTCGAAACGTCGGAGAGGGCACGCGAAAGGGGAGCGAAATTGCCGTCCAATGCGGCGAGGGAAGCGGCCGAGAGGGATCCTCGACGACTTGAGACCATGCCGATGCTCTGCTGTAGCTTGTCGAGATGTGGTGTCCGTTTCAAGGAAAAGCGAGACGCGAAAGCAAGCGAACGAGAGGGTCCGAGGCGTCCGGTGGGGTCAGAGGGGCAGGAGACGAAAGGAAGTCGAGCTGTACGAAAGCAACGTGAGCTGTACTGTCGGTTCTCGAGATTCTCAACAACGATGGAATGCTGTAAGGGTATACTAGGGAGTCTTGCACAACGACCCGCGACGAACGATCCTCCTCTCTCCCGCTCAGCCGAACTTCTTGAAGATGATGTCGGGGTCTGCAGGGAATGAACAGAGGGGAGTCAGCTCTCTCATGAACGCCGAGAGGTAGCCTCCTCTCGCTACTCACCTTCCTGGTACTCCTCGGCCGAGACCCACATCTTCTTGAACGTGCTGAGGCCTGTACAGAGCCGAGAAAGGGTCAGCCATCGCTCTTCCATCCCCATCTCCGTAGCTACACCATCACTCACCCGCCAGAATACTCCCTCCAATCCAAGTACTATACTTCCTCTCCGGCGGCGCCGAAATCCGAATCTTCGTCTCCCTCAACGCCAGCTTCTTGACCTCATGCAACAGCCTATCCCCAAAGCCCTTGACGAGCGTTCCACCTCCCGAGAGGACAACGTTGCCGAACAAAGATTTCCGCAGGTCGAGGTCGGCGCGGTTGATAGAGTCGACGACGACTTGGTGCACTCCAGAGTATTCTAGGCCGACGAGCTCGGGGTTGAAGAGCAGTTCGGGGGCGCGGTGGCGTTCGGGACCGAGCTGGTGGCGGGATTGGGGGAGAAAAGAGGTGCGGAAGTGATGGCAAAGGTAGAGCAGGCGTCGAAACAGCGGTTGTAACGAGAGTGAGGGCGGGAGCGGAAGAGGAGCGGGAGAAGGCGAATGCGGCGGCGAAGGAAAGGGCGAGCAATCAGAGAGGAGGCGAGAGAGGGAGACCAGGAAGTCGACGACGAGAAGATGGCGAAGAGAGATAGATGGTCGAGGGCGAGAGAGGTCAACGTGCGCTTCTCGGCCAAGCAGGAACCCCTTCCCCGAACTCACCCTGATCACATTCCCATCCGGCAGCCTGAAATCTTCTCCCCTCCCACCAGCCTGCGCCTCCTTCTCCTCCTTGGCGGGCGAGAGAGCGACGTAGCAGTGCTTCTCCTCTGCGCCGAGCGAGTGTCGAGGGTCAGCGCCGCTTCGAGAGCAAGAAACGAAGCGAGAGAAGTTAACGCACTGATGCTCCGAACAACCTCCTTCTCGGCCGTAGTGTGCAAGTGATAGCCCGCTTTCCGTAGCAGCAGCTGCAGTTGGTCCGTCACGTCTCTGCTCGGCAGTGTCTCGTCAGCTCCCCCACTCTCCGTTCCCCTCTCCTCCCTCTACAGAAATGCACAGAGCAACACAGCGAACTCACCGCCCAGCAACGTCGACCCTCCGTATGGCGTGAGGCATCGAGAAGCCTTCGAAGACGGGGACGGCGTGAGTGACTCCGTCGCCCGAGTCGAGGACGATTCCAGTGGTGCGGCCTGAGGCGTAGCTGTTGTGTTGTAAGGGCATCGTCGGTCGAGTAGGGAAAAAGAATGGTGGAGGAGAAGAAGGGGTCAGCTCGGCGCTCGCGTTCGGTCAGGAAGGGGAGGGGAAAAGAGAGAGGAGGGAGGGAGGGAGGGAGGGAGCGAGGAGGAAGGAAGG
>MWVB01000025.1:176603-193252 GCA_003054985.1 Leucosporidium scottii
GGAGGGAGGGAGGGAGGAGGAAAGAAGGCTTGACGCACAGAGCCAGGATAGCCTGCACGGAAGTATACATGGCCGGCACGTTGAAGGTCTCGAAGAAGATTTGGGCCGCTTGCTCGCGGTTCGAGTGGGGGTTGAGGGGCGCTTCGGTCAGGAGAACGGGGTGCTGTGTGGTTGAGATGCAAATGGAGGCAGAGTGGAGAGAGCGAGAGAGGTGGGGAAAGGGAAGGGGAAAGAGAGACGATGGGGTGCGCCGAGGTAGCGAGTGGTGGCAGGAAGGGGCCGAGCGAGAGAGGGTGAGGCGAAAGGGTGGGTGACAATTGAATGAACGAGAATAAGGATCGGAGGAAACAGGTCAGCTCGTCACGCTCTGTCTGCCGTCATCTCGCTCCCCTTCGGCGCCGACTCACCTCCTCGCTCAATGTCCTCAACTCCTCCGAATATACGTGACTCCATATCCTCTCCATATCATCCCAGTCCGTAACAATGCCGTGCTCCATGGGATAGCTGTATTGTCCACCCTTGTCAGCTCTCGAACGCGCGCGACAAGGAGGGAGAGACGAGCTCACTTGATCCGTAAGAGCCCGCGAAGCTCCTGCGCTTTCTTGCCTACAAAATTATCGCCTTCTACTGCTCCTGCCATTACTCGGGTGTGCTTGGGGCGACCTGTTGATAGCGAAAACGAGGCGCACAACACGGACCGTCAGCTCAGCCTTGCTGTCCCTTCCAACTGCACTCCGACCTCCAGCGCGAGCATGTGCGGCAGCGGAAGGGATAGCACAGAGAAAGAGACCCACCGACATAGCTAGGAAAGTAAGTAGTAGGATGATCTGAGCCCGCGAACCCGGCTTTGAGGGTGCCAGAGCCTTGGTCAATGACGATAGGCTGGTTCAGATCTCGTTCTGCCATCGTTGCCGACTCCTGCTGTTGGTGAAGAAGCCTGGCTGGTGCTGAGAGCGAGAGGGGAGAGAACGGGAGAGGCGAGGAGGAGAGGCGCGTGTTGCTCCTCTGCTGCTAAAGGGCGAAGAGCGGGCCTGCAGCGAGCTAGACTGGGCCGAGCTACTAGAGAGATGCAGGACAGCTGCCCCGGTCGAGTCGAGTCGAGAAGAAGCGAGCAAAGAGGCGAGCAAGAGGGAGAGCCGCCAGCGCTCCAGCGGAGGGACGCGTCGAGTTGAGCGAGTCAGGGGTAGATGATCAAGTGCACGAAGCCGCTGGCTCTTGGTTGTACTGTGCTTGACAGAAGGATCTCCTCTTGGAGCGCTCTCGAGAAGGTACAGCACAAAGCGAAAGCTCGGCGCTCGCTCTCCGCGACTCGTTCTGCTGCTCTTCGTCGCCCTTCCGTGAACGAAGACGACGATGCATAGTTCTACAATACTATCAACGAGAGCCGAATCCATTAAGCCGCCTGGCAATCATCCTCTCCCCTCCTCACTCTCTGCCCCTAGCTGCGAATTCACTCTTCGGCGACCCACCTCTCTGCGAGCTCGCCAATCCAGGGAAGGTATAAGCGATCCAGTAGATCAGCGTCTTGGTAAGCTCTCCGACTGGGCGAGTGAAGGGGAGTCAGCTTTCTCGATTCAGGCCGAGCTTTCGCCGACCGAGCGCGGACTGACCTCAGCGACCCCAGTAGCCCCACTTCCGAGATGATGAGCATCCAATTGAGGAATGTACTACCGAAGACTAGATGTACGAGGAGGTCGAAGAGGAGGAGGATACCGCAGAGGAGGACGGACTGCTCGGCGATGGGTCAGCTCTGGCCTTCTACCTCCTTCGTGATGCTGCTCGGCTCTGGGGGCTCCGCAGCCTACAAGAGCAGAGAGAACTTGAGGTTCGTAGCCTCGACTCACCTGCCAAGCCTGAAACCGCACCCAATCGTTCTCCACCTCCCTCACGAGCAAGAGCACGGCTCCCAATGGTCCCACCGCATATGCCGCCGCTCCGAGCAAGCCCAAATCATAATGCAACGTCGTTTCCAATCCCGAGATGGCCCCTCCTGCCGAAGTCGAGGTGGAAGGAGCGGGAGAGAACCCAGCTTGGTAGGAGTGGGAGGAAGGTGGGGTGTAGGGCGTTGAGGAGGTGGAGGCGACGGGTGCGTGGGGACGGGTGTTAGGAAGGAGTGGTGGTGGATCGGAATCTGTAGGACGGCAGAGAGGTGAGCGGGGCGGGAGGTAGAGAGCACGAGCCCGAGCTGCAGCTGCTGGTGAGGGCGGAATACGTACAGGGAGCGAAATTGAGCGGTGTCGTAGCCTTGGACATTGGAGTTCGAGTTGTAAATCGATTCGAGAACGAGGCGAGTGCAAACAGGAAGACGTCGAAGTTCAAGCTCAGGGAGATGCGCCTTGTGCTCCTCCGTCATTTCCTCGTTGCGATGGCTTCGACTTCTGCTTCTCATGATGAGCTACAGCAGCGACAGAGAGTGGTAGAAGAGCTCAATCTCCTCCGCTCGGGCCTACTCGACGACGAGTTTGAGTGGTCCCTCCTTACAGCTCGGGACGAGCAGCTTTGGCAGGTGAGCTCTTCTCCGCCTCAATCCTTCGTTCGCTGGCTGAAGGGGTATGTTATCCTACAGAGCGTGTTACTCGAACCCTCCCCACCAGACTCCCGCCTCCTGTCTCTCCCCCTTCCAGATTTCTCCCTCTCCCTCTGCGAAACCCCCTCGATGCATCTCTCGGCGCAATATTGCTCGTTCTCCAATCTACTACCAACACTAGCAATACATGCCGTCTCCCTCTCCCGAGCGGATCAGGCAAGCCTGAATGACGAACTGGCGAGGCTGAGTGGAAGCGCCGAAGCCGAGGGGGAGGGTGAGTCCGGCAAGCTGAGCCCACCACTTGTAGCTAACTGTGCCCGGCTCGAGCAGAGTATCCCCTTTTCTCCGTCTTCACAGCGCTACGAGACCACATCACTTCCAACCCTCCTTCCGCACCACCACCGCCTCCTCAAGCTCCGCCGAAATCATCCCTCTCCTCCTCCACCGGCCCAAGGGACATCAAGCTCAAAACCACGCTCCTCTGGTCCCACCACCTCCTCGCTACTGTCAGTCTCCCCTTGCTCGCCTTCTCTCTCTCCCTCTCCCTCCCCTCCCTCCGCTGATCTCGACCAAATTGAGCAGGGCAAGCGCAAGAATATCGTCGCCTGGGCTTCCGAGCTACAGCTCTGGGGGATCAGTAGACCAGGTTATCCCGGTGTCATCATCGTAGAAGGGCTGGTGGACGCCGTGGAGGAGTTCGTCTGGAGGATCAAGGTGAGCTTGATGTTTCTCTCGCGCCTCGGTGCCCTCTTCGTGCTGCGAAAGAGAGGGGTTGCTGACCAGCGTTACTTGACATGATGCGATACGATACGGCGATACAGCAACTCAATTGGAAGGCCCTGCAAGTGCGATGTGAAGTCGATGGCTTCTATCTCGACAGCTCGTCGTCGCTGCCCGCCGAGGTGGAAGCCATGGGGGAGAAGGAGCGGATAGAATGGGCGCTGAGGGAGAAGAGCTGTTTAGGGAGAGTTTTGGGAGGGAAGGGGGAGAAGATTGGGGTGAGTAACGGCTTGCGAGGGCTTAGGGGAAGGAGCGCCGAGCCGAGACGCAGGAGAAGCTGACCTTTCGCTCACTTTCGCGCGGCTTCGAAACAGGTGACAGAAGTTGGCGAGTTGGGTCAAGTTGGAGATCTGTACGTCTTCCATTGCTCCCCGCGCCCTCTCATCAACCGAGCGCCGAGCATAGACTGATTGCTTGTTTCGTCCTCACCGAGACAGAATGACAAGAGCAGGTCTGGAAGAGGTGTTCAGGACGGCAATGAAGCTATGATTCTTGACCCGTCTCGTGTTTCTCGCTGGCTCGCTCTGCGCGGGGCTTCTTCTCGTTCATGCGAGTTCGTTGCAAGCGCCGAGCAATAAGCCTAAGCCAGCGTCTGTAATAATACAAGCAATCAAGCGGTGGGTATGGGACGCTTAGTAAGTGAAGGTGAGTTTTTGAGCCGAGTTCTGATAGTGCAGGGAAGGAGGAGGTCAGCATGTTTGCTCGACGCGGGAAGAGAGACGACTCGACTCGCCTTGCCCGACTTGAGGAGCTCGAGGCCGTCGTTGATGGCTGCGAGACCTCCCTCCTGGTGCCAGATGGGGTTCGCCTTGAGCTTGCCCGAAGTGACGAGCTCGGGGACCTTTTGCTTCCTGTAAAGGCGAAAGAGGAGAGTCAGCTCGGTCGAAGGTCATCCAGAAAGACGAGACTAGACGAACCACTCCTCGTTGGCCTTCTGGTCCTCGGGACTAGCAGCGAAGGGAACAGGGCCAAAGTCAAAGTAATCTCCAAGACTGGTGTAAACCAGGGTGAAGTCGTGCTTGACCTCGGGGAAGTCCTTGTCGATCTTCTCGTCCTTGACAGGAAGGATGGTGACAATCTTGCCAGAGTTAGCAGCGAAGGACTTGGCAATCGAGAGGGTGCTGCCCTTCTCTGAGATGCAGTCCATCGCTTGCGAGAGGGAGGGGTAGGCCTCGGCGATCTTGGCGGGGGTCGACTCGTCGGCGTCTATTCAGCGAGAAGCGGAACGGGGTCAGCGATCGTGACCACGGGCAGAAGAGTAAACTTTGATGAGCAGAGGGAAGAGAGCGCGTACATGGGTAAACGACGTCAGCGCCAAACGACTTGACGAGAGCCTCATTCTTCTGCGAAGCGGTCGCGATGACGGTGTAGCCGGCAAGCTTGGCGAGCTGGACGGCGTCTGTAGGCAATGAAAGGCAGTCAGCGCGCAAGAAGGAGCTGATCAGGAAGCAGAACCACTCACACATGCCGACCGAGGTGGAGGCGGCCCAGACGAGGAAGGGCTGCTTGTCGGTGATGGGCTCGCCGAGAACGGGGAGGCCATGACGCACAGCGAGCGCCTGGAATGCGGTATCTGTCGAGTGGAAGAACGGGATCAGTCGAATTCGGAAAAAAGTCCCTACGAACAGCAACTCACCAGGAGCGATTCCGCCGAGGGCAGCCGCCTCCTCGAGTCCGACCGAAGCTGGCACCTTCCAGACGAGAGTCGACTTGGTCTTGACGTGCTCCGAGAACGCTCCATGCCCAGGCCGGATGCCACCGTGCACGAATCCGGCGACCCTCTCTCCCTCCTTCACAACGCTCCCCTCTCCCGCTTGGACCACCGTGCCGGCGAAATCGCACCCGAGTCCAGTGCCCGGCTTGGCAGCAGCATCACGGTACTTCCAGTCTGTTCATGTAGCTTGTCAGCGGGCAGATCGGAGGCGAAAGGAAGGGAGAGAAGTGGGGCCGTGAGGGATGCTGTCATCGGCCGCGCTGCTCACCAGTAGGGTTGAGGGCGACGGCTTCGACCTACGCGGAAGCAGAGCAATAATATCAGTGAGATATCCAAGCGTCCTTCAAAGCCTCGAAAAGGTCACCTTGACGACGATCTCGCCAGCGGCGGCGGAAGGGAAAGGGACGTCCTCAAGGCGGATGGTGTGGTCCTCCTGGACGATGTAGGACTTGTGCGTTTGAGCCATGATGTTCGAGTTAGCTGTGGTTGTAGAAGACGAAGCGAGCAGAATATGGAAAGAGCGAGAGCTGTTCTTGAAGGAGGCCGTCTCATACGTCGCTCGCTCGCTCTTCTAAGCCCCGCAGGCCGAGCTGACCAATTCCGCAACACTCTTAGCAGCAGAGCATAGGCTACAGAAACTTTCAGATACTGATTGACTGTCCTACGACCAGCAGACCCGAGTCGCTCGGAGAGGAGTTGTCGGCGAAAGAGCGCGATTCGACGCTCGCGAGCAGTTCGACCCCCGCCATACTTCGCTACGTCTCAACCTCGATCCATCATGAGGCAAGAGACTTGCACCGACTGCTTGCCTGCCGTTCAAAGCGCCTCAGCTACTCCCCAGCCTGCAGCTGCTCCCGCTGCCTCGAGCTCAGCAGCTCTCGACCCAATTCTCGATCCCACCACCTTCTCGCCGCCTAACGTCCAGCAGAACGAGTTTCCGAGGGTAGAGATCGAGTTCTGCGATAGGTGTAGGTCTTCATAGCCGAGCTTGAGGAGCAACTCTAGCCTAGGTGAAGCGGGCGCCCGCTGATAGCCCTCCTCATCGACAGGTCGCTGGCTGCACCGCGCTACCTGGACCATGACCGAGCTCTTCCTCACCTTCCCTCCACTCTCTACTACCTCGCCCGAAGGCGTAGGCACCAACACGGGGCTAAAGAGCATCAACCTCCTGCCGCGAAGCGCTCCCGAGACGGGTGGAAGGTTCCGCGTGTGGCTGTATAGGGAGAGGAGCATTGAGGAGGAGTATGAGCAGAACTGCCCGGATAGCTGGGGTAGTGCTGAGCTGGTTTGGGATAGGAAGGTGAGCCCATAGGCCTTCGCCGAACAGCTCAATCGATGCTGATCCACGTCCCGTTCGATAGGTTGAGGGAGGCTTCCCGGAACTCAAGGAGCTGGTAGGCAGCCGCTCAGAGTGTCGCCTCTGCAGCCTGTCCCAGCAGTTGAAGGCTGGAGAAGCGACCGCAGGCTGACCCGTTCCCCTCGGCGCTCACTTTCGCAGAAGCAACGCATTCGCAACCTCATCGCGCCTCGTCAAGACCTCGGACACTCGGACAAAAACGCTTTCGGCGTGAAGCCTGACCGGCCAGAGAAGGCTGCTGAGGCCCAGGCGGAGGAGAACAAGGAGCAGAAGGAGCCGGCGCCAGAAGTAGACGACTACACGCCGCGGTTCCGCTGTTGAAGCAGCCGACAACATTGAACCGCTTCGCCTATGTTCCGTCGTCGATGTGCTGTCGAAGCAGTGGAGCTTGCTGGCGAAAGACTGCAACTGCCGAGAAGCAGATTCGCAGCTCGACTTGCAGTCGATGGAGATCTGCTCAAAGGAGACACCGCTGTGATTCCCGAGATCGGGAAACTACTCAGATCTTGTACGTCAGCTTCTGAGCAGAGACCTGAGGGTGTTCAGGGTGAAAGTGGGTCAGCTCGGCCTCGAGGTCGTTCCGCGGCGAATCTCACCTTGCCGGCCTTGAGCAGCTCAAGGCCGTCATTGATGCTCTCAAGGCCTCCCTCTTGATGCGCGAGAGGGTTCGGCCTGAGCTTGCCCGAAGCGACCAGCTCCGGGAACCTCTGCTTCCTGCGAAGGGGAACGCCGAGGTCAGTCCCAAGCGCCGAGCTTGGAGCGAAGGGAGAGAAAAAGCCTACCACTCGACCATCGCCTCGAAGTCCTCAGGAATGACAGGAAACTTGACAAATCCGAAGTCTACCGCCTCGCCGAGCAGCGTGTAGCATGTCATCCACTCGTGCTTGACTTCGGGGAACTTGGTCGACAACGTCTCGTCGGTCACGGGGCTGAGGGTGATGATCTTGCCCGACTTGGAAGCAAAGGCTTCGGCAATTTTATAAGTGCTGCCTTGCTCGACGAAGCAGTCGATGGCTTGGGAGAGGGAAGGATAGGCTTCGGCGATCTTGGAGGGGGTCGATTCATCGGCGTCTGTTGTGAAGGTTGAATGATAGTGAGCATTTGCAGTCACAGGAGAGGCGATAGATTCGAGGCAGAGAGAGTAACATACAAGGGTAGACAACGTCGGCGCCAAACGACTTGACGAGAGCCTCATTCTTCGGCGAAGCGGTCGCGATGACGGTGTAGCCAGCGAGCTTGGCAAGCTGAACGGCGTCTACGATCAGTGAGAAGTAGATGAGCCACCATTTCGGGTAGACAGGCGGCGGCGCAACCTACACATGCCGACCGAGGTGGAGGCGGCCCAGACGAGGAAGGGCTTCTTGTCGGTGATGGGCTCGCTGAGCCCGGCAAGGCCATGGCGCAGAGCTACGGCGTGGAAGGCAGTGTCTGTAAAGTGATGAGGAGCGTGAGCTTCGGTCGTTGTGCGTTTGAACCCGACTCACCGGCAGCAGCCCCAAGCGCCGCCGCCTGTTCCCAGTCGACCGAGTCGGGGATCTTCCACACGAGAACAGCCTTTGTCTTGACGTGCTCTGCGAAAGACCCCGAGAGCACAAAGGAAGCTACCCGGTCGCCCACCTTGACGGTAACTCCCTCTCCGATGTCTACGACCGAGCCCGAAAAGTCACAGCCGTGAAGATCGCCGGGCTTCGACATCCAATCGCGCACTTTCCAGTCGCCTGGGTTGAGCGCTACCGCTTCGACCTGTTGAGAACTCTCAGCGCTGTCTGCTATCGCCAGGCCCTCGATCGCTTACCTTGACGAGGACCTCGCCTTCGCCGACGGTGGGCAGGGGCACCTCCTCCACCTTCAAAGACTTATCCTCCTGGTTGACGAGCGCTTTGTGAGTGTTGGACATGATTGTTGAAGTTTTGGAATACATGAGCGAAAGGGAGGGAGCGAGAGGCCGCCGTTCGGAGTGGGGCGCCGTCTTACTCAGCTCGCCGAGAAGCTGACCTTGAGCTCGGAGACGGCTTTGAGGTGCTCAAGGCCGCCATATGCAGCCGGAACGAGCTACATTTGGCTGAACATAGGCGCCGACGTAGCTTGCTTATCGTCCATTACCACAAGATCGACCGAGAGCGAGTGGGAAAACGATGGTACTGTAGGTTGCAAAGGCGAAGGTATCGACAAATTCAAGCGGTATAAACGGCACTACTAGAGAAGGAGCAAGCAAGCATCTCTTTGACTCAACACCTCAGCCCTTGTAGGCGGACTCCTCGATGGGACCGCCTCCGCCGTGCTCGGCGCCCTCGACTGACTCGGTGATCCAGAGATAGGTGACCATCTTGCGGAAGCGCGGTCTGTGGGGACGGAGGGAGAGTGAAATTGGAAAAGAGGTCAGCTCTTGAGAGCGAACAACTGAGGAGGCGAGAGGCGGATCGACGAGGAACTCACTCGGAGGTCAAGCGAATCATCATCTTGCGGCGATCCTCGTTATCGAGGTCGGTGTTGACGACGATATGAGTGAGCTTGGGATCGAGAAGGTTGTCGGTAGCGATTCCGCCGTTGGCGGTGAAGGCTGTGAGGGGAAGGGTCAGCACCGGCGGGCGCGAGCCGAGACGGAGAGAAGACGTACCATCGCGAGCCTCGAGCAAGCTGTGACGAGACAGAAGAAAACAGTTAGCAGCGCTTCGACGACGTCGTCGGTCACAGAACTCACTTCTTGTCCCCCTCCTCTACGTTCCCCCTCGGCATCTCCAACCCATTCTTTTGCGCCAGCGAGCTCAGATCAAAGTAGGCGACGATCCTGTCGAACATGACGTCCGGATTGTAGTGGAGCACCTCCTCTCCCGCTCCCATTCCTGGCTTGGCATCCGTCAAAACGTCTTCGAACTCGTCCTCCTCCGTCTCGGGCTCGCTGTCCGACGAAGCGGCATCGTCGGAGGCGTCCTCCCACTCGTTCCTGCGCTTCGTCGCTTCGTCGTCTGCGACTTCAACCTCGCGCTTGAGCTTCATGGCGGCGAAGGCGGTTTGGACGGCCGAGGTCTCGGGTTCGGGGTTGAGGAGCGGCTCAGGCTCAGGCTCTGACTCGTGGTCGTCGAAGTCGCCGTCTCCGTCTCCGTCTCCCTCCTCTTGATCGATGACGGGAGATTCATCCTCCTCCATGGCGTTGTACTCGATCGAGGCTTCGGTCGCAGGAAGGGCGCGGACGTAGAAGCTGAGGAAGAACGAAGCGAGCCGCGGGGAAGGGTGGGCGATGGGATGAGGTTCAGCTCGGTCGCGCAAAAAGCATAAGTATGATCGACCCTCACCGCTTGACCTTGGGGAGGAGACGTCTTTGCTCGATCGACTCGAGAACCCACGACTCGAGGAGGACGTCGACGTCCTTCACGCCCGCTTTGTTGTGCACGCCTGTAAATCGTTCCTCATCAGTTTACGTTCTCATCATCCAGTGGTAGTAACACACCTTTCCACTCGGAAGCGATGACGACTCGCTCGACGCTGGCGTCGGGGATCTTCTGGATGTAATCGCCGCCGTGCTCGAGGATGAGCTTCTGCAGGGCGTTCTTGTCGACAAAGTCGCGGCTCTTGTCGAGGTGTTTGAGGTTGTGAACATCTGTAGAAGAAGCGACGGTGAGTGGGCAAGACGCCGAGTTGAGGGAGGCCGAGCGCGGAAGAAACGTACAAAACT
This sequence comes from Leucosporidium scottii, assembly GCA_003054985.1. Classification (NCBI taxonomy): domain Eukaryota; kingdom Fungi; phylum Basidiomycota; class Microbotryomycetes; order Leucosporidiales; family Leucosporidiaceae; genus Leucosporidium; species Leucosporidium scottii. Next base: position 186,655 of record MWVB01000025.1, read on the forward strand.
TGAGGCCCTTGAAGATCTCGGACTTGTTTTCGAACTCGGTGATGGGCTTGGAAATGTACTGAGGTTTGCTGGAAGTCTGCGAGGGGACGTTTGGAGGCTGGTCAGCCACAGCTTTTCTTGTTCGCGTCGACTTGGGCCTGGCTCGCCGCCGTGCTCGCTCACCTTGGTGAACTTGGACTTTTTCCTCGAGCTGAGCTTCTCCTTGCCACTCATGCGCTTCTCCTGCTTGGTGAGATCCTTGACGGCTATTGCGGTGGGAGGGAGAGGTTAGCTTTTCCTTCGACCGAGTGGGCCGAGCCGAGTTAGCAACTCACTCTCTAGCGAGAAAGCCTTCTGGAGCTTCTCGAGCTGGTCTTCATCATGCGTAAAGATATGCTTGGCCCGAGGGAAGCGAAGAGTCATGCCGCTAGCGTAGTCCTCTGTCGAAGGGCCAAACGCGAGGTCAGCCTCGGCTCGCTCGTTCTCTACGCCTCTCAGGTGATGACAGAGAAGACCTCACTTCCTGCAACGATCTCGGCCGCTTTGATCTCCATGACGAAGGAGCTGTGAATGCGAGCGAGCATCGTCAGTGAGAGCCTCGGGGTAAGGCAAGAGTTGCCCGACCTACTCGCTGGGCTTGATCAGTTGATCGGGGAACTCGTTGACGGTGGAAAACCAAGCGGGAAGCTTCTTCTTGTCAAAGTCGTGCCACTTGCCGGCGAACTTTTTGCTGGTAGACGGCAATGGGTGGGGGAGCGGGGGATTCGAGTCAGCTTCTACGACTGAGGGAGCGGATGGCAAAGAGACTCGGCTTGCAGGGAGTCGTAATCTGCAGCGTTGAAGCCGGTGCCGACCTTGCAGAACGATTGATAGCTACGAAATGAGCGAAGGAGCGGTAAGTGATACCTCGGCGGAGAGAGCGATCGAGGTGATAGAGCTGAGAGAGCGGTGAACAGGAAGGAGGGGGGAGAGCGATCCGTGAGGAGAAAGCTACGGGACTCACTGAGGCTCGCCGTTGATAATGGGCTTGCTGTCGTCCCTCAATCCGATCAAAAAGCTCGAATGACGGCCTCCTCGACGGCCTTCTCCCCAGTACGCTCCTGTACTCGTTGAGATCGGGCAAAGGGAGACCGATTGAGGTCAGCTCTCATCTAATTCACTACCTCCACCGTCCCCGAGCGGCACGAGACTCACCAATGACCATTCCCGAGATCGCTTCCGCCAACTCGTCCATATAATCGGGCTTCAACTTGATCCAGACGTTCTCCCTCCCTCCCAAGTGATAGTTGCTCCACGGATGCTTGATGACCAGTCCCTCTCCCCTCTCCTCGACGACCACCTTGAGCTGGCTAATCATGTCCTTGATGCTCGTGCCCTTCCCCACGTCCACGAGTTCGAGTACGCCTCGGTGGGGGGTGAAGACTTGTTGTAGGAGGCCCTTGCGCTCGAAGAGGGGTGTGTTGAGGAAAGTTTGAGGGCCAGAGGTGGGCGTGCGGATGTACAGGATGTCGAAGACTTTGAAGCAGGGGCGAGCGTCCCAGGGGCCAAAGTGCTTTTCTGTGGTATGGGAGAGGAGGAGAGAGATGAGGAGAGTGGAAGGAGGTTAGCTTGAAAAAGCGCGAGGTGGAAGCCCGAGCCAAGAAAGGGCGAACGAAGCGAGACTCACGGTTGATGAACGTCTTGAGAGTTCCGAACGGCAGGCTCTTCTGCAGATTCGGATCCCACACGAGCATCTCTCCATCGAGAATGACTCTAGTCGAGAATTGCTCAGCAAGAGGACGGGCGTCGAAGGAGTGCAGATCCGAGACGAGACTCACTCTTCGACGCCCTCGGCGAAGAGATTGTGGATGTAGGGAGTAAGAGATCCTTCGTCGGGACTTCTGCCGTACGCGTAGGTGTAATCAGTGTTTTTCCTGTCGATGGTGTAGGATGTGAAGCGTCAGCTCGGCTCTGCTCCCTCGGTCGCCTCCTCCCAGCTGAGATGAACGCCGACACGCACCTCGAAAAGTACCTGTACTCCGTTCCCTTCTTGTGCAGCTGCATCCTCTCCCCATCCAGCTTCTCTTCGATGATGAACTCTTCGTGACCACACCAGTAGGGGTTCCTCGCGTCGCCGACGTTGCGGTGTTGAGAGAGGGCGGGGGAGCGGTTGGACTGCATGGTCTTGACGATGGTGGAGAGGCTTTGAGGTCGCGTCGGACGAGAGGAGGATAATGAGAAGAGGAGCAGCAGGGCCGGGAGGTAGAGAAAGGGGAGGACGGCCGTCAGTCGGGTTGTGGAGAGATATGGAGGGAGAGGGAAGAGACGTACCCGCGGGTCGCGCGCCACGAGAGCATGGGCTTGAAGGTGCTAAAAAGCGAGACATCCTTTTCCTGAACCGTCCCCTCGCGCGTCAGTGCTCGTTTCTCTCTCGCCCACCAACGCCAAAGCCGAAAAGGCTCACCTTATCCTCCAACCTCTTTTCAATGTTCCACAGCGACCAGCAAACTTTCTTGATGTCGCTACATATGTTGAAGAGGTGCATGGCGTCGGGGTGGAGGGCGCCGAAGACGGTGCGTTCGGAAACGCCGACCTTGAGGTCTGAGAGCGGCCGAGATGTGCTGAGCATCAGCGAGCGTAAAGGGCGTCGATTCGAAAGATAGGAAGCAACGGACCGCGAAGGATGATGCGGATGAACCACCTGTGTGCGAGCGAGGAAGGAGTCAGCGCGGAAGGAGGAGAAGTGAAGTCAACGAGAGCCAAGCTCACTTCATCTCCAGGGCCGTCATCTTGGCGATGCACTCCTTGAGGATCTTGGCTTGCTTCTCACTGCCGGCAACATACCGTCAGCTTTCCTCTCTCTCGAGTCCTCATCAGTCGAACTCACATGACCTTCGGCGATCCCTTTTTCGCCTGCTCTCCCTGCTCCGCTCCAGCAGCACCAGTAGCGAGGCGGCTGTACGTCGTCTTGGCCAAGTCATCGAGCGCTTTGTTGACGTCGTCGACCGTCATGTATCCGGATTCTTTGATGACCGTTGAGCGGGGTTGGATCACGGAGTAGGCGACGGTTCTAGGGTCGAAGGTGAGTGAGTGTTGAGGCGAAAGAGACAGAGAGAGCAAGAGATATGTACGAGAGGTCTCCGGCGGTGGACTAGCATCGGGCAAGTTAACGCGTCAGCTCAGCTCAGCTCTCCCCCCGCCGCCGAAAGAACGTAGAGGGCGCTCACCCTCGTCTCCCCTTTCCCTGGCGGCAGTTTCCACCGATCCAAAGCCAGCGCCGAATCACTCATCGCCGGTAGGTCCATCGCCTTGATCAACGCCTGCGAGAGTTTGCTTTCTTTGAGCAGATAGTTTCGGCGGCGATTGTCACGCTGCGATCCGCTCGCTTGGGTCAGCTCGGGTCGGAGGAAGTAAGGGAAGCTGAAGAACGCACATCGGGGAGCAGGAGGCGGACGAGTGGGTAGAGATCCTTGCCCGCGACCTCGCGCCAGTGCTGGTGAGGAAGGGAGTCAGCTCGGCGCTCGCTGGACGAGGGCTCGGTCGGCTTGGAGTGAAAACCGTCCAGCGCCGAGCCGCAAATCAGAGGAATGTAAACTTACGGTGAAGTACTGATCCAACATCTTGTGCTGCACGCGCACAGATCCTCTGCCGGTCAGCGCTCGCCCGTGTTCTGTTGCCTCGCAGCCAGAGCAGTCAAGAGGGAGGTAAGCGCACCTTGTCCGCCGGCTGCTTGTGCTTCTTCCTCAGATGTCCCTCAAAGTACTCCAACAGAGCGGCGAGCATGCCAAAGTTGGGCGAGGAGTGATTGACGAGCCCAGCTGGGCAAGGGATGTCGTCTGCAGTGGAGCGTCAGCCGTACTGAGCCACACGTTCAGAAAAGGGGGCTGCGCACCCGCTTCCGCTGCCTGAGCTGCTTGAGCTGCTGCATGCGCGTCCAGCGCGTCTCCCTCGTCGTCATCCTCGTCCATGTCCTGCTTGACATCCTTCTGATCCTCCTCTTCCTCGAGGCCGTCGTAGTAGCGCTGCCTTCCTCGCTGCGATTGGGTAGGCTGTGACATGCCGCTAGAGACGAGCGAGATCTCGAGCTTGTTGTGGGAGAGCGAGAGAGGCGCGCTTTGACTTCTGGCATGTACGGTCTTGAGATTCGTTTCATTTCATCGAGGGTAGTGTAGTGTAGACATTCATGCGATCTATGTACTGCTTCGTTCTCTGAAGAGGCTACGGAATGCGGAGAACGTTCAGGAGAATCATCGCCGAGCTCTCGTTTAGTTGGCCGAAGCCTCTCGAAGCCGCTGCTTCTTCGGTACAGGGTTTACGAGTGCCGATAGAAAGCCGACGATGATGCTGCGGAGCCGAGTAGGGGTCAACGCGGCTCGTTAGAGAGCTGCTGCTCTAAGCCGGCGCTCACCTCACGCCCGCGACGACGTAAATCGTGCGCCGGTAAGGAGAGTAGCGCGATACAGACGCGAAGATGATTCCTCCTGTTCGGGGTGTGCAACAAGAACCGTCAGATCGAGCCACAAACCAAAGGGGCGTGAGCGCCGAGCTCACCGAGGTTTCCGGCGCTGCCGACTGCACCTCCCATCAAGCCGTTGACGTGAGTGTTGACCGAGGGCAGTAGGGCGTCTGTGTACAATGAACCAGCCGGAGCACGGGTCAGCTACTCAGAAAGCTTGGACGAAGCGGAGAACGAGAACGAACAGCAAGCTCCGTTCGCCGCTTGCATAAAAAACTGAGAAGGAGGGTCGTCAGCTGACTAGAAGCAAGCGGTAGGTAAATACTAATGGCAACTTACCCCATACGCGACGATGAGTCCCATAAGAAATGAAAGGGAAGGAGGGTTGAGAAGGCCGAGCAAAACGCCAAAGCAGCCTTGTACGAGTGTCAGAGCCGCCATCCATTGCTTCTTCGCCACCAGGTTACGCTCTGGTCCCACACGACGTGCGATGATGTCGGCGAGGATACCGCCGAAAGGCCGACTGATGAGGTTGAGAAGCCCGAGGGTCGCGGCGTGATGACCGGCGGTGGTCTGGTCGAAGCCTTGGCTGGTCATCAACCAGGGGACAATGATGGAGTTGATGGCGAGAGATGAGCCGAAGGTAGAGGCGTAGGTGGCGGCGAGCATGAGGGTGGGAAGGCAGGCGACGTCTGCAAGCCCTTCCTTGAGCGACGGCGGCGGCGAAGGAGGTTGCTGCTGGCCGCCGAGGGGCGTGGTGGAGAACCCGCTTTCGACGGTAGCGGCTGACCCTCGACGACTAGCGAGCATCTCCTCGTGCCCGGTTGCCTCCTGCTTCTCTTTGTCGCCCTTCTCCCGGACCTCGGCGGAAGACTCGGCGGAAGACTCGACGTTGAGCACGGTGGTGGAGGAAGCGTGAGAGGAGCTCGGCGCTGGTAGATTGCGGTTGGCCCAGGATCCCTTGGGAGTGTCGTCGCAGAGGAAGTAGATGACAGCCGAGACGGCGATGAGGAAGAGGCACGGGAACTGTAAGAGCCGACAAAGAAAGTGAGCAACTAGACGTCAAGAAGCTCGGCGATGACAGCTCACCACAAAGCTGATGCGCCATGCTACACGCTGAGGGTGATGCCTGACAAGCCCGTTGAAGATTGCGGGCATGACAAAGAACGTCCAGCCGATCCCCGAATCTCCCCAGCCGGCGGCGCAGGCTGTAGCTGTGCCCAGCACGCTCTTGTCGAACCAGGCAGTGACCCATACCTGTGCAGGTACAAAGGCCCCACCTGCAAGCCCCATGAAGAAGCTGTGGAACAGGGGAAGGATCAGCTTCGGCTCGGCGCCTTTGTCCCTCTCACTTCGAGCGACGTACCGGATGAAGTAGAGGCCCTTGACTCCCATGGCGGTACCGGCTAGTCCGCATGGTAGTGCTGAAGCCCAGAGAATGGCGACGAGCACCTTGCGCTGTTGTGGACGAGGAGGGTCAGCGATCGCCGCGCTCGAGGTCAAGCTGCACCTCTTCAAATGGGCGAACTCACCGGACCGAAGCGCTCTGACGCGAATCCAGCACCTAGTCGAACGAGTAGGGAGCTGACACCCGCGATGATGTTGGAATTGAGGACCTGTAGACGGCTTGAGTTAGCTCGGCGGTGCAGAACTTCCTCGCCCAGGCTCGACACGCACCTCATTCTCCGTCAGTCCCAGGTCGGAGCGTATGGTGACGGTGAGGAGTGCACTCTGTTCACAATCGGTAACATTAATGAAGCTGATCGTCGAAGAAGTGGAGGCAGTGCGGAGGCGCGGGGTAGTGGCTCGGCGAATGAGCTCACCATGGAGTACTGAGAGCGACGGGAGAGCCGTCAGCTGCAAGAATTTCGAGTGGTGTAGAGTGATAGCACTCACCCATGACAAGAAGCTGAGGAGGAAGGAGAACCAAGCGAGGAAGCTGTAGACGAGGCAATCGAGTCAGCGCAAGCAAATGACGAGCGCCGAACGTCGAACGCACAAGACACGACCATGGGGGTTGCAGGGGTTAAGGACAGGTAAGGAGAGAGCCTTCTTAGTGATAGGGTCGAGGCTGGGACGTCCTAGGCAGATGAGAGGCATTGAGAGGAGATGGGATGAGGAGCCCCAACTCATCCTTCTCAATCTCTTCGAACCCGATCCCGCCCACGAACGAGCGCTCAATCC
>MWVB01000025.1:193287-234650 GCA_003054985.1 Leucosporidium scottii
GGCGGCGAGCAGGTCGGCAAGATTGGATGTACGCTTTGCGCAAGTGGATTTCGTGTCGTCCTGCACTGCTGCTAGACATCGCAGCTTGCTCCCGCCAAGTGGTGCTAACGCTCGAAAAGAACAGCGCCGAGAGCCTCGCCCTCGTCCTATCGAAAGGCAAGAGGCCAGGTTTAATCGCGCCGAGAGATTTGGTACTCGATCATCTATCCAAGGGAGTTGCAAAGCCCTCAGAAGGGTAGAAGGGCGTTGCTCGTTCGCACTCCGTCTTGCTCCGCCAAGAAAGCTAGTCGCGCTCGAGTGGCGAAGACATTGGCAAGCAGAGGTCGTGCAGGGGAGTCTGGAGTGCCGGGATGCTGGAGTTACAACTGAGAGACGAGAGAGTGAAGCGATAGAGAAGGAGGAGCCGGGAAAAGGAGAGGTCATCACTGATAAGCGATTTCACGCTTTGATGGGACCACGCCAGCTTCATCTGGCAATCTGCACACCTACCTCCCTTCAGTTATGTACTGCTGATCAACTAGCGTGGTTGGAATGACTTGGCGGGGCTGGCGAAATCGAAGGTTCGAAGGGTAATCCATCGCAGTAGAACGACGCTGCACCTTGAGTCTCTCCGAGAGTTCTCGCGAGTCCAGAAAGCGGCAGAAGCTTCGCTGTTAGTTCATCCCGAGGCGGAAGCAGGAGAAAGGCGGAGACTTGGGAACTTGGCAGTTCGATTTCGCCGCAGGGGCCGAACTCTCGAACGAGGCGTGCGAGAGGAGGTTACAACATGTACAGAGCACTGACCGCATCCCCTGCGACCCTCCGAGCAAACTCCTCTTTGGCTACAACCGTTCCGTTTGACCTCGGCCGACCGACATCCGATCCGCTCGCGGCGGCGGAGCAACCACCGTCGAGCCTACAGCAGCTGGCGAGGTCGGCGCTGGAGCGTCTGGCGCCGCTTCGTCGGCCTCGTCGATCCAGCCCGGGGGCACAATGCAGGGAATGGATGTTGCGACCTGCGATCGGGTTGAGCCGAGGTCAGCGCCTGCCGCTGTGCAAGTAGGGATTACGGCGCAGAGGCGATGACAATGAAGATTCGAGTGATGTGCCGGCGCCGCGAAGAGCTCTGTAGACCTACCCAGGCTGCTCGATTGAGCCAAGCAGGAGCTCGCCGGCCGGTCAAGCGAAAGACGAGCTCATCAACAAAGGTGTTGCAGTTGTGCTGCAGGAGGAGAAAGGATCAGCCGAATGATTAGGTTTCGGTCTTGTGAAGGGAGCTCACCCCGAGTAGCCTGTAGCTCGTCCCATGCCAGGCCGGGTCCTCTCTTAACTGCCCAAGAATTCTCCACGCCCGTCTCTCCTCCAATGTGAGATACTGCGTCCCATCACTCTCCCCTCCATCGTCCGATTCATCATCGTCCTCGTCAAGGTATTGCTCCTCCACCCCGAGAGTAACGAACGAGAGCTGACTCGCCGAGGCTCCTTCGGCTCCCCCACCATAGGGCGGTCCAGCTAGCGTAGCCTCGCTCCGGTACTGCTGTAGCTTTGGTCTCAAGCTTGAAGATGTCGACTCTTCCTTCCTCTTCCTCCGCCTCCTGGGACCAAAGGCAGCTTCCCAGTCCGCGCCGAACGCTTCCCCGACGTCGAGGGTAAGATATGGGCGAAGTGACGGGCCCATACGAGCTGCAGCGGTTCCAGCAGGGATAGAGAAGACGCCCGTCGCTCCTGGTACATCGTGCCCGCCGAAAGCCCACTCGAGAGGAGCTGGCGAATCGACGTCGAGGGGAGAGCGAGGGATGGACAATTCGACTGAAGAGTGATAGACTCCAGTCCCCACGAGGTTGAGAGCCCAGCTCAGCTTGCCTTCGGGCAGCTACAGCGAGGTGCGAGCGCGAGACGAATCGTAATAAGATGGCGTGAGCGAGGCTAGCGAGCTGATGTTTGGGGAGGAGGCTTACCAGGTCGTACACACGTATACGCACCCTCATGAGCTACCGCGGGCGATGAGCTGAGTCGGGACAAGCGATTTGGACGAAGGGAAGGAGGAGCGCGCGTCGTGAAGTTGAGTCGATCGCTGGTGACTCCTCTATTTGCTCCTCCCTCCCAGGAAGACACTGTACACGGATCTAGTATGAACCTTGCTGATACACCGTTCCACTGCAGCAGTTCGCGGCGGAGTCGAGAAATGAGCGCTTCGGGCTGGTCGCCGAATCCTCTTTCAGACGCTGCACGCTCTCCTTCGCTGAGCTGGTCAGAAGACAGATATGACGCCTGTGATCTTTGAAAGCTTCTGTAGAGTTACAGCATCTGCGACGCGAGCTGAGCATCTACTGCAGCTGCTCCCTCTTCTCGGCGGGCCATTCCAGCGAGAAGGCCTTGCCTCCGCCAGCACCATCTGCCTCCCACTTGTTGATAGCGGCCAGCGCTGCTTCTCCCCAATCAAACGCTGGGTCCTCACTGTCTTCGTCGACGAACAGCATGAAATTCCGATTTTCCTCGTTGATGAAACCGGACGAGATGGCGCTGTACGTGAGAGGTTCAGATTTCAGCCGGAGTAGCTGAATCGAGTACAAGAAGTATGACATACCCTTCGATGAAAGCGCGAAGAGGTGTGTAGAAACCTCTAACGTTGAGGAGGACGACAGCTGCGAAAGAACGGAAAAGGGAGACGAGACTGTCAGCTCGGTTCGGGTTAAGATCATCGGGCGAGGTAGAGGCGAGAGTTCGTATCAAGAAACAGAGGCGTAGGTGAGGTGAAGGTCGAAGGAAGAAAGGTTTGGCGGTCTGGAAGGGGGGAGAGAGGACTCACGCTTGCGATGGATGCCGAGCTGTGTCCAAGTGGTCATCTCGGCGCACTCCTCGAGGGTACCAAAGCCTCCGGGAAGACCTGGAAGAGTCCAGAGTCAGCGAGAGACCTTCTCACGGCGTCACACAAGCAAGACGTACCGACAAAGGCGCAGGACTCCCTCGACATGATGGCCTTCCGCTCGTGCATCGAAGTGGTGGTCGTTTCCTTCTCGCCCGGGGCGAGAACCCGGTCTGTGTAATTTGATGGGAGGAACTGTGGAACGTGAGAGTGAGCTACAGCGGAGACGAGAGAGCCAGCAAGGAGGAAGCGAACCGCCGTAGGGATCACGCCGTGTACCTGCCCTCCAGCAGCCAAGGTGGAGGCGGCGACCGCTCCCATTAGACCCGATTGACCACCGCCGCTGGAGGAAATCGGGGTTAGCGAAGGCGCTGTAGCTCTGGCGACGAGGGACTCACTAGACGAGCTCTCTGCCGGCGCGGGCGAGAGCGCGCCCCACCTTCTGAGCGGCTTCTAGGAAAGCGGGATTATTCCCACTTCCGGAGCCGCAGAAGACGTTGACGGCGGTGGTAGAAGGCATGCTGGCGAGGGAGGATATCGAGTCAGCCTTTCCTTCGCCCGCTGATTGGCAGCGCAGCAAGCTTACCTGGGCTGTAGAATAGGTATTGATGCAGCGAGCGAGCAGATGTGCCAATGCAAGAAGAAGAAGCAGAAACGAGCGAGAGAGCGGAGGTCAAGAGGGAGAGGTAGCTTCTCTGGCGTATGCCAAGTCCGGGGTCGTCCACGATGCGGGGTGCATGCAGCTGATCCGTTCACGCGCCGTAAAACGGTGCCAAAATTGTCGCGAGGAGTGAAGAGAGAGGCTGCAGATCTCAATTTCGCACTTCTCGAACCGAGCACGCTTATCGAGAAGCAGGCTACCCTTGATGTTCCAGCCACAGAGAGAGCATTGTCCTTGTACACTGCACATCCATCATCCCGCCAACTTGGCCCGCGTAGTATCGTAAGAGCGAATGAGATGCTCCTGGCCCTCCTCGGTTCTGGGAAAGCGAAAATGCATGGAGGTGAGCGCAGAACTCGTCGGCGAGACGGACCACAATCTTACTGAGAGAACGCGAAGCCACGGTTGCGTCGTAACCGCTGCACAGCCCGGACCTTCTTGATGGCCTAAGGAGAGACCGAAGTGAGGTTAGCGAAACGGTTTGGTGAAGGGGAGCAGGCATCAGCTGACCTTCTGGAACTGCTCCATCCGCGGTCGGTAGTCTGTGCGCGAGACAGAAAGAACGGCGAGCGATGAGCGAGCGCGCTGGAGCGAAGAGACAGAATCGGCCGAGCTTCTCACCTGGCAAGTTGAACTTTTGAATCTCCTGCACGACATGATACGGCTCGGGCATGAAGAGTCGCTTGTATCTTTGAGCGCGAAAGCATTAGCAATCGCTCGAAGCGGAGGAAGAGAGCGAAACTCACGATTTCCAAGCAAAGTCTCGGGTGAGGAGCAAGAATGGTAGACCGAGGATGGTTAACCAGAAGATGATGGATGACCATAGTCGCGGTACGATGTTCTTGTACTCGTTGGAGAGGCCGACGAGTGGCGCGACGAGGGCGTAGATGGGCAGGAAGGCCATCGTAAAGACGAAGGAGCCCGGGATGGCGAGGAGGGTGTACTTGGTCCAGATGCTGCACAAAGCGAGAAGAGTCAGTAGATATCGTGAAGCGTTGGAGGAAGCGAGCTCACTCGGAGATGAGGGCAGCCTTGGCGAGGACGGTGAGGAGCGCCGAGAGGTAGAGCGTCGTTCCCCACACCCACTGACCAGCGACCCAGCCTTGCGGCAAGACGAGATCGCCAAGAATGGCGACACTGACGACGTAGATGACCTGTGAAGAAGCTCCGTCAGACTCAGCATACGGACGAGGCGCCTTCTCGGCGACTAACGAGGGAATGGGCGAGGGCGTTTCCGATCCACTGCCAGAAGATGCGAACGCTGAACTGTAGGAGGAAAGGAGATTAGCTGAGTGAAGTTGAGCAAGCTCAAGCGCTACTCACAAATTTGTTCTGCTGTCCAAGCTTGTAGAGCTCGGGGTAGCGGTCGAGCATGCGCGCGCCGACAAACTGGTCGAAGACTCCGAGGACGACGGGAGGTAGAACGGTGAAGAGGACGTTGTAGAAGGTGAGGGTCCATCCTTCTTCGAGGACCTGGCCAGAGAACGAGTTTTGGAAGGCGAACTGTGGTAGCGAGGAAAGGTCAGCAGTGGGCGCAAGAGAGCCTTCGTCTTCGAGTCTTCGAAGGCATCTCGGTGGACGCACCCAGAAGCCGGTCATGTAGAGCGCGATATTCTTGTAGAAGCTGTGTACGAGAGCAAAAAGGTTGAGCAAGCAACTCGGTCGAGGAGCGAGAAGCGAGAAGCGAGCTTACGAGTAGAGGATGAGCTTGCTCAACCGCTGGTAACTCCACGTTCCATGGACAAGCAGCAGCTTCTTGAGGAACCTAAACTGGCTGATGGCGACGTCTGCTGACCGAGCAGCCTGAAGACCCTCGACTCCCGAAATTCCGACGCCGACGTGCGCCGCCTGAATCATGCTGACGTCGTTGGCGCCGTCGCCAATAGCGAGAAGGATGGCCTTGAGGTTCTTCTTGACGAGCTTGACGACGAGAGCCTTCTGCAGCGGTGAGACACGACCTGCGCCCGAGACCCGTTCGGTCAGCAATGCTCGACGAGGACAGAGCAGTTCAACTCACAGCAGACGACAGCCTTGCACATGACGGCGAGCTCGAGGAAGATCTTGTTCATGTCCTTGTCGAGTGCGAAAGAGAGCGACTTGCCGTCTGTGCGCGGAGCGAACCGTCAGCCGGACGCTCGAAACGCTCAGACTCGGCTAAGCTCACCGATGACGAGAGCGAGTTCCTCAAAGTCGCCAGCGTTGCGAGAGTTCTTGACGGCCTCCAGTCGTTTCGTCAAAAAGTCCTTCGTGTCGTGCGCATTCTCCTCGTTGACGATGACCTGCGAGAAGAGTCGAGGTCAGCTTTCGGCTCTCGAGGCGAAAGACGAGGAGGTTTACCAAGCTCATCGACTCGGAGATTAAACGACATGACAGTCCGATGTTGATGGCCGTCTCCTGACGATCTCCCGTGAGCACCCAAATCTTGATGCCCGCCTGCTGCAGCGTGTAGATCGTGTCGGGGACGCCCTCTTGCAGCTTGTCCTCGATGGCCGTCGCTCCGAGCAAGAAGAGGTCGCGCTCAATAATCTCGGCTGCCTTCTCGAGCTCTTCGGCTCGGCCGTTGATGGTCGCGGCGGCGCGGTCGTGAATGGCGGCCCATTTGCGATACTCTTCCTCGGGGATCTCGCGCATGGCGATGCAGAGCGTGCGAAGTCCTTCGGTGGCGTATTCCTGTTGAAGACGTGTGAGCAAATAATCCGAGCGAGAAGAACTCGAGACGACGAACCTCGAGCTGGTTCATGGTGAGCTCGGTGAAGGATTGGCCTTCGGCGGCGAGGCGCTCGAAGATGACCGTGTCGGCTCCCTTGCAGTAGAGCTTGATCTTGCCGTCCGGTCCGCGGATGATGGAAGACATGCGCTTACGAGTACTGTTGAACTCGAGGATGTTGAGGACCTGGTACTCCTTCTCCTCGCCGAAGACCTTGACGAAGATGGACTGAGGCTTGCGGGTCTGTTCGGCCCCAGAAGAGAGGTCAGCAAAACAGGCGAGTGGGAGGAGAGAACCCGACGACGTACCGTAAACGAGAAACCCATCACGTCGGCGCCCGAAACGAGTGCTGCCTCGTCCGGACTCGAGGCCTGGTAGGTGATCTTGCCGTCCTTGTCCGTCTCGGGGATGACGGTATGACAGGTAGCGAGAAGGGTGAGGAACTCCTCGATGACCCTAGCCGTCTCATGTCCCGTCTCGAGGTTCTCCTTCATCTCGGCAAAGCTGAACACCTCGCCCTTCTTGCTTTCGTCGACGACGTCGGCGTAGGGGATGCCGCCGATGGAGCATTGGCGGAACTCCATTTCGTTGCACGTGAGGGTGCCCGTCTTGTCCGAAAAAATGTACTCGATTTGACCGAGTTCTTCGACGAGACTGGAGGTGCGGCAGAGGGCGGGGACGTCGGTGACGGGGTGGTACATGTCGAGGTCCGAGTTGATGAACATGGCCTGCTGGAACTTGACGACCTCCATTGTGACGATGAGCCTGCAGAGAGAGCGGAGTCAGCGTTCGAGCGAGACGTGAAACGAGCGAACCAGACTCACGAGATGGGGATCAAGTTGTTGAGGGTGAGGATGAAGGTGAGGACGTCCTCGACAAATACTCTGGCGCTGAGAACTTGATTGTCGAGGGCTAGGTACCACATCTGACTGGACGAGAGGTGGTTGCGAAGGGTGCTGCCAATGGCGCAGCCGACGGAGAGGGCCAGGAGGATGACGAGGAGGAAGAGGATCTGGACGTTGACCATGCGCTCCATGGCGGTACGCTTGATGGGAGCGGCACTGTGCGGAAGCGGGTCAGCGAACGAGTAGAGGGGAAGCGAGAATCAAGAACTCACGTCGCGTTGCGCATGAGCTTCGTCTCGTGACCCGTGAAGACGACGAGACCGTACATCCAAGCGGTATTCCGGAGCTGAGCGCCGCGAAGGAGGATCTGGTCGGGGCCGAGAGGGGTTTCCTTCGAGCCGGCGGGTCCAGCGCTGCCCATCGTGAGTGTCGCCTCGTAGGTGTAGAGCGAGTTGTTAGGCTGCTCCGAGCGAAGCTGGCCTTGGAGACTAGAGATGGCTGGCGGTGAGGTGAGAGCGGAGGTGGATGGAGAGGACTGCTTGATCTTGAGGTTCGTTTCGCTGGGAATCGGAAGGTCAGCTTTCGTTCAGCTCAAGCTGCGAGGGCGAGGCGGCTCACCCATCCAGATTACTCGTCTCGATGTAGCACAGTCCTTCCGGCTCACTACTGCTCAGCAAGACGATGTCGGCGGGGAAGAAGTCGTTGGACTCGAGACGAACGATGTCGCCGACCTTGATGCTCCTCCAAGGCTTGGCCTCAAACTGCGAGCCGACGAGGACCATGGCTTTGCGCGCATTGAGATCCGCATCCGATTGATGCCGTTTCTGCGAGGACGAACGAGGTCAGCTAAAGCGCGAAGGGGGAGGCCGAGGCGCAGAGGCAGCGCACAATGTCCTCCTGAACCTCTTTGAGGGCGGCGACGAGCAGGACGAGAGAGAGAGGAGCGATGGTAGTGTATCGGTTGGTGGGAGAGACGTTGGGGATTTGTTGGATGCAGGCGGTGAAGAGGAAGAAGATGTTGGCGTATTTCGAGAATTGTTCTGAGAGGAGAGGCAAATTAGGTCTCGATGGTCAAGAAGAAGGTAGCAGAAAGACACTCACCTGCAAGGAACTTGGGGAGGAAGGTGATAATGTTGTACTTGGAGGTGCTGACCGAGTTGCCGGGGTACTTGGTCTCGGCGTTGCGCTGGGGGTTGCCGATGTGGATGACTCGCTCCCCCTCGTACACCTTGGGCCCTCCCTTCAGCAATCGTTTTGCTGTCGCCAGTACACCTGCAAGTCCCTTGCCCTTCTGGCTCTTCCTCGCCTGCATGGCCGCTAGCCGTGCTCGGGCCTGCAGCATCTCCTCGTCGTCGTCCATCATGCTCATGTTGCGCGCCGGGTCGCCGATCTGTCCCTGACCGTGACCAGCAGGAGCTTGTGCATGCTGAGTGAGAGGGGCGTTTCCGGCGTAGGAAGGGTTGTCGCCGTTGTAGGAGGGGCGGTCGTAGGGAAGGGAGACCATCGAGGAGTTGGGCAGCTCATCGTCGTCGCTGCGAGCAAAGGGGGTCAGTACAGCGTCGCTCGAGCTTGTCGAGCTACAGCCTACTCACAAGTAAGGGTCGTAGCCGTCGTCGTCGTAGCCGCTCTTGCCCCTCGACATGCTCTGAGTGCTCACGTCCACCGCCGTGCCAAAGCGGTTCGCCGCCTGTCCTCCGCCATAGCTAGCTGGGTTCTGACTCTGCCCTCCTCCGTACGAGTCGTAAGCTCCCTGCGAGTTGGCGAAGGGGTCGGGATTCGAAGCGTAGTGTTGTTGCGCTGGACGCGCTCCTGACGAGCTGTAGGGAGATGCGCCGGCTGTTGGAGTGCGACTCGAGTCGAACACGGCCAAATCCTCGTCGTCAGAGTCGTAATGCTGCTCAGCACCGAATTTAAAGGTCAGCAGACGGGTCGCGCGTGAGGACGGGGGAGAGCACATCTCTCCAGACGCGACGCACCGAGTTCATCTCGCACTAGAGCAGGTGCACGGGGAGGTGCAGATTGAGCCTGTAGCGCTCTTGTTCCCGCTGTAAGGCCGAACGAGGAGCCGAGCTGGCCTGAGCTTCGGCGACGGGTGCTGTGCGTGGCTGCGACGAGCGCGTCCGGCCTCGACGGGCTGGGTTGTAGTAGGGCTGGGCGGCGAGGGCTTCCGTGGGTCTTCCTGGTCGTAGTGAAGCTGTCGTCGGTCGTGCGAAGAAAAGGCAAGGGAATTGGCAGAGTCCAAGCCTGGCTCTGGCGTCGGCGTTTGAAGTCTCCTTCTTGGAGCTGCTTCCGCAGGTTTCGTTCTCGCCTCGCGTGCTGCACCTTCGCTCAACACACGCAAATCATGGAGCTCCGTGCTCGCTCAGCTCCCTCCTGTGGCCGTCGTCGAGGAGACCGTAATCTCCTTCGAGCCAGCGGGCTCAGGAGAAGAGCGTGCACCGCTTTCGCACTCTTCTTCCCCCTACACTCGGCTGGATCTCCGAGCTTTCCTCTGGCAGGCCTCCAGCTTTGATCGCTACAGCTGGTCAGCTCGTCAGTTGTGGAACTGTGGATCCCACGGCGGCGTTGAGGAGGTGAAGTCGAGGTCGAGGCGCTCTCATCGCGGATTGGGGTGGTAGAGAGGATCAGTAGGAGCCGGTCTCCTACCTTTGTACTGCAGCCTGCTACAACCCACCGTTTCTCAGACTCTTTGGCAACCGAAGCCTCCCTTCTGGCCTGCTCGGCGAGGGCCTTCGAGTTGCCTTCGGCGCTGCTTGAGAACGAATGTGCGAATTGCAGCTCGTTTCTTTGCGCATGTATCAGAGTACGTCCTCCGACTGTTCCTGTCTGTACTCGCCTCACATCCTTCGGCAATGAGTCGACTTGGCTGGGGCCGCTTGGCAAGGGAGGGTCGCCTTCAAAATCGCAAGACGACGTTCACCTCGGACGCTTTCGCTCGCTTCCTCGCCCGACTCAGAAGGATTCAGCACCAGCATGGCAGGAGCACCTATACAACGCCCTGAAGACTCTGCTCAGGTGGCAACAGAGTCGCCCTCGTCCTCCAGCAGTAGGACCCGCTCGCCGTCTCCAACCCTTCCTCGCGCTTCTCGTAGCTCTCGAGAGCGCACCTTCTCGCCAGACCGGAGACCATGGCCAGAGAGGTCGTGGACTTACCAATACCGCCCCTTTCGCGGAATGTGGGATGATGTCAAGCGGCGAGCTCCGTTTTACTTGAGCGACTGGACTGAAGCCTTCGTCCCTCGCAACTGGGAGAGGGTCACTGGAGCGAGTATTAGGATGTACTTTCTCAAGTGAGTGCTCTCTCGACCGCTGCGAGAGGCGTTGGAGACGAGCTCGCCTCTCGCCGCGTCTCTCGCGAAGAGTGCGGGGACGAAGTGAGCTGAACAATGTGATTTCTGCAGCCTGTTCCCAGCGCTGGCGTACATCGTGGACATGAACTATCGTACGGGAGGAGCATACGGCGTCAACGAGTGCATCCTAGCCTCCGCCTTCGCCGCCCTCGCCTTCTCGATTCTCTCCGTTCAGCCGCTCACCATCGTTGGAGTGACTGGACTCATCAACTTGTTCAACTACACCGCATACGACATCATGCGCGACACGGGCGTCGATTACCTCCAGTTCCAGGCCTGGAGCTTGATGTGAGCCACGTCCTTTTCTCGGTCGTCGTCGAGGAGCTCACACTTCTCCCCTTCGCAGCTGGTCCGCCATCTCGCACTGGATCATCGCCATCCTCAACATCTCCGATTTTACTCGCTTCATCACCGACATGACCTCAACCACTTTCGGTCTCTGTGAGTTGCAAGACAGAAAGGGATTGTTCGGCCGAGAAAGCTGACCTCTTGCTACCTGCTACAGATGTCGGAGTCATCTACATTCAGAAAGGAGTAGAGCTTCTGGTGCTAGAATTTGACATTTCTGGATCGGCAGGTGAGTACAGCGATTCTCCGCGGCTCGTCGCTGGCGCTGAACCCGTCTCGCTTTCTACAGGCTGGTTCAGCGTCGTTGTCGCGATCCTGTTCGCGCTCTTCGTCTACTTCCTCGAGCGGACCGCGACCCTTCCCTTTGGTCGTGAGTCCAACTCTGTCTTGCTTCGCCGTACCTCGGTTCGTGCTTCGCTGACCCCCTCTTCGACAGCTTTCTTCGCGAGGAAGTTCATCCAAGACTACGCATTTGCCGCCGGCATTATTCTGTTCACCGGTTTCGTCCATATGTGAGTGCCGCTCCTCGCTGAGCCGCCCCCACAGAGCTCGACCTTGCTCACTCGTCTCCCCCTTTCGCAGCCCGGGTCAGATCAAGAGTGCCGATATCGAGTTCTTGGAGATCACTCGCTCCTTCCATCCCTCGACCGAGTGAGTCAACCTTCCCTCTCGAGAGTGACCTCCAGCTAACTCATCGCCGAACAAGTCGCAACTGGGTGGTCCCGTTCTGGGAACTGCCCGTCCGCTGGGTCTTCGCTTCGCTTCCCTTCGGACTTCTCATCACCCTCCTCTTCTACTTCGACGTGCGCTTCGTTTCCTTTCGCCTTCCCGCCACTTTCCTACGCTAACGCCGTTCTCGCTTTCGCAGAACAACGTCTCGGCCGTCATGGCGCAAGCCCGGCACTTCCCCGTCAAGCGGCCCGCGGGCTTTCACTGGGACTTTTTCCTCCTCGGATGCACCACCTTCGTCGCTGGCATCCTCGGCCTCCCCGCGCCGAACGGTCTCGTCCCTCAGGCTCCGGTGCACACTGAGGCGCTTTCCGTGACCAAGATGGTGCCCGAGGAGACGGTGCTTTCGGCAGGAGGGTTCTACGAGAAAGAGTTGGACGAGGTGGACGAGGCAGAGGCTGAGAAGAGGAGCGGAAGGATGAAGGTCGTGAGGACTAGGCTGGTCGAGCAGAGGTTGTCGCATCTCGTCATGGGGGTGAGTCGTTCGGTCTCTTCTCTTCAACAGTTTTGGCTGATCATTCCTTTTACTCTACAGCTCCTCACTCTCGGCACCATGTCGCGCCCCCTTCTCGTCGTCCTGTGAGTTGTCTCGCTCGGCGCCCTCAGCTCTCCCGCTGACACGTCTTACTACCAACAGCGGACTCATGTCGAAGGCCATGTTTGCCGGTATCTTCCTCGTCGTCGGCTGGGGATCCGTGGAAGGCAACCCCATCGTTCACAAGACACTCTTCCTCCTTCGCGACCCCAACCTCACGCCTCGCGATCACCCTCTGCGCGGCGTGCGCAGGTCCTCCATCGCCAAGTTTGTCGGCATTCAATGGCTCTTCTTTGCCATGATCATCGCTGTTTCCGAGACGCTCGGTAGGTCACTTCTTGCTCCTGCTCTCGAGCTCTCGCTGATCTCTCTCTCTCTTCTCCCACAGCCGGCATTGGGTTCCCCGTCATTATCACTCTCCTCATTCCTCTTCGATACTACTACGTCCCCCGCCTCTTCACTCCCGAAGAGCTCTCCATTCTAGACGCCCCTACCGCCAACTCGGCGGCCGTGCTCGTCTCGCTCGGTGGTCCTCTGCAGCCTGAGTACGGCAGCGAAAGGCGCGGTGGAAGGGCTTCCGGAAGAGACATCGAGCAAGGACGAGCTGGGAAGGAAGGAGCCGATGGATTGCGCCGACGAGGCAACGCGAGGGATCAGCAGGAGGAGATTCGCGAGGAGGGCGAGCCGAAGGTCGCCGAAGATGGGTTGCAGAAGACGACGTCGATCAAGAGGTAGATAGCTCAAGCGATCAGATATGTTGTAGAATAGTAGCGCCCGTCTAATATCACCTTCTGAGCATTTCTCGCGTCGACCGAGTTGGCACTGATCAGTCTTTTGCGATTTCAACGACTCCGGTCTAAACGGCTTTGGAGTGAGGTTAAGGACGATTCAGGGCGCATTGAGTGCATACGGGACCACGAACTTGAGCTTTCGAGCCACCTTTCCGCTACGGTACAGCCGCTCGTCGCCGCCAAGCCAAAGGTCGACGCGTACTGCGAACTTGGTCGAATGACTGCAAATTACAGGGGGCTGCCAGCAGCAGGGAGAAGAGATGAACGCTCCAGCCTGCCTATCATGGCCAGCAAGAAGAGACGAAGAAGATGCGAGAGGAAGCTCGGCGCAAGTCGTTGCGAAGGAAAGCGATGCGAAAGAGCGAGAAAGGTCCAAGGGGGCAGGGCGAGAAGTACAAGGGAAGCAAGGAGTTCTTCAAGACTTGGACTGAACCAGAACGGCTCGAACAGAGAGCGCCCGCGCCAGCTGGAGCGCCGGCCCTCCCTGGCTCAAGTAGTCCCCCGCGTGCCAGCTCTCGGCTTTCTCTCTTCGACCACACCGTCACGACTTCACCTCGACTACCATGGTGCGCTACATCTACTCGTCTGCAGGCTCTTGCAGCACAGCACATCAGCTCTGCTACCCTCTCGACGGGCCCACTGACCCTCTTTCCATCGCGTGTGCTCCGGGTTTCAACAGGGAAAATCGCAGAGCAAGCTGTCGCCTGAGGACCTCCAGGATCTCCAGAAGAACACCTACTGTCAGTCTCGCTTCCCCAACAGTCGTCGCATCCCCGGCAGCAGCGCACGCCGTCGGACGGGAAGCAGCGAGGTGGGGGGTCGCCGCGCGGTGGCTGAGCTGGACAGGCGGTTGACAGGCGGTTGCCCAACCAGGGTGGACATGGTGGCACCCATTCGAATCTCATGGGCGCCGTCGGGAGAGCACCGTTGGATGGCCTGAGTAGGAGCACAAGCTGACGAGCGTCGCGCACCTTCTCTCCTCCGCACAGTCGACAAGAAGGAGCTCCAACAGTGGTACAAGGGCTTCGTCAAGGATTGCCCTTCCGGTGTACTCAACCAGGAGGAGTTTGCTCGCATCTACAAGCAGGTGAGTGTCGCCCACGAGACCTCGGCCTGTGACGAAGCAGTGTTGACCCCGCGCTCTCTCCCCCTGCAGTTCTTCCCCTTTGGTAACCCCAAAGCCTTTGCCGAGCATGTCTTCAAAGTCTTTGGTGAGTCCTACATGCTTCCCTCGACAGCTGAATGGCTCTGCTTGAGCGCCGGAGAGCTGACGGTCACTGCGCACCTCACAATAGACAAGAACGGCAACGGCACGATCGACTTCAGGGAGTTCATTGGAGCTCTCAGCATCACCAGTCGTGGAAAGCTGGACGAGAAGCTGCAGTGTACGTCTCCGGCGCCTTGGAAGGCGAGCAGAGCGGCGGGAACTGACGCACCTTCGCGCTCGTAGGGGCATTCCAGCTGTACGATATCGACAAGGACGGATTGATCACGTACGACGAGATGCTCAAGATTGTCCAAAGTATCTACGACATGACTGGTTCGTCGCTTTCTCGCCTCCGTTCACTCACCGCCGAGCTTTCGCTCATCTCGGCTCCCTCCGCAGGCGAGATGGTCAAGCTGCCCGCCGATGAGGATACCGCCCAGAAGGTGGGCTGAGAACGTTTCGCAGGAGGCGCGCGCTCGAATTGACAAGTCTTCCCTGCAGCGCGTGGACAAGATCTTCGCCCTCATGGACCTCAACCACGACCACCAGCGTAAGCTCCCTCTCGCTCTCACTTGCATCCGATTACTCATCTTCCGCCTCATTAGTCACCTTCGAGGAGTTCAAGGAGGGATCAAAGAAGGACCCAACAATCGTCCAGGTTCGTCTTCTGCTCGCTCGGCGATGCCGCTTCCGCTAACGCCTCACTTTTACAGGCTCTCTCCCTCTACGACGGACTGGTCTAAACGTCCTCTTCAACACCTCAGATAACACACCTTCTCGCCCTCGAGCGACACTGTACCACTATCACACATCTCGTCTTCGTCTCTCGTTCTTCTGTCGGCCTCTCCACAGGAAGGAGGGGTCAGGGTCTCCTTCTTGCACGGTCACCTAGGCGGTGGGAGCAGCAAGCAATGCAATTCGCGCACACCTCATCTTCGAAGTGAAGAGGAAAGAGCGAGAGCGAAGAGGGGAGCGAAACGCCGAGAAGGCGCCGTGGTCGCTCCATGCCAGGCGAAGGGCTTGCAAAGTGGTATGACTGATTTACCCCACGACCAAAGGTATCTCTAACGAGTGTAAAAAATCTGCTGCACGATACGGACTCGACCCTCCTGCTCTTCCCCTGAGCTCGGCGTGACCTCCTCCCCTCCAGTCTAATAAGAGACTCATTTCCCTCCGCCACCACTCTGCTGCGAGCCGCTCCGACTCCCCATCCCCGGCGCCCGAGTCGACTGACCCAGCGTGGGCGAGACGCCCGAGGTCGAGCTCGGCGGCCGAGCAGATCCAGCGCCCGCTGCGCCCGAGCTGGAGCTTGCTGAAGGGGTGTTGCCGCGAGCTGTTGAGCAGAGAGAGTCAGCCACAATGTCGTGTAATTAGGCAAAGCTGAAGCGCACCGGCTAGCAATCCCTGGAAGAAGTTGTGGAGAATCTCGTTCTGCCCGGGTCCACCTGGCGTGCCGGGAGCGGTTGAAGATCCTCCGGGGGTGAAAGGGAGGTTGGGAGATGTGCTGTTGGATCCAGCGTTGCCGGGGGTGGAGAAGGGGAGGTTGGGCGAAGTGGTTCGAGCCGATTGGGTCGAGTCCTGTCGAAGGAGACAAAGGGCTTCAGCAACCCGCCTGGGACAGGAGGAGTGGCGGAGAGCTGTAGGCTTACCTTGCGAGACATCATGGAAGCTCGCCTCGACGCCGTGAGATCCTCCAACTCCCTCTCCTTCTCACGATCCCGACCGAGCGCCTTCTCGACATTCGGGAGGTTCAATCCTCCACTCGCCATGGGGCCGACTAATGACGGTGGGAAGCCTCCGACGCCAGTTCCCGCCTCTGATGCACCGCCGGCGCTGGGGTTTGGCCGGAAGGCTGCTCGAGGGTCGCTCGCGCGCTCCTTCTGGATCGTTTCGAGGTGGACCTTGAGGAAGGATTGCTCGTCCTCGGCTTTGATCAGTCCGTCTTCTGCAAGAGGCTGTCGAGCGAAAGGCGAGTCAGCGATGGAAGAAGAAGGGAAAGCGCGAGGACTCACTTGACGATCCTGCTCCTCGTTCGGCAGCATCTGCTCAAACTGCAGCAGCGCACCAACGACCGGCCTGCCCTCCTCATCCACCCTCGGCTCGTCCTCTCTGCTCTCCTT
This sequence comes from Leucosporidium scottii, assembly GCA_003054985.1. Classification (NCBI taxonomy): domain Eukaryota; kingdom Fungi; phylum Basidiomycota; class Microbotryomycetes; order Leucosporidiales; family Leucosporidiaceae; genus Leucosporidium; species Leucosporidium scottii. The sequence continues at coordinate 209,426 of MWVB01000025.1, forward strand.
ACCCGCCAACCTCTCCCTTTCAACCTCCAAATCGCTCTCCCACCCCTTGGCCAACGCCTCGGCGTCGAACCGCTCCTTATGAATCTTGATCTTGCCCCAACTATCCCATCCAGCGGGAAGGACAAACTCTTCTCGGTCGACGACATTGGCACGGTAAGGGAAGGGGAAGGAGCGTGAGGACGTCGTTGTAGGGGCGGCGCCGCCGAGGGGAGCGGGGGCGGAGGAAATGGCTGTGGCGGATGAGGGCTGGGAGAAGAGGCGGTGTAGGATGTAGGAACGGAGCTTGGCGAAAGAAGTGGGTTGAGTGTGGGAGGTGAAGAAGACAGCGGCGCCATCTGAAGAAAGCCGGGCGAGGTCAGCAGGTGGAGATCGCCAAGCGAGCGAGACAACGTACACCGCAGAGCGACAGTCCGCAAGCACTGCTGGACAAAGTCGTACTGCTCCTCCTTAAACTGGTTGTCTCGTTCGAGGGTGTCGAGATGATCCGCCTGCGAATCGAATGGAGTTCAGCGAGATCCTCTCTCGGCGCTGAAGCCGAACGGACCTTGGTGCAGACGAAGACTAGTCCCAGCCCGAGATTGTTGGTCAAAACTCCTGGCTCGAGCGATCTGTCGAGATCAGCGAGTTGCGAAGCGCTGGGTCCTGCCGCCGTTGTTGCTGAGGCCGCCGAGGGCGGTTCGACGTAGGCCTTGAGGTGCGCTTCCACTGTCCAAGAGAGCAGGGTCAGCTTCAGCATACAGTATGAGCTTCTCCGGATCAGACTCACGCCTCTCTCGTCCTTCCTGACCTTCCCAGCCCTCGCCGATACCGCCCTTCGCATTGACCTCAGCGTCGAGGACGGCGATCCACGCCCTCAAGTCCCTTAGGAACTGCCATGGCCGCTCCCAGTCGAGCACTACGACCACCAGCGAATCGAGCAATGTTGAGCGGGATAGGGCGAGCGAGAGCAATGAGGGGTAGGGAGGAGAGGGGGAAGGGAGTTGGTAGACGCCTAGTCGAGCCAGCGTTTCTGTTGAGCGGTCGAAGGTGAGCTAGCGCGAATCAAGAAGAGCTGGGAGACGTCGCACCCTCATCTGCTTCATCTCCCACGTCCAACACCATGTAGCTCAGTCCCAAGTCCAGCACGTCGCCCGGCGCGTTACCAGCTGCAGCGCTTCCGTCCGCTTCTCTTGCTGGAGGTTCGCCTGTACGAGAAGCCAACCGCGAGATGAGCGTAGACTTGCCCGACTTGTGTCCTCCTACATTGTCAAAGAGCAACAGCGTCAGCTCAGGCTCTCACTAAACCTCGACAACAAAGCGAGCGCGTTTCCTTGCCTCCTGCAGGCCTGAGGCGGGAGCAGCACAAAGCGTAGACATACCCAATACGATGCAATTCTTGGTAGTAACGCCTCTAGCGCCTGAGACGCTGTCGAGAATCGAGCTCCAGAGGTCCGTCTGCCCGTCCTCCCCTGCTGATGCTGCTCCTGCTCGTGTCGGTGCCGCTCCGCTAGTCGGCGAAGTGGGCGAGGTTGGTAGAGCATCCATCTTTCGTACGAACGTGCTGGCTGTGAGACGAAGAGCGACGCGAGATGAGGAGAGAGGGAGAGAGGCCTTGGGCGCGGGAGCTTCGGGGTCAGAGCGTCGCAGAGTTGAAGTAGAGCAGAAGCTCGCGTGCAGAGCTCCGAGATATTCCGGTAAATCTCCTCATTGGATCATTGCTATGCTGTTGCTACGCCAGGCGGCACCTTCGCCCTCTCAGCCTGCTCCCTTGCCTCCCTCTCCTTGCGCGCTGCTTCCCCTCGATCCCGGAATGGTGGTGCCCAAGGGAACGGCGTCTGCTTCGACAGGACTACCATCTGATGTTGATGAGAGATGTAGCCGCGGAGGTTGCCCTGCGAGGAAAGATCGGCGGAAGGGCAGGGTCAGCTCGGCGAATGGGTGTTGAGAGGCGAACGGCTCACCTTGAAGATCATGTTGGCCAACACGCACTCCATCTCTTCACTGTCCATTTCAATGCCGGATCCAACCGTGTAGTAGCGCTTGAACGTGTCGACCGAAAGTCGTGCTGGCTTGCCCTCGAGGATCCATCTGCTCAGCGGCGAAGAGGGACGAGGTCAGCTAGCAGCTCAACCCGCTAGGATCTCGACCCCGACCTTGAGCCATGGGAAGTGAGCGAAAGCCAGAACTCACGTCTTCTTCAACAACGCCCTCACAGCCCCTTCCCTCGCCCTCTCGACAATCAAATAAGTGCCCCTCTCCATCAGCCTCTTCTCAGCAGCATGAAGCTGCCTATCGTACAACCCCACGTCACCCGACTTGTACGCCGCGATGAAGGGCGTGTAGACGGCGCTCAATCGCTCCGACTTGCGGAGGGTCTTCTTGCTCGGGAGGACGCCACGGAGGAGTAGGACGGGAATGAGGTAGTCGAGGATGAGTCTGAGAGGTTGAGGATGAAGGGAGGGACGTTAGCAGTCACTGGGAAGAGAGGGAGGGGAAATGGACGAACTCGATATTCCGGCGAGCTTTTGCATGGCAAAGCGACAGAGCTGAGCAAAACTGCTTCTCGGCTTCGGCGTAGTCTTCTCGTAGGAAGGCAAAGACGCCCATGTAGTAGAGGTAGGAGACCTGGTGAGGTCGAGTCAGCTGAGCTCGGCGCTGGAACATGGAGTGAGATCGAGGAGACTCACTCGGTGAGCGATGGGGTAGGCGCTGAAAGGTGCGAGATCTGCCGCTCCGATACCCTTGATCAAGTTCTTGCACAGAGCCGTCGATTTGAGCTGCAAAAGGGAAGGAGATGAGTTTCGGCTCGCGTCCAAAGAAACGGAGGCGACCTCACCTTGAAGTAGACCTTGAAAAGCAGCACGGCCATGTAGTAGGTCCCCATTTTCCGCGAGGCGAGGTTGTTGGATCCACTGGCGAGCGAAATGGACTCAGTAACCGTTGGCGCGAGAAGCGAGATCGCTGAACACTCACCGATCGTTCAAACAAGCCGAGAAACACTTCTGCATGATCCTGGAGGCGTCCTCGAGGTCCACCGGCTTTTCCCTCCTCATGACGTGCTGTCCATCGGCCTGTCGTACGTTGAGCGTGAGCTTCGGAGCGAGAAAGAACGAACGACGGGACTCACGAGCATGGCGATCCGCTTCAAGTCCTGGCAGACTTGATACAGCACCGGCAAAGCCCATCCTGTTGGTGTGGTGGTGTTCATCATCCACCGGTAGAGGGCGCTGTGGGGGTGTTCGGATGCGGTCAGCTTCCTCGTTCTTCGCCGAGCGGCAAGACTAGGCGTACTTGACGAGCTCCTGCTGCATCTTGGAAGCCCTCATCGCATCTCCTCCAGGTCGAGGTCGTTGTGTCATGGGATCAGGTCGATAGTCCTGTAGTGGAGGATGTTAGCGGGGGTCACGCGAAGGAAGCGGGCGCCAACTCACGTTCAGAGCAACGACGGCCTTGGTATGCAGCGTTGCAACTTCTCCCCATCCATTTCCGTTCCGCAGGCGCTTGCCGTAGACTCCCTCGAAGTCTGGCCGCTCCTGTGCAGCATCCAACGCGGAGAGGCAGCTCGTTAGCTCTTTCCCACAGCTCCTCTTGCAGCAAAGCACCACCGACTCACATTTTCGGGATACTTATCATTCGGAGCAAGCCCTTGGAAGAGCGAGACGACGTGACCATGCGAGAGGTCGAGGAGCTGAGCGAGGGTGTCGCCTGCTTGCTGCTTGACTGAGACGTCGAGCTGATGAGCGAACGTCGCGGCGGTGAGGGGGGCCATGGCGTGGTGTATAGAGGGCGACTCGAGCTTCGAAGGCTTGCTGCCTGCTTGCAGATGGTATCGCTGAGCAGAAACGACGAGAGCTGACGAAGAGGTGGGCGTCGACGCGCGCTGCCGGCTGAGAGAGGGGGAAAAGAGAGGACGTAGGATGTGCTGTGGGTCAATAGAGGTGCCTTCGATCCACTGGTCTGTCTCTGTAGGATGTCGTACAAGAAACGACGAGAGAAACGGGAGGGCAACCCTTTAACTTGCTTCGCTCCCTTGTGCTCCTGCCATTCACTCGTTGCTTCTTCGTCTTGCCAGCTCTACAGCACGTAATCCACTCTTACACTCCTACACGATGCCCTCCCCTCGTCAAGTAGCCGTCTCCTTCATCGTCCTCTCGGACGGGCTCCACTCTGCTCCTTCCTTCCTCGTCGTTTCGTCTCGGAAGCACTTGGATCCGCTCAAGTGGGTGCTACCAAAAGGTGGTATAGAAGACGGAGAATCAGCAGAGGATGCAGCAGCACGGGAAGCGTGGGAAGAAGGTGAGATTCGCTGCCTTCTGCTGCCCGAGGCGTTCGCTGAGCTGGTCATTTCTGCAGCTGGTCTGATACAAGGACAAGGCCTACACCTCACCCACCTCACCACCCTCCCCGACGACAAGCCCCACTCCAAATCCCCCACCGCCGAACCCTCCTCCCCCTCCTTCATCCCTTCAACGACCTACTCCTTTGAGCTCTTCACCGTCTCTTCCGCCGACCCACTAGCAGCAGAATGGCCCGAGAAAGAGGAGAGGCGGCGCAAGTGGGTGGAAGGGTGGAAAGAGCTGGAGAAGACGATCTGCTGGGGACGGAGGGAGGAGGTGATGAAGAAGGCGATCGAGGAGGCCAAGCAGAGGTTGGGATGATAGGTTGACGGGGCTGAGCGAAATCAGGGTGACGATATTTTCCTCTTTTCGGTGCCCTCAGAGATGGAGAGTGAGGGTGACCATTCGGCGAGGTCGAGGCTCGGCGCTGCTTTCGTGCTGTCCTGCTTCAGCGGCGGACGCTCGTTCGCCCTCAGCCGTCTGCTGGCTGGAATTATGGGATGGGACGCTTTTTCACAGCCCTCCTTCGTATCTTGGTCACCCTCCACTCTCTGCTCGTCAGTCGTCGGATCGAGGCTCAGCTCGGCGCGGTGGAGGCTTCTGCTCTTGCCATCATGCATCATGACTTGAGTCTCGTACAACGCCTGCGAGTCTATTTTCGCCGCTCTGCTGACACTTCTGCAGACTCATCACCCACCTCCGCAGCCCCTCGCCTCCACACCCCTCCACATCCCCTTCTCTCCCTCTCCCGCCCAACCTGCTTCGCTATCCAATCTCACTCCACTCTACAAAGCGTCATGCCACAGACCCATAGAGCTTCCATCATCCAAGAGAACCACACTCTCAAGCTGCAGGACGTGCCGCTGCCCGAGCTCGGCGCTGGCGAAATCCTTGTCAAGGTGAGTGGCAGCTATTGTTGCTCTTGAGCCTTCTTCCTGTGGTTGCGGCTCAAACTCATCCCACTCGCTACTTCACAGGTGGAAGCCGTCGCTCTCAACCCCACCGGTAAGCTTGTTCCGCTGGCACACTCAAACGAGCCGAGCACGCCGACTGCTCCTGCGCCTTCCCTTCCGACCACTGACAGTACATCTATCAACGCAGACTGGAAACACCGTGACATTTTTGGCAAACCGGGAACAGGATCGGGCTGCGATTTCGCGGGTACGGTCGTCGACGTAGGAGAGGGAGTCGCCGAAGTCAAGGTCGGCGAGCGTGTTGCAGGCATGGTGCAGGGCAGCAACAAGCCCCAACATGGCACATTCGCCGAGTACGTCAAGACGGACGCTCGATTGATCTGGAAGGTGCCGGCCGACTTCGACATGGAAGAAGCGGCTGCGCTCGGTGGAGTGGGGATTGGTGAGTCTTCCCGCGAATCGGATCTCGGTGCAGAGCTGGGGCTGACTCTTTCATGCGTTCAACAGATGCCGCCTTCCAGTGCATCGTCCTTCGTCACGGCCTCCCCGTCCTTGAGAAGCCCATCACCGACAAGAAGCCGTTCCTCGTCTGGGCCGCGTCGACCTCACTCGGCATGTGTGAGTGGTGGTGCTGTCTGATCAGCTCCTTCTTGCGCGCTGACGCTGACTGTTTTTCGTTGCCTACAGACGCCGTCCAGCTCGCCAAGCTGGCTGGCTACACCGTCATCGCGACCGCTTCGCCGAAGAATGAGGCCATGCTCAAATCTTTCGGCGCTGACGTTGTCTACCCTTGTACGCTATCCCCTCTTCTCTGACCCTTTCCCCCTTGTCTCCATTCTCTCCCTGTACCGGCAGCTCACTCATCGTCAATGCCTAACGACAGACGCCGACGAGTCGACCCCCGCCAAGATCGCCGAAGCCTATCCCTCCCTCACGCAAGCGATGGACTGCATCTCAGAGACGGGCAGCACCCTCTCCGTGGCCAAGTCTTTCGCCTCCAAGGCCGGCAAGATTGTCACCATCCTCCCCGTCCAGGACGAGATGCTCGCCAACGACTTTCCCGAGGTCAAGCACGAACTCCTCTTCTTGTTCGACCTCCTCGGCCAGCCCTTCATCTTCCGCGGTGTACCCATCCCTGCCAACCTCGTCGACTACGAAGCGGCGGTACAGTGGTGAGCCTCTCTCACTTCCCTCACCCGCTGCCCGTCATTCGGCGCTGATCACGCTTCTCCACCGCTGTAGGAAGAAACACCTCTCCAAGTTTGTCGCTGAAGGCAAGATCAAGTCGAATCCTTTGTGGCGCCAACAGGGAGGCATCGAGTGCATCGATCAAGGTTTGGAGCTGCTCAAGGCTGGCAAGGTTCGGCCTCGGCTCAGCTCGGCGAAGAAAAGGGATCGCAGGCGCTGACGACCGACTCGCTCGAACAGAATTCCGGGCAGAAGATCACGTACAAATTCTGAATCCAAATGTTGTAGCTCTCTTTTCTCCTCGAGCTGTAATTGGCTTCCTTTCTGGCTCTCGCTCTCATCGCTTCTCGGCGCGCCGACACTGAACACAATAAGAAAATGATATTTCCCCAGCGGCGCCTCTCACTACTAAGCACTTTAGTCGTTTAGAGCTCCTCGTGGTTGACATAAGGGACCTGGTTGGTCGAGGTTCGGTCCTGCACAGTCGACGAGTCAGGTCAGCTTCGACTCTCGTGAGGGGGAGGAGAGGGGGAAAGGACCCACATAATCCTTGTTCATATCCACACCGACGGTGATCTGACCGTAGAGACCGCTCTGGATGTTGCCACCGAGCTTGGTGAGCTCAAAAGTGGGGAAGTAGCTGTTGCGCCGAGTCGAGGAGAGGGTCAGTGAGGGCTCTCGAGAGGGGGAGCGGGAGGTGAGGGGCAAGCTTACCCGTTCTGATGCGACTCCTGGTAGATCTTGAGCGAGTCGGCCCAGTTGCGAGTACGTCCCCACTTGTTCTTGATCGGGTTCTCAGTGTAGGGGTGGATCTACTCGTTGGGTGCTCGTCAGCGACTACTTCTCTCGTTCGTCCAACTTTTGGAGGCTTGATAAAGAGCTCACCTTGTCAATGACCTCGTTAATGTGGTCCTCAACGAAGAACTGGCCAGTGTGGACGATGCCACCGGTCTTGAACGTGCCGTTCTGGTAAGGCTCCCACTTGGTGTGAACCTTGATGTGGACGTGGGTAGCGCGTCCGGTGTAGTATCCAGGGAAAATGGCTATCGAGGTGTAAAAAGCGACATCAGCAGCGGGTCTCGACGGAGAGGAGGAGCTCGGCGAGGGGGATGGTAGGGGCTTTTGGAGGACAAGAGGAGGCAGCAGAGCAAACGTACAGGTGAATTGAGCAACACCGTTCTTGTTGGTAGGCCAAGCTCCACGAAGCCAGGTCTCAAAAGTGTTCCACCGAGGGAACTTGGTCAAGAGTCCCTTGCGAGTACCGTAAGGGGCGGGTCCCTCCCAGTAAAGATCGGGATCGGGGTCGGCGTGGCCAGCGTAGTGACCGGTGGTGTTGGCGTGCCCTACAGTCGAGAGTGAGAGAGCGAAGGTCAGCTTCGGCTCGGCCGAACAGCCTCGCGAGAGCTAGGAAACGTACAGAGGTCAACAAGAACTCCCTCAACAGGCTCGCAAGTGTTGACGTCGATGATTCCGACGTCCATGTACTGTCAAATTCAAGCAAGTCAGCTTTGAGGTGGTTGCAGGGGCGGCTCCCTTTTAACTCACGAAAAGAAGACCGAGCTGGTCCTCGGCCATGTTTTGACGGATGGGGTGTCCAGCCTCGTGGTAGTAAGGTCCTTTGTAACGAGAAGAAAAGATCAGCTTGCTGCAAGTTGCACTTCGAAGCTCGAACGAAAGCGATTCAAGCCTCTGCGACTCGGCGATTCGGATGAGCGGGAAAGGGAACTCACCCTGAGTGACCTGAGGCGTAAGCGTGCACGAGTGGTTCTTCATCCTTGCCTCATCCTCAGCAGGCGAGCACTCGAGCGTCTTGGGGGCCGAGCCGTCCTGCTCGAAAGCGCCGTCGAGGAACATAGTTGAAGCGTCGGTGGAGGGGATGCCGCCTAGCTGCTCTTGCAGCTTCTGTAGTAGAGCACGAAGGAAATGTCAGCGACTGCTTCCGGTGGTAGCGGTGAGTTGCAGATCCCCTCTAATCCTCAGCCAACCCCAAGCAAGACGATGCGAACCGCGGCAAGGTGATCGCATGCCGATAAAGTCGCTTCTTGCACCTCAACAGCCGGGATTTGGAACTCATACGAGCACCCAGCTACTGCTTCGTAGACTGTGCTTCCTCTTCTGCCTTGATGCTCCCTCGTCCCTCCCGCTGAGACCGAGCGAAACGACGAGCTCACCTTCCTCCTCTGCTCGTTGTACACCTTGAGTTTGGGCGCGCAAAGGAAGAGCTGCTCCTGACGAGCGTGGTAAGCAGCGACTTCCTCGGGAGTTGATGGCTCATGAACATCGCCGTGAGCTGAGCGAGACGAGACGAGAAGTGAAAGAGGTCAGCAGGAGAGTGAGCGAAGGGGGAAGGAGAGCAGCAGCTCACCAGCGACGGCAGAGACGAGAGCAGCAGCGCCAAAGAGGGCCGAAGTGAACTTCATCGTGTGTAATAGAGTGGCGAACGAAGTGACAAGTAAGAAGCCAACCCTGCTCAGCGGCTCGAACTTCGCTTCTCGACCCCAGACTCTCGGCTCAGCCTTTCGGCGCCGCGGCTGGTTGGGTGCCGCGGTCGAGCTATTTTGTACCCAATTGACGGTCACGGATTATACTTGATCATAAGGTTGGACCATTACAGCTTGCAACTCGTTCACCGGCCGCCCTTCTCTTAATTTACACTCGACTTCGGCGAACCAGACCTGTCCTTCGCTACACAGCTCACCGCGGCTTGTGCTTTCACCACGAAATTCAGCGATGACGGCAGTTTGTGTAGGTCACCAGCTCGAGTAGCAGCGAGGCACAGCTAACACTCTACAACAGCCATCACCGCTGGCCAACCAGTCTTTACTACAACCCATCTCATCAACAGGTAAGCTCTCCTGCGCTCGCTTCAAGTGCCTCAGCTGATCGCGAGACCACTATACAGTCCACTGCATCCTCTCCGGAACCTTCAACACCCTCTTCCTCGTCGGTTCACACCCTCTCAAACGACCTACAAAGCTCCAGAACTGACGCGCTTTCCATCAACAGTACCTCCTCGCCTTCAATCCCTCCACCGCCGAGCTCACGGTAGAGCGCAGCTACCGCGCAGAAGGACCGCATCAATTCCTCGCGCTCAATGAGCAGCGCACCAAGGCTTACGCGACGACATGGGGAGCTCCGGCGACCTTAAGCGCTTGGGATGTGCTCGACGGTGGCAGGGCAGGTATTGAGAAGATTAACACGGTTCCCATCAGTGAGTGCGGGTTCACGGTGTAGCCTTGGGAGTCAAACCTGACCTCGCTGCTCTCTTGCAGCTGCAACGTCCTCCTACATCCAATATTCGACACTCGGCGGCCTCGATCGCATCTACTCGGCCGGAGGACCCACTGGGGAGGTGCACGATGTCCACCCTTCGACTGGAGGCTTCGGAAATAAGCTGCAGGAGCTGCTGTATGTCGAGAAGGACGAGCTGGAGACGGCAGACAAGACGAGGGTCGCTTTAGTGAGAGCGCCGAACTCTTGCTCTCGGTGCTTCACTGACGCTTAGTTGCGCACTTGCAGAGGTACGGAAGTCATGGTATCGACCTCAATCCTGCTCGCAGGCAGGCGTTCGTCCCTCATCTGTGTGTTCACCCGTCCTCGTCTTCACCGACCAACCTCGGCTTTTGCGCGCACGTCGCTGACGTCGCTCTCTCTTTGTGTCGTCTTGCAGCGGCCACAACTCGATTTTCATGTACAACGTCCTTGATGATGGCACCCTAGACCTCGTCGCCGACTGCCCCTCCTTTGGCAACGGCCATGATGGGCCGCGGCACGTCGTCCCTTCGCCAGACGGCAGCGTTCTGTACGCCGTGACTGAGCACAGTGAGTCTATCTCTCTCCTTCTTCCTACTCTCTGCTGACCTGCCCCTCCCACCACAGCCTCCTACGTCGACGTCTACCGCATCGCCGACTCATCCCTCATCCACCTCCAACGTCTCTCGGTCATCCCTCCCTCCCTCGACTCTACCCGCCTCTCCTACCGAGGCGACACTCTCCGTCTTTCCCAATCCGGTTCCTACCTCTACGCCACCACTCGAGGCATGACCAAAGCGACGAAAGGCTTCGTCGCCATCTGGTCTGTCAACGCCGATGGGACGCTCGGGTCGCCAGAGCTGTTGGAGGAAGGTGAGGTTGCCAAGGATGGGAGCAAGACGCAGGAGCCGGCGGCGTTGGATCGGTTCGAGACCAAGACGAGTGGGGGGAAGGCAAATGCGGTAGAGACGTTCCCTTTCCACACCAGTGAGAAGGGGGTCAAGGAGGAGAGGGATTGGGTACTGTTGACGGATGATGAGGATGGCTGGGTGTGGGTTCTCGAGTGGGATGGGAAGAAGATTAGGGAATTGGCGGGCGTGAGGTTGGGAGAGGGAGGAAGTGAGGAGGAGAAGGGTACGGGAGCTAGTCATGCTGTTTGGCTTAGTTAGGGGCAGCGTGGAGCTGGGTAAGCATAAAGATCTATCCCACTCCGATTGCTCTCCAAGCGCTCGAAAGCACGCGAGCTCTCACGTCTTGAGCCTCGAGACATTGCTCGGCGACAAGCCTCTCGCTTCGCTTCAATGCGCAGCACCATGGACCCTGTCCTCACAGCTCGGTGGATCGATCTTTCACTTCATGCGTCTACTCAGGCGCTAGCAGTGTTGGGAGTCGCCTTGTAGAGCTTCCACCTGCGAACCTCCTTCTTGCCCTCGGCGGCAGCCTTGAACTCGGCCGACTCGACGTACGACTCGTCATCGAACTCTGCAGGTTGTGAAGGAGGGTCAGCAAGGTCGCTCTTAAGCAGAACGACGAGCTTCACCGTGGCCGGCGCGAGAGAAAAGGGCAAAAGAGAGCCGAAGCGAAGAGACCGAAAGCTCACCGTGGATGGTAACAAACTTGGGCGCAACGTTCTGCTGAGGCTCCTGCTGGTACCCAGTCTTGAGCGAATCATAGATATTGTGACGGTGACTCCTCCTCCATCCCTTGAGCCCAGCCAGCGCCTTGAGATCCCCTTTCGGCTGCTCGTCCTCGGCGATGGAAACGACAAACTCGGGCGCATCCTTAGCAGCGGGAGGGACGCTCGTCTGTTCCAGAGTCTCGGCGGTGCGGCGATCGAGAGTCTCGAGACGAACGACGAGAGCTCCCTCGCGAGGCGAGCGGTTGGCGCGAAGGCAGGTGTACTTGGGGTCCGAGAAGAGGTCGGTCGACTCGATGTCGTAGGCGGCGGACCAGCCAGGGGTGAGACCATCGGCAGCCGCGTAGCGGGCGCCGGTCTTGAACTCGGAGATGCTGTAGGCGAGGTGGATGAGCGATTGGCGAGGAGAGCGAGGGGGAAGGGGAGCGGATGTAGCTCACGCGGTCATGCGAAGAGGAACGTGCTCGTTGTCGTACCAGTCTAAAAGATGTAACCTGTTAGCATGAGCTGCACGGGTATAAATCGCCCTCCAGCTCACCCTGGAACTCCTCAAGAGTTGCGGAGGATCCTGGCTCAGAGAGAACCCAAAGGTAGCCGGGAGGTGCCATTGCTGCAGCGAGATGGGGTCAGAGAGCAACTCAAAGTAAGCTGTTAGCTGCTGGCCTACATGAGATGAGAGATGAGGGGATGTGGAGGAGGCCAAGAGGTGAATCGACCGCGGCGACTACTTGCAGCTTGCTTCTCTCGCTCCTGCACTTCCCGACTCGCCATCATGTAAGTGGCCGCACCTCCAGAACGACTTCGAATCCGTACAGAATGGCTGCTCTGCTGCTGCTCGGTGATAGGGCACTTTCCTGATCCCCTGCAGCAGCGCTGAGCTGGCAGCAGCCGCGGCATGCGCTCATAAGCTAAGCCATCGTCTTGCAGGCCTCGCATTCCCTACCAGAACCCCGCCGCCGGTACTCACGCTATTGGAGATGCCATCCGTGTCCGCCGAGGCGCTCGCGGACTCACTCCCCTCGACCAGACCCTCCTCAACGCGCCCGAGATTGCGGTGAGTACTCTTGAACAGCGGGGCAAGACTGGGTAAACTTGGGATGAGGGCTGACGGTTTGGATGGACGAATAGAACGGATGGAACACCCTGCTCGGGGCCGTTCGCACCAAGAACAGCCTTCCGGACGACGTTCGCGAGCTCATGGTCAGTCGCAGCGAGCTCGGCTGAATCGAAAGGACGTCCGTTGACCCGTTGGATATCCACAGATCCTTCGTGTCGCTGCTCGCAACTCGGCTACCTTCGAGTGGATCCGTAGGCTCATTTCAACTTGCCCCTTGTGCCGCCGAAGCTGACCTCCAGCTCCCTTCGCAGACCACGCTCACGTCGGAGAGGATGCTGGCCTCACTGCCCCCCAGCTCACCATCATCCGTGACCTCCACACGCCCCTTCCTACTCCCGCCTCCCCCGCTCCCCTCTCTGCCTTCCAAGCCGCCGCCCTCCGCTTCGCCGACGCTTCGACTTTCTCGGTCAACGTCCCCCAGGCTCGCATCGACGAGCTCAAGACCTACCTCAAAGACGACCAGCAGCTCCTAGAGGCTACTGCTGTCGTCGCCACCTACAACATGGTCTCGCGACTTCTCGTCACCCTCGACGTCGGAGACATGGGCGATGTCAGCGTTCCCCTCCCCGAGACGACTCAGGAGGAGCACGATGTTGAGGTCGAGGAGGGCGTCAAGATCAACGTTCGCGTCGCCAAGAGGAATGATTCCGCCCCTTGGCTCGTCTTTGTCAACTCGCTCATGACGAACCAGAAGATGTGGGATGGGGTCCTGCCCCGCCTCTCGAAGAAGTACAACCTCCTCACTTTTGACCAGCGTGGGCACGGCAAGGTGAGTTTCTGACCTCTGATTCTACAGAATGGAAGCTGACCTACCCGTATCGTATCACAGTCCTCGGTGCCTCCCAAGCCCTGCACCCTGCCCATTCTCGCCTCGGACATCGCCAAGGTCCTCTCCTCCCTCTCCATCCCCACTCCCATCCACGCCGTCATCGGAGTCTCCCAAGGGGGAGCCACCACTCTCGCCTTCGCTCACGGCCACCCCGATCTCTTCTCGCGCCTCATTGCCTGCGACACTCAAGCTACCTCCCCCGCCGCCAACGCCAAGGCATGGGACGAGCGTATTGCTCTCGCTCGCGCGCAGGGAATGACCCCACTTGCCGACGTTACAGTCCCCAGGTGGTTCCCCGCTGGTAGCGAGTTCATCGCTGGTGGAAGGCGGGAGGCTTTCGTCCACGACATGGTCACGGGCACCGAGGTCGAGGGATTCGCCGCGGGAGCGGCGGCGCTGCAGGGATACGATGTCCTCCCCGGTCTCGCTGAGAAGCTGCAGGGAAAGAAGGTCCTCCTTGTTGCCGGTGAGAGGGATGGAGCTCTCCCTGGCGTGCTCAAGGGCCTCAAGGAGACGCTCGAGAAGGACGGCGTGGACGTTGGCTTCGAGGCCGTGCCCGGTGCGGGTCACTTGCCCATGGTCGACGGAGCTCAGGTGTGGCTCGACATTGTCGAGAAGTTCCTGGAGTAGATTTAGCGAGTATAGAGGCCCAATTTGATCATATTTGCTGTGTTTCGCAAACGCCTTCCTTCGCCGAGAGCCGAGGGTGCCCGAAAAATCTATTGGCGAGCCATCTATGCCTCTACAGCTCAGTATTGCTCAGTCATTGCCTCTTTGAACCGATCCGCCAGCTTCCCTGCTTCAACCTCCGCGTCCGCCTTCCTCTTTGCGAGCATCTCGTCTCGTTCGGCCGCCTTGCGAGCGAGGTCGTCTTTTCTCTGCTGCTTCTGCGCCGGCGTGAGCGGTACCTTCTTGGGCGCTGGAGGTGCTGGTGCGTCGGTCGTTGAGTCGAGAAGGATTGTGGCCGGGCCCTGCGAAGCGTGAGAAAAGAAGGGTCAGCGCTCAGCCGAGCGGAAGCAGGTTGAGGCCATTAGCAGGCGGTTGGAGCGGAAGAGAGGGAGGAAAGGAGTAGAGATAATGCGAGTGTAAGAGCTCACGTCGTTGATGAGCTGAACGTCCATCATGGCGCCAAACTAAGAGCGAGCCGAAGATGTGATCAGTCGGCGAAGTGGACTCACGTGAGAACGAAACTGTAGAGCTCACCTCGCCATCAAAAATCCGGTCTGCCTTGTACTTGGCTCGCAGATCGGCCAAGAAGTCGTTGTACATCTGCTTGCTCGTCTCGCCCGGCATTGCGCCGTGAAAGTCGGGCTTGCTCCCCTTCTTGACGTTGGCGCAAAGGGTGAATTGGGAGACTGGATATCGGAAACGGGTAAGTAGCGTCACATTCAGTACAAAGGCCCGTTTGAACTCACCACAGAGCACCTCGCCGTCAATTTCGGCGACTCCCTTCTTCCAGCCCCAGGATTCCTCAGCCGCATCGGGGAAGAGCTTCATCGCCAGTAGCTTCTGCGAGAGCCATCCCATCTCGTACGCCGTGTCGTTCGTTCCAATGCCCACCAACACCATCAGCCCTCGGCCAATCGACGAGACGACCTTGCCCTCGACTGAGGAGGGGTTTTGCTGAGTTTAACGGGCTGATAGACAGACGATAGACTACTGACCTGTTACTGAAGCATTTCTGACCCGCTGGATGACAGCTTTGACCATGATAAAGCGAGCTGGGCCGGTGGGAAAGGGTGAGCTTGAGCTTGAGAGGCGCTGATGAGCTCTACTCACAAGTCTATTGCGAAAGGAAGAAAGGAGAACTGAAGCAGAATCGAATCAAGCAGGTTTTATAATCGAGGAGCGAGTGACTCGATGCACGTAGAAGGAGGGAGAACGTCGAATTGGCGCTGGGAGCCGACGGTTGTCGAAAAAAGGGGGCTCAGGTTGACGATACAGCAGCGTTGTCAGACACAATCTGTTCGCTCTGATCATGCTCTACAGCTCTCCCCTTGGATTGCAGCGCAGTGCATTCCTCTGGCTGTTCGTCGCGTTCGATCAACGATCAACTCGCTCTTCTGCTTCGATCTCTCCCTTGTTTGCTCGTCTCCTTACACTCGTTTCGCACACTCGGCTACGTCAGGTCAAGAGGAGGAGTACGGTGCAGCCGCACGAGCTTCCCGCATCCCCCTTTGTGTGTTGTCCTCGCGTCGCCTGAACGCAAGGCAAGGTGTCTCGCTGAGTTTGTGAGCTCCTTCTCTCTCATCTCACCTCCAACGCCTGTCTTATCCTTTCCTACCGACGCAAGCAGGTCTTCGTCCTTACCAAGCAGTCGGACCGGACTCACACCGCTCGACCCCTCCTTCGACCGTCCGAAGCGCAACGCCCCTTGACCTCCTTCTTTCGCCTCGACGACCATGCTCTTCCCCTCCCTCTCGCTGCTCGCCCTCGGCGCGAGTCTATTCACTCCTTCTCCTGCCTACGCCCACACGGCACACGACCACGTCGCCGCCGAGCACTCGCTTGACCGAAGGGCGGTGACCTGTCCCTCGGGGTCAGGCTCAATCGTTTCAAGCTTCTGGCCAGCATGGCTCTCCTCTAGTCAGGGACCTGGAACAACAGCTGGTAGTTTCCCCTGGAGCAAGAACACTCATGCATTCTACTTCGGTAAGCCCGTACCTACCCTCTCGAAAGAGGCCCTCGCGCTCGATCTAATCTCCCCCTTCCTCGGCGTTTCCACAGTGGTGGTCACGACTTCCACCGGAATCTCGCTTCCAGGAGGACAGACGACCGCCGACATCAAGACCTTTGTCAAGTCGGCTCACGCCAGTGAGTTGCCGTCCTTTTCCCCGACCGAGACACATCGCCGAGCCGAATCCTCCTCGCCGCTACGAGACGAAACTGATCTCATGATCCGGCGCAGAGGGTCGCAAGGCGCTCTTCACTGTTGGAGGATGGTCGGGCTCGGTTTACTTCTCGGACCACATGGTCACCTCTGCGAAGCGGCTGGCCTTCGCCAAAGCCATCGAGATGTTTCGCAAGACGTACGGCTTTGACGGTGTCGACATCGACTGGGAGTTCAGTGAGCTTACTCTCTGCAGCTTTCTGAGCGTCGTGACTGACCCTCGTCGACAGTCGGCCGACAAGGCGCGGGCACGAACAAAGTTCGCACCACAGACGCCGCAAGCTTCCTCCTCTTCCTCGCTCAGCTACGCACAACCGTTGGCACGAGTGTTCTAATTGGCGCATCTATGCCCGCGAGCGGGTGAGTCGTGCCCTCACTCCAGAGCCGACCGCCGAGCTGACTTCTCCTGCTCGCTCGATAGAATTACCGGCGCCAGTGGAGCTTCTCTGACGAGCACCGCAAAATACGGGCAGTACATCGACCTCGTCACCATCATGGCTTACGACATGTACGCGAGCGCCTGGAGTGCGACTACTGGTCCCAACGCTCCGCTCTACCAATGCAACGCCAACTCAGGTAAGGCGCGAGCTCGTTCGAAGTGTCGATGAGTCACTTCGTCTAGCTCATCAAAATGAGATAGTTTCTTTGGCTCGTTGGCGTGGCTGACTCTTCTCTTCTCTTCTCCTCGCAGGCTCGGTCCAAGCATCGGTCGACCAGTGGATCGCTTCGGGCTTTCCCGCCTGCCGTATCCTTCTCGTACGCGTTCTCGCCCTCCGCAGGACTCACGAACATCACCTGACGTTCGTCTCCTCGCACAGGGAGTCCCCGGCTACAGTCACGTCTTCCGGACCAGCTCGACCAAGCTCGCCACCACCACCTTCAACGGTGTCAAGACCACTGCTTTCCAAAAGCTCCTCTCCACTCAGCCGGCGGATCCAACTACCACCTACAATGGCTTGATCAAGAATGGGGTGAGTTGCGCCATTACGTCGGTCAGCAGTGCTCGTCGCAGCCTTGCGAGCTGGGCTCTGAGCTCTAGCGCTCTCACGTCGCCTGGTTGACGTGAAGAGCTCACGCTTACACCTCTCGTCTTCGACAGTGGCTCTCTTCGGACGGCACCAAGGGCGCAGGAGGCTACACTCGCTGTAAGTCTCCCTCGGCGCTCTCGTCTTCGTCGCTCCAGCTCACCCGCTTCGCCGTTCCCAGACTGGGACGCCTGTACCAAGACTCCCTTCCTCTTCTCGCCTACTACCAAACGGTGGATCTCCTACGACGACGCTTCTTCCATCGGCGCCAAAGCCCTCTTCGCTCGGTCCAGGGGTCTCGCCGGAGTGGTGAGTCTGGTCATCTCGTTCGCTCAACATGAACTTACCTGTCACTCGTCGCAGAACTTCTACGACTCGACCGGCCCCTCAGGAGCCCTTTACGACGCCGCTCTCAAGGGTCTCAAGGGCACCTTCTCCAAGACGGCTGCGAGGAAGCGTTCCCTGCCAGATGAGCCCTGGAGGCTCAACGAGGAGGAACAGGATGAGGATGCTTTCGTTTTCGCATCCGAGCTTGCTGCTGAGGAGGAGGAGCAGTAGACTTGTGAGTCGGCGCCGAACCGGATCTTGTGGCGAGACGGTCGCTAACGCTTGCTTCTGCAGACGGCGCATCGGTTGAGCTTGGTGGCAGTTCTGCTAGGCTCCATTTCGTTTTATTCTAGACACTTTTCCTTCTTTGCAACCCTGGGTTTCCGCCGCTCTGCTTGGAGCTGGCGTTGAAAAACGAAGTCGGCAGCGAGGGAGGGGCGCTTCAGCCAAGTCCGATCGATAGAAAGCTACAGCCGCTGAGATCCGAGATGCCCGATCTCGGAGAAGCAGCTCGCGTGCTGGCTCTTTGCATCACATACAGTGGCACGAGCCAGGTTTTCGCGTGACCCTCAGGCCTCATCGCCGACTTCTTTGCTCTCCGTTCGTCACGAGGCTGCAGCCAAGCAAGCTCTGGAAACAGAGACGATCTTCGTAAATTGACGAGTCCGGCATAAGTGCTTGGTAGCGCTCGCTGCTGCCCTTGTAGCTGACGGAGTTCTGAGTCGTGGCACAGAGTGCTCTCGGCTTTCATCTCGCTTGACGAAAGGTTCCAATTGCGATCGCCATCGTCTTTGAAAAGAAGTCGCGGTGGTGCTGCCTCTTGCTCTCGTTTGCATTGCACTCTTGCCACTTCTTCGACTCGCAGCGCTTTACTAGTGCTCGCCCGCTGGGGTTGCCCGAGCCCTCCGCCGCCGCCTGAGCCGTCCGAACTCTCTCCCCCTCCTTCAGAATCCTCTTGCGCGACGGCAGTGGGATGGCAGCCACTGTGTGGGTCCCAAACGGCGAGAGGCGGTACGGAATGATTGCTGTAACAGTTTCTGCATGCGTGAGTCTCACACAACTCGAGGCGATGCACCAAGCTGACCTGTGCTCGGCGTAGCTCTCGTTCGCCTCGATGTTCTCGCTGCTCGTCTACTGCATCTATCTCGCCATCAAGCGGCACCGGCAATCAAAGCTGGCCAAAGCGGAGGAGAATAGCCGGGTTATGCGCTTCCTGTGGAGCTCCAACGGCGTCCTTTTCCTCAACTTGATCGTTGGAGGTGAGGGTCACCGCCGAGAAACGCTCGCCGTGCAGGAAGAGCTGATCAGTCTGGGCTGCAGATCTGTCGCATTGCCTAGGGTTTCTGATCACATTTGAGGTGAGTGCTTGATGGGGAAGGTGCGACGGCGAGTCGACAGGCTGACCTTTCCCTCGGCGACTCGGCGCAGTGGCTGTCCCTCGGCGCCAGACCCTCCCCTCCAACTCTTGCTTGCACGGTGCAAGCCATTGGACTCCAAATGGGAAACGTGGCGGTCGCCTTTGGCTCCACCTTCCTCGCCATGAGCGTCTTCGCTCTCGTGCTCTTCTCCTACAAGTTTCCCCCCAAGCTCGTAGCCGGCCTTATCGTCTTCGAATGGGTGGTCGTGATTACATTTGCAGCGATAGGGCCGGCGTATGTTGCCCGGAACGGTGGTCCCTTCTGTGAGTACTTGAGCGCCGACCACGAAAGCGCGCCGAGCACTAACTCGGAGCCCATCTCATGACTGCTAGACGCCATCGCCGGGGGTTGGTGCTGGATCTCAGTCGAGTACGACTTGATGAGAATGCTCCTTCATCACATCTGGTGCGTTCATTTGTCTTCCGAACCCGAGTGCAGACCTAACGCCGAAATTCGGCGATCGTCACGCTGACCTTGCCCTCTCGATCTCCCGCCCCGCCTTCCCTTCTGCCACATCCTTGCATGATGAGCAGGGTCTACATCGCCGCTTTCATCAACCTCATCCTTTACTCGACCGTAGCATGGACCATCCTCTCCCGCCGAAAACGAGCGGGCGGCGAACGAGGAGCCAGCGCTCGTCTCGCTCGCTCCATCATGCTCTACCCCATCGCCTACATTATCATAGTGTGAGTCTCATCCCTTTCACATCGCCAGTACCTCGCCAACAATTCCCATCCACAGCACCCCTCTCGCCTCCTACCGCCTCGCCTCCCGGCCATCCCTGGCCCACCGACGTCGGTCTCGCCGCAGGAGCCGTCATCGCTCTCGCAGGCTTTGTCGATTGCATCATCTTTGCTTGCACGAGGGCTCTGTTCTCCCGCTCGTATCAGCGACCGAAATGCTCGGCAGGGGCGACGAGCCCTTTCACTCGACGCTCGCCGAATTCGAGCACGGGGACGGGGACGGGGACGGGAACGGGGACTGGTGCATGGGATTCGAGGCCAAGTGAGTGGATCCGAGATCTCGCTCATTCCATCGCTGTAACTCAGCTGACCCTCCTCGCTCACAGGATTCGAGCCCAAACTCCCGCCCTTCAGCGGCGACTCCGACCTCGCCTTCTCGCGTATACGCAGTCCCGTCATCGGAGGTGTAGCATGTGCATCTCCCAGTACGCGTTCCATGTCCTTCATGACGCGCGACGAAGCGAGCGATCATCAAAGGGTTAGTAGTCCTAAAATCGAGCAGGCCGAGAAGGAGGAAAGGCAAGGACTCGGGCTGTAAGACTGTACTGGAGAGAGGCGTGTAAGAATCAATGTTGTAGCAGACAATACTCGTAGCTCTAGACTGTAGAAATTTGACCTTCGTTCCTTCGCCCTTTCTCTCTCTTCGGCGAAAGCAAAAGTCGAGGCGGTGGTATCAAAGTGCTGGATTATCTGTCATATCTGCTGCGGTGGGACTGCTACTACTGGTTGCGAGGACGACTATGAGCGGGTGGGTCACTATACTATACAAGGATCGACTGCCTCTTCCTCTCCTCCGAAAAGAGTCCGATGATGGATGAAGGGAGAGAGAGAGCGCGATGTATGGGAGAGAAAGATGCTATATGAAAGAGAGCGGGGAAAGCGACTCGAGAACAGAAGGAGACCGCTTTGTTATGATGTTGTTGATTGTGAGAGCGAAGACGAGGCGGGCGAGGCGAGAGTAGATTAAGCCTCCGAGGGGTATGCGCCGAAGGGAGCGAACCCTCCGAACGATGAAGACGACGAGGGGAAGTTGCTGTTGCTATTGTTGTTGTTAAAGTTGCTGTTGTTGTTGTTGTTGTGATTGTTGCTGTGGTGGTGGTGGAGGGGAGGCTGATGCTGCTGTTGTTGTTGGAAACTCGAGGCCGAGGAAGGGAGGGGAGGCGATCTAGCCGAGCGGAAGGACGAGTCGCCTCCTCCTCCTCCTCCTCCAAAGACGGACTCGGAGGGACGAAGATGAGGTTGAGGAGAGGTAATGGGTCCAGGTCCGTGGCCAAAGGTGCTCATCATGCCGCCGCCGTAGACGCTCGACTCGCCGCCGGCGCCGAATCCTCCTCCTCCTCCTCCTCCACCGAGCGAAGGCGACGAATGCGATCCTCCTCCTCCTCCGCCGTTATGCGAAACGCTGCCCGAACGAACGCCAAGAGGGTTCTGAATGTGGAAAGCGAGTCAGCTCCCCGCTCGCCTCGCCCGACCCTAACACCTCCAAAAACTCACCTTGGAGTAAGACAGCCTGATCCCGCCCTTGACGATCCCACCCAACGTATTGCCATACATCTCGGTCAAAGCTCGAGTAGCAAACATGACGTCCTCAAACTCGACGAAGACGATGGGACCGTTGGATTTCGAGCGGAACGAGAGACGACGGAACCCGGGGCAGCGGGAGAAGGCGTTGCGGAGGCCTGGGTTGGGCGAAAGGGGGAGAGATTAATGAGGTGAAAGAGAGAGAAAAGAAGGAGAGAGGAAGGAGAGAGACGTACTGTCCTCGAGATGAGCGGCGCTGAAGGGTCCGGTCAGGGAGGGGAGAACGGCGGGAAGGCCACCGACGTAGAGGGTGCTGTTCGATCGAAGCGAAAAGTGAGCCTCTCTCCCGTCTTCCTCGAGAGAGCGCAGAGAGAGAGAAAGCAAAACTCACTTCTTGGGCGCATTCATATCAGCCGGGTTCTGAGTCCTCGGGATCCCACTCGCTCCATTCGACGTTCCTGCCTCAAACCCACCCCCACCTCCTCCACCGAGGGGAGGACTCGTCGGTCCACCTCCTCCTCCAAACCCAAGTCCAAAGCCCCTCTGCGCCGAGCTAGTCGTCGAGTACTGATAGCCGCCGCCGAGGGGAGGCAAATGACTCGGCTCGTCGTAAGCGCTCTCGTACCCTCCCCCACCGCCGACGCCGCTCTCGAGCTGCTGCATCACACCCTGTTGTCCCTGCTGGCCCTGATGCTGGCCGCCGCCACCGCCGCGCATGATGGGCGAGGAAGAGGTCGAAGTGGGGGATTGAGGAGGAGGGTCGTTCGACTGCTGCTGCTGCTGCTGGTGCGAGGAGGAGGAGGAGGGATGCTGTTGATATTCAGGCGAGGAGGAGGATAAAGTCCTCTCGCGCGAGTAGGCGCGACTCGTCTGCTGAGGACGAGCCCATCCCGCGGTGGTGGTCGTAGCCGAAGAGGAAGGAGGGATGCCGGAGGAGGTCGAAGGATCATCGTAGTAATACTCCCTACCGCTCCCTCCCGCGGCAGCGACGGCGCTGGGGAGGGAGCTCTCCCTCCTCGGCGGTGGAGCGGCGAAAGTCGAGGATTGCGGAGGGGTAGGAGGGGGAGGGACGGAATGGAACGCTTCGAAGGCGGCGGAATGACGAGCTGCTGCTTCCTGCTGCTGCTGTTGCTGTTGCTGAGGCGGAGGAGGAGGAGGAGGGTTGGTAGCGGAGGAGGAAGAAGGCGAAGCCGAAGAAGAAGCGAGCGCCTGACTCGCGGCCGTCTGTCTCGCCAATTCGGCGAGGACCGCGGGACTCAAATTGCCGGCATTAGCGAGGCGCGCGAGCGTCTGTTGATCCAAAGCCGAGAGGGGGAAGCTCGGTCCCCCTCCTCCTCCTGCCCCCGCCGGTCCCCCTCCCAACTCATTCGACAAGCCTCGCTTGGTATGAAGGTTCTTCTTGGCCATCTCGGCCTTCAACACATTGCCCTTCTCCGCGTCGACCTTCTTGCCACTCAACATGTCCCTCGCGTCCAACGCCTGGGCACGCGTGTTGAACCGAGCGAACCCGATGATTTGTTTGCGAGTGTTGGAGGCGGGCGAACCGGCTTGGTCGCGCGCTACGAGGGGGCCGAGGACCGAGGCGAGGTTGGAGGCTGAGGAGGAGGAGGGGTCGGTGGTGGTGGTGGTGGAAGCGAGAGGGGTATGACCGAAAGCGTCTTCGTAACCAATGGAAGAGGACGAAGCGAGTTGATCCAATCCCGTCGTCGAGGTGGAAGTTGAAGGGCCGAGAGGACCACCATAAGGTTCGGCCTGGTACGGCGACGCGCTAGCGACTCCCGCTCCAGCGATCCCGACGAGTCCACCAGCGTTGGGTCCTACGCCTCCCACGGCCGAGGAGATGGCAGCCGCCGCGGCGAGCTCCCTCTCTCGTTCCCGAGCGACGACGGTCGAGGCGGGGATTTTGAGCGTCGCGGCTTGGAACCCGTTGGCGAAGATGAACATGTTTTGGAACTCGCGTCTATTTTTTGAGAGGGTGAGCGAGGGTGAGCGAGGGGGAGGCGAGGCGATTCAGCGACGACCGCTCGGCGATAAAGAGGAGAAAGAGTGAGAGGCAGGGCAAAAACTCACTCCAACATATCCTCCGGAAAGCCCACCACAAAGATCGTGGAAATCTCCTCCTGCCCTTGCCCTTGCTGTTGTCCCTGCTCTCCCCCTCCCGCTCCCGCTCCACTAGGCGTACTCGCCCCCGTCCCTCCTCCCGTCAACCCCCCACCACCAACCACAACCCCCGTCAACGCCCCCCTAGCACTAGCCTCAGCATACCCCGCCCTGACATACCCTCCACGATCCGTAGGGATCTCCCTCTCCCTCTCCCTACTCCTTCCCGCCCCTCCGGCAAGACCGAACAGAGCCGCCGCCGTGGGGTTCAAGGGAGGGGAGAATGCCCCGCCCCCGCCCCCGCTGGCGCTGGCGCTGGTGGAGAGGAGGGAATCGCGAGAGAGGGAGGTGGTCATTCCCACTCCTCCTCCTCCGCCGAGAGGGGGAGGGGGAGGGGAGATGAGCCCCGAGGGGAGGTCCTCGGTCGAGTAAGAGGAGGGCTGGCGCTGGTGCTGTGGGTGGTGGTGTTGGAGGAGGTAAGAAGGTTGAGGATGATGGAACGAGGTCGTCGCTTGTTGCTGTTGCTCCATCTGCAGCTGTTGGAGCGGGGCGCCTCGTTGTCCTTGAAGAGCAGCGAGCGCGGCGGCTCGGTCGGAGGAGAAGTAGGGTTGCGCCGACTGCTGCTGCTGGTGGTGGTGGGTCGAAGGAGAGGGAGTAGAGAATTGTGACGAGGTGGAGGTGGAGCTGTACTCTGCTTGACGGGCGAGGGAGGGGTGTGGAAGCGGAGGGGGAGGTTGCTGTTGGGGTTGTTGGAAGGTACGGAGGTCGAGGTTCGAGGGCTATTCATCATCAACGACAGATAGAGATCAGTTCTATTCCCCTGTAACGCTCTCTAAACCCCTTCAATCCCTCGACCGAGCGAGCAAGAGTCACACTCACCTCCCTCTCCCTAACTCCCCAAGCAGCAGCGCTACTGCCTCCACTCGCACTCGTAGCAGGACTGAAGGGTTCGACCAAAGGACTGAGAGGGGACATCATCCCTCCTCCCACGCTGGTATGGGCGGTAGAAACGGAAGAGAGGGAGGAACTCGAAGGATGATTGCCGAGGCCGTGGGAGGGGGAGGGGAAGTACGAGGGTTGTTGTTGTTGTTGTTGTTGTTGGGGATGAGGATGCGAATGGGAGGAAGAGAATCCCTGTTGCTGTTGTCCACCACTCCATTCCCTCTCCCTCCTCCTCCTCCTTCTCCTCTCCTCCTCCTCCTCGTGCTCAACCTCACCCTCCCGATGATCCAACAAAGGACTCGCACTCCTACTCTCCCCCGTACTCAACCCAAGACCCTGCATCATAGCTCTCGCCACTCGTTCCCCCCCTCCCTCCTCATAAGTAGGTCTCGAGGGACTCAACTCCCTCTCCCTCTCGCCGAGCGCTCCCCCTCCTCCTCCTCCACCGAAACTAGTCATCCCCGTCCCTGCCACCGCGGCGGAGTAGAACCCACCTCCTCCTCCTCCGGTAGAAGAGCGCACGGAAGATGAGGTAGTAGAAGAGGGAGCGCCCGAGGGAGAAGGTCTCGGACCGAGAAGATCATCATACCCGAACGCCGCTTCGTTGGCGCTCGGTACACTCGGAGGTGGTAATTGCGGATGTGGTCGAGCGAGGGGAGTGGTCGCTGATGTTGATCCCGAGTTGGAGTTGGAGGTGGATTCGAAAGCGGTAGCGAAGGAGCGGGAAGAGGTCGAGGAAGGTGGACGGTGCGCTGCTGCTGCTGGTGGGGGGGAGGTGGGGGGTATTGGAGGTGGAGGATGATTGCTGGTTGCTGTTGGTGGACGCGAGTGGGTTCGGCTGCTTTGGCTCGAATGGGAGGAGGAGGAAGGAGGAGGGGGAGGATGGCTCATGGCGGTGGAAGCCATTGCTGCCCTTGGGGGGATGGTGGTGGGTGTGCTCGGTAGTAGTGAAAGGGTTGTTACTATCCCTACTCTCTGCTGCTGCTGCTGCTGCTGCTGTAGCTCAG
>MWVB01000025.1:242822-263900 GCA_003054985.1 Leucosporidium scottii
CTGCTGAATATCGGGAACAACATGGTGGGAGAGCGAGAGTGTTGAGAAGAGGGACCGCGAGATTGGCCGCTGTCGACGAGAGAGGGAAGTTAGCTCTGAGGTTAGGAAAGATGGTGAGGACGAGAAGCTCACTATTGAGGTTGAGGAGGTGCAGGCTGCTGCTGCTGCTGGTGCATTCGACTCGCTACGCCCCATCCGCCTTCTTCTCGACCCAAATCAAGGCCGCCGTAAGGGTCGTCCAAATCATCGCTTCCCCTCCTCTGCGGGTGGTAGAAAGGCTGGTGTTGACCCTGGCTCTGCCTCCTCCCCATTGCGCCGACTCCGGCCATTCCAGCGCTCGCCGCGAAAGGATCGCCCGCCGACGAGGTTGAGGAAGGCGTGACGGTATCTTGCGTGGGCGGGGTGGGAAGGGCGGCGTAGTAGTTGTTTTGCTGATCCGCTGGTCTACTCCTCCTGTGGTCCTCGTGTGCGCCCCACGCTCCTCCAGCGACGGCCGCCTCCGTCATGGCCATCCCTCCTCCTCCGCTCCCGCCATGCCTCGATCCAGCGCGCCCATAGCCGCTACTCCGCTTGCCACTGTTATGGCGCTGTCCGATTGCTAATCCTCCCGCCCCGCCGAGCGCCGGATCCCAGAGCGAATCTTGCTGGAAGTCCCAATCCTTGTCCTTCTTGTTCCGACGAGCGCCGAACCACCAAATGAGGAATGCGCCAATAGCAAGGACGGCAACTCCTCCGACAACTCCACCCGCGATCGCGCCCGTTGGGGTCGAAGAGGCCCGGCTGGAGGCAGCAGCGAGAGAGGCGGAGGAGGAAGGGGCGCTCGACGAGGAGTAGGGGACGGTCGTAACTTGGGTGACAGTAGATCGACCAGGTGTGCTAGTGACGCTTGGTGTTGTAGATGACGATGAGGTGACTGGTAGGCTGGTTGATGAGGGAGTGGTCTGCGACAGGGGAGACCGACGGTCAACGCCGAGATTGACGGGAAAGGACGAAGGAAACGCACGGTAGTGGTGACTGCTGCTCGAGTTGTCGTAGTAGTAGGGGCAACAGTTGTAGTCGAGCTGGTTGTTGAGGTTGAGGACGAGGTTTCGGTGCAGGAAGCGACGACGAGAGAAACGGGCGTGCTCGTGACGACGAGCGAGGTCCGGACGGTAGTAACGGGGATGAAGAGGGTACCTTGGGATGAATGAAGCGCAAAGGTCAGCTTTCCAGAGCTCTCATCGACTCCACAGTAGGGGGAAACTGAGCTCACTCGTCGCGGCGGGCTGGGTGATGGTGGTCTGTACGGCTGTACGCACGCCGGCGATTGTAGTAAAGTAACCACTGACCAGCACCTGTTGAGAGCAAGAGTCAGTATGTCAGTGACTGCCAGCCGACAGCACAGCGCGTTCCCTCTTCCCCCCTTGTTCTGGCTCGGACTCACGGCTCCAGTCTGGGTTGATAGCCTGGTAGATACGCTAGCAGTTTGAGTGACGAGTTCTGTCACGGTCGCTGGCCCGTAGACTGTGCTGGTGGAAGCTACGCAGGCCATGGCGAAGAGCGAAGTTGGCGGAGCCTCGGAGGGAGCGCGCTGAGAAGCGGGGTTTGCGCCTTGGAGTCGGTGAACGAGTGAAGAGCGCGCTGGGAGCTAGTAGAGCAGGAGCGTAGAGTAATGAGAGACGAAGGAAGTAAAAAGCTGTTGCCTGACGAGCGACCGAGTGTTGAGGCCGAAGCGAGACGAGAGATGGAGAGATGGCGCGCGAGGCGGGTCAAATTTCAAAGGACCCTCGGGTCAAGGTCGCGGTGAGACATGCTAAACGGTCACGTTGCAGTTCGAGAGCAGCAGTAACAAGTCTACAGCGCTACAGAATCGAAGATGGCCGAGCCCTATATCCCAACGCCGGACCCACAATTTTAGGTGTCCCGCCGAGCAAGGGGAAGCGAGCACAATGTAGAGCTTCAGCGCAGGTAGGCCGTTCCGGGAAAGCTGCAGCAGCCAAAATCTCACTTGCTTGTCCTCAAAGTGCTGTAGGTCGATTCACTGACGAACGAAGCCTCGCCATAGGGACTTCGGCCCGATGCTCGGCGCTCGCTGTCACGGACTCGAGATTAATCGCTGTGATTAGGCCACAGAGGTCCTCTTTGCCCACCCCTTGCTCTCGTACAACTTTCGCACCTTGCAGAGAAAAGCTCTTTTCGTCGTGCGGATACAATTGGCATTGGAGACGGCGCTGCTTTGGGCAGAGAAACGTCGTCATCCGCTCTCTCCCTCTTACTTTGACCTGCTCTTGACAAGATGCTCTCCGACACTCTCGTGAAGCTCATAGCTGACTCGGAAACGGTCACCACCAAGCTCGCTGCTTCGCCCTCCTCTCGCGTCGAGGACATCGTCCGGCAGCTCCACCTCGAACCTCGAGGCGTCAGCAAGCTCTTCAACAAACTCACGCTGCACAAGAAGGTTAAGCTTGACGGTGTCGAGCCCACTAAGGAGGAACTCGACCAGGTGGCGACTCTAGGCAACTTTCCGACTCGACCGAGCGACCTCTTCCTCAAGGTGCGCATCAGAAACGGACGGGCAGAGCTGCGAGGAGCTACGACTGATATGCTTGTTTCGGAATAGATTTATCTCGAAGTTCTCCGCACCCTCGAAAAGGATCCTCTCGCTGGCCTCGTCTCCCCTTCGCTCATCGCCTCGACGGGCGTGTGCCCGCTCTCCATCATCTCTCCCATCCCCACCATCATCGGACACTATGCCGACTGCATCGTTCGAGCCGAGAGCGAAATCTTCCTTGCCACCAACTTTTGGGAATCGTCCGACAGCGCCAGCACCGTCGTCTCGGCACTCAAGGAGCTCTCGAGGAGGGTCGGTGAGCGAGGATCGCCCAAGGTGGTCGTCAAGCTCATCTACGACCGCGGTACACCCAAACAAATTCTCAAAACCCACCAGCTCGTGCAACCAGACGAGTACAGCGGCGACCGAGTGCAGCTTCCTCGTCCCGAGGAAATCCCTAACGTCCTGCTCGAGGTCTTGAACTACCATGTCCCTCCCGTCGGCACTTTTCACTCCAAGTACTGTGAGTTACTCTCCTGTAGTATGAGGCAAGTGGCTGCCTTGTATCGTCGTTTACGAGCCGAGAGGGACTTCGGTGATGATTTGACCGAAAGCTGACCGCCGTTCTCGCTTGCCTATAGGTATTATCGACCGCAAGATTGGTCTCCTCAACTCCAACAACATCCAGGATCGTGTCAATGTCGAAGCGAGTCGACTTCTGCGCTATTTGAGACCTCACCGATGCTGCGAGTCGTCGGGGGGCGTTCGACTGCTGACCAGCTTCGTCCTCACGCGCCACAGATGATGACCCACATCGAAGGCCCCATTGTCGAAGCCTTCTACGACATGGCCCTTTTGAGCTGGAACGAGCAGATGAACCCGCCTCTCCCCCTTCTCGCCTCGCCTCCCCTCCCTCGCAAAAGCTACAACTTTGGCACGGATCACAGTCACGTCAAGGAGAAGGACTTTAAGCGCGAGCGCGATTTGGCTCGCACTCTTCTTGGAGAGCACCATCAGTATGCCGATTCGTCCTCGGAGGCGACGAAGGGCTCGCCGACCTTTGACGCCGACAATGAAGCTGAGGTGGCAAGGGTCCACGAGTCGGTCACCACGGAGGAGGGGATCAACACGTACCTCAGTATGTCCGCTCTTGTATGCTGGCCGGTTCGCGTTCAGCTGACATCTCTCAATCTCTCCGCAGACACGGGCACGCCGACCGATGCGACCGAGCCAGCTTCCACCTCAGTCGCCGACTTCCACCCGCACATCCTCCATTCTCCTCACGACCCTGTTCCCATGGCTCTCGTCAACCGTCGCCCTCACGGTCGCCCTGGACACGATGATACCAATGCACCACAAGATGCTGCTTGGCTCGCCGCCTTCGCTTACGCCCGTTCCACCGTGTTCATTCAAACACCTACCTTCAACGCCCCTCTCGTCGTCGACGCCGCTCTTGAATCGGTCAGACGTGGAATCGAGGTCACCATCTTTGCAGATCTCGGCTTCAACGACGAGTGAGTCGTGTCTCTCTTCCGCTTACCTCGGCGCGAGCTCACCATCTCGTCTCGGCGTCTACAGGGGCGAGCTGTTGCCTTTTCAAGGCGGTACCAATGAGATGGTAGCCGCCGACATGTACAAGTGAGCCAGCTTGACCCTCATTCCCGAGAAGCAGAGCTGACCGATTTCGATCACAGGCGCCTCGGCTCGGACGAGAAGGCTAAGGGACTCCTCCGCTGGTACTGGTACACCGGCAAGGATCAGTCCAGGCCTCTTAACGCCACCAAGAAGGAGCGCAACTGTCACATCAAGGTGAGCAGCAAGCAACTAACCTTTCGGCGAGCGACTCGGCGCTGACAGCTCTCGCTCATCGCCTCGGTCCCCAAACTACAGCTCATGATTGTCGATGGATCTGTTGGAATCCAAGGTAACGGGAATCAAGATGGTCAGAGCTGGTTCCACTCGCAAGAAGTAAATGTCCTGCTGGACTCGGAGCTCATCTGTCGCGAATGGGCCTCGGCAATTCGTTCAAATCAGGTTCGTTTCCCTTCCGCTGCCTTGTCCTCTCGCTCTCTATCATTTTAATGATCCCTCTCTCCATTCCTCTTGCCGACCAAATCTACCGCAGAACACTCATCTTCACGGCGAGCTCGACAAGGACGGCATCTGGCGCGACGGCGACGGCAAGACTCTCCCAGGTGCCACTGGAGGACCCAAGGGACCTTTCAAGTCCCTCGTTGGTGTGAAAGGTGCTGTCCAGCGCGTGAGGGGAGAGGGAGGTTTTTAGGCGGGATGATTCTCGGTGCTGCTCAAATTTGAGCCAAAGTTCGGCTTTTGTAGTCCTCAGTAATAGCCTGTGACATATCTGTAATTCTTCTTTGTCTACGCAGTTACATCCCAATTTCCGCTCGCTTGCGCCGAAATCCCCACAAGCCTCGGACTTGCTCCTGTCCAAGAGCGTTTCCAGTTCGCCTCTCTCCCTCCCGCGATGAGCTGCTCATGCGCTCTCGCTCACCTTCGCCCTCGACCTCGGATTCTTCCGCTACATCAGGTGACAGCTCCCCTTCAGATTCAAGCGTCTCGAGCGACTTTGAAAAGGACGACAGGCGACGACTCCGGAGGGCGGGAGGCGGAGGACATCAACGAGGGCGAAGGAGACGAAAGGTGAGGCTTGGAAGGATTTCGAGAGGTTTCACGTGGCTCTGACTCGTCATGTACAGATCTACAATCCCCCCTCGGGCCAGGCGAGCGATCCCGCTGTATGGATCGGTATCGCTGTGCTCCTTCTTCTCCTTCCCATTACCTACTTCGTCTACGACGAGTTCCTTGCTACCAAAAGCGTCTCTTCAGCTTCCACCAGCGCCAACACTGCCGGGGGAGCAACCTCAGCTGCTACGACTCAAGCCGGATCACCTTCGGCGACCGTCTCCCAGAACAGCTCAGTCTCGATATCGGCATCGAAGGACGACAGCTCTACTGCAGCTTCTCAAAATGCGTCAAAATCAACTTCAGGTTCAGATACCGCTTCCGCTCCCTCCTCCATTTCCACCTCAACCGGTGATTCCTCATCCTGCTTTCCCCTCGGCTCAGCTACCCTTCCTTCCTCCGGTGCACCCTCCTCCACTCGCGCCGAGTGGTGGTGTGCCGATTCCGACCTGTATGGATTTCTCGGGTTCAGCTACCCACTCGAGGTCGCCGACTGCTCGGATAGCTCGAATGGCGAGGAGCAGATCACGGCCGATTTGAAGACGATGAAGCAGGCCTTCGGGGCGACGGTGGTTAGAGTGTACGCGCCGGAGTGCAGGGAGGTTAGCGTGTGGGAGAACTTGGTGAAGGGGTGCATTGCGAACAATATGGGGTTGATTGTGCAGGTGAGTCGAGACGACTAGAGTCTAGACCTCCGAGTCGGCGATGAGGGCGCTGACCGCTCCATCGCCCACAGGTCTGGTGGGGCTTTGGCGATGATCAAACATTATGGAAACAGACTCAATCCTCCATCTACGAGCTCTTCGCCAACTCTACCCTCGGCGACGTCGCTCCCTTCGTCGTTCATTCCGCCTCGTTCGGCTCGGAACCCATCGGCGACGGCGTGGACGGATCAAACTTCCTTGACGACCTCGCCGCCTTCAGGGAGAATATGAACGGCTATGGGATCCCGGTGGGCATCTCGGAGGATTGGAATCGCGATTCGATGAGGTCGGGCGATGGGCTCGGCGCAACGGGCAAGCAGGTCGTCGCCAATACAGACATTGTGCACGCTCACAGTGAGTCTCTTACGTCTATTCGAGCCCCAACTCGAGCTCTGACACCCTTTATCTGACAGTCATGCCCTACTATCAACCCACGACGGTCCCCACCGCCGATGACGCTTGGGCTTACATCCAGACGGAGGTCGAATGGCTCGTTACGGCCATCCCGGATCAGCCGCGTCAAATCACAGAGGTAATTTGATCTCTTTGAGCCGTTGAGAAGCTTCAGAACCCATGTCCTCTCCTCCATCGGCGCCGGCTCGACTTCTCGGCGATGCCAGGCTGACCCTTTCCCTTCACCCACAGTCTCAGTGAGCCCCCTCACAGCATCAAAGGGGTTGTCCAGCCTCTTCTGACTTCTTCTTCACTCGCAGATGGGCCTCCTACCTCGGTTATCACGGGCGAGGTGGAGCCGCCGACTCCATTTCCCTGTCCGCCTTCACGACCTACTGGAACGCCTTCAGCTCCAACTGCGACTTCTTCAAGACGAATCAGATCGGCTGGTATGTCCACACCTTCAGCGATACTTTTGAGCCGGTGAGACTTCTTCTCCCGCCCAAATTGACTTCGCCGAAGCGCCGAGACTGATCAGTGCTGTCGAGCAGGGGTTTGGCATGATTGATGAGGATGGGAAGACAAAGATTGATGATTGGAAGCCGGAGCGGTGTTAATTGGTGCTCTGCAAATATGTCATGCATCGCCAGACGCAGGAGAGCGAGCGACTCGGCACCGTCGGCTGGTTCGGCTCTCGTCTCTGCACTCCCCGCTCTCTACCTCTCACACCGTCACCACACCTCACCGAATCACTGACACAAATGCACAGCTGGCCTTGCACTTCACTACCTGCCCTCCTTGCCCGCCATCTAGCCGAAGAACTTGCCGAGAGCCTGGGAAGCCATGCCCGTGACGAGCGAGCCTCCGAAGCCTCCGAGTCCGCCCATCATGCCTCCAGCCGCCATACCGGTAGCCCACTTCCGCTTGGCGTCGCGGTCCTGCACCATCAGAGAGCAAAAGTCAGTCAGAGGCTCGGCGAATGGCGCCAAGAGGGTCAGCGAAAGTCAAACGTACAGCGTAGGTGTAGCCGACGGTGTTGGTGATGTTGAAGACGAGGGCGAGGAGAACGATGGGAAGGAAGGAGAGGTTGAACTTGAGGAGGCCGACGAAGAAGAGGAGCACCCAAGCGGCGGGGAACTGAGAGTGCCGAGCGAGGGTCAGCTGGCGGGCTTTCGAGCTCCTGATAACAAAACTCACAGCGTAAAGAGCAATCCAGAACATCTTGGCATCCACAGCGTTGGCAGGCTGATCCGGCTGCGAAACGAGAGGGAAGGGAACGCCGAGGTCAGCTCTCGAGGGCTCCAGAGGCGGCGCGGTCAGCAGCAGGACTCACGCTGCGGTGCTCAAACACCCAGAATGATGTTCCATCCTCATCCACCTGATTCCAGAAGCGCAGACCACAGAGGATGCGTCCTGACACGTTTCGGACGGTCCAGAAGTCCAGCGAGAGGAGAATGACGACCAGTACGGTCTGTGGAGGTGACGATAGGTAAGCACTACCTCCCTACGCGCTCAAGAAGGCGGAGCACGCTCACCGAGAAGACATAGCTCGAGGAGAAGAAGCCGCAGAGCAGGTAGGTTGCGATGGCGGCCACGCGGAAGAGGTACAGGAAGATGAGGGCTACTGGGTGCGCTGATTGTGAGAGAATTGACGCGTCCTTGTCTGCGCTGCCTGAGCCGCTGGTCTGCACCGAACCGAGGGCGGATGGAGGGGGAGGCGCTGAGGACGAGAAGGAGCGCTGAGGGGCGGCAGCGGTGGGTGTAGGCTCTTCGTCTGCTGAGATTTGCCCTTCTAGACCGGAGAGCAAGTTGGATGACGAGGACGCTGGGTTGTAGGACATCGTGTTGGGCTGAGAGGTGGGGAGCTGCGCGTGTGTTTAGCGAGCTGTAGCAGAGAAAGAGTTAGCTGAGTTCATACGGCTGAAAGCTGCAGAGGCGCACCTCTTATCTGTACAGAATCACGGGGCGCCTCGAGCAGCAGCAGAGGAATCGAGAACAGAAAGCGCGAAGGGAGATCGAGAGAGGCGTTGCTCCTCTGCTTCCCGCTCCATCTCGTCGACTCTTGAACTCGACATGCCGAAATCAGCTACAGCGACCTCTGGCAAGAGTTACGCCGGCATCAAGAAGCAGGCCAAGCCCATCAACGTCGAAGCCGTCTGGCGCACCCTCTACGACCAGCTCGAAGCATCTCACCTCGCCAAGGCCCTCAAGACTTGCGAGAAGCGTGCGTACTTATCGAGCTACAGCTGGAGCATATCACTGAAGACTCCCCTGCAGTCCTCCGACTCAACGCCTCCGACTCACTCGCCCTACAGACCAAGATCCAGCTGCTCGTTGCGCTGGACCGCTACCCCGAGGCTCTCGCTCTGCTGAACGCCGACGAGGACAGGCTCACTCAAGCTTACTGTCTCTACAAGACTGGTCGGGAGAGGGAGGCTCAAGAGGCTGTCGCTCAGCTGGACGAGGAGGAGGGCGAGGATCGTGCTGCCAAGCTGCTGGAAGCTCAAGTGGTGAGTCACCGAGAGTTGTCGAAGCAGCGGGATGTAGCTGATCATTCTCTTTACGTGCAGAGCTACCGTCTGGAGGACTACGAGACCAGTCGCGACATCTTTGAGGACCTCGCCGCGACCGTCGACGATGTAGGCGATGTCTCTCTCTTCGCCGGCGGGAGACAGGGCTGACCACCTCAATTACAGGAATCACCCGAGCTTGCCGATCTTCAGACCAACATCGCCGCATGCAACGCTCACATCGACTTCCTCTCGGCGGTCCCCTCCCACCTCGCTTCCACCTCGGCGCCCGCCATCGAGAAACTCGAGTCGGCCCCCGTAGGCCCCCTCATCCACTCCAACCCCCTCTTCAAGGTCTCCGCCGCCACCGTAGCCTCGACTTCGCGGTCTGCAGCTGCCAAAACGACGTCGCCGAAGGAGCAGAACGCCGCTGCTCGCAAGCCGAGGAACAAGCTGCCCAAGAATTACGACGCCGCCAAGCAGCCCGACGAGTACAGGTGGCTACCGATGCGCGAGCGACCTGGCATGGCCGAGAAGATTGTAGCCGAGCGCGAGAAGGCGAGGGGGCGGAACAAGGAGTTGATGCAAGGAGGCGCCGAGCCAGCGACGCCAGCCAAGAGCGGCGGAGGAGGAGGCGGAGGTGGAAAGAAGAAGAAGAAGAGCAAGAAGTGATGCAACGAGCTATGGCGTACCATACCGGATCCACTCCTCCCTCCGGGAGATGGAGAAGCGCACCGCGAAGTCGAAACTGGCTTGATCTTCGTCCTCGTTCTCGCGTTCGGTAGCATGGGATGCTATTGAGGCAGAGCATTCGTCGCCAGCTTCCTCGGCCGTGGGCGACGCTCGCCCGCCAACAGCTGCAGCCCTTTAGCTCGCGCCGGACTCCCCTCCCGCGGCACCCAGCCTACGAGAACCTGGCTGAATCGCTGCAGCGGCTGCCACACTTTAGGACTCGCGCCGAGGACGTCAGGGTGCTCAACGAGCCTGCTCAGTTCTACCAAACGCTCATCGTGAGTCCTCTTACCAGCCTGCAGAGCGACCTCACGGCGCCGTTTCCGCCCGCCGCAACTTGTTGTCGCTTGCTGACCTTCGGCTCGTCGTCGCAGGAGCGAATCTCGCAAGCCAAGCGCCGGATATTTATTGCATCGCTGTATATTGGAAAAGAAGAGACTGAGCTCGTGAGCCCCTTGCCTTCGCAACTCGAGATGCTGCTCGCTGACCGCTTCGCCCCTTCTTTACCGACCCGTTAGATCGCCGCACTGCACTCGGCGCTGAAGCGGAACCCTTCACTCGAGCTCATCTTTGTTGTCGACTACCTTCGCTCCACTCGCGAGATCCCAAAACCCACCTCTGCCTCCCTCATCGCTTCCCTTGCCGCCGCTTTCCCGAATCAAGTCGACCTTCGGCTCTACCACACCCCCAACCTCGCCGGATGGAAGAAGCGGTGGATCCCAAGGCGCTTCGATGAAGGATGGGGTCTGCAGCACATGAAGTGTTATGGCTTTGACGACGACGTGATGATGAGCGGGTGCGCCGGCCCTTCGGCGCTACTCCTCCCGCCTCAGCTGACCTCGGTCTCTACCTTCGAGCAGCGCCAACCTCAGCCACGACTACTTCACCAACCGACAAGACCGCTACATCGAATTCCGCAACCACCCCGCCCTCGCCGACTACTTCCAATCGCTCCTCCGCACCGTCGCCTCTTACTCGTTCCGCGCACTCGCAACCGACACGACCACTTCGCATCCAGCTCTATCCATCGTCTGGCCTTCTAGCAACCCTACTCCCTCTTTCCTCGATACCCCGACGTCGATACCCGACCTAAAAGCCCACGCGCACGAAGCCTTCAACTCTCTCACCACCGAATGGGCGCGCAAGCCCGTCCAGCAACTCTCGTCTCCCCTTCCTCCTTCCATCCGATACTCTTCATCCTCGCACGATACCTCGCTTCGCCCCCTCCTCCAGATGGGCACCTTCAACATCACTCAAGAGACCGATCTCGTCGTGCCCAACATCTTTCGCATGGCCAACAGCCTTGCGACCGCTCCTGGAGGGTGGAAGACGACGGTAGATTGGACGTCGGGCTACTTTAGTGTGCAGGAGCGGTATAGGGAGTTTGTCTTGGACGCCAAGGCCAACGTGAGGATCATGGCCGCTTCGCCCGAGGTGAGTTCGGTCGAGTTACGTTTGAGGGGACGAGGTCGCTTACCATCTCTCATGCAGGCAAACGGCTTCACTGGATCAAGAGGCGTATCCAAGTACATTCCACCGGCCTACACGCATCTCATGAAGACCTTTTACGATCAAGCCAACCAGCGTGCGGCTCGGCGGCGGCGGGAGACTCATATTGAGCTGCGCGAGTGGAAGCGGGAGGGTTGGACGTACCATGCCAAGGGTGAGTCTCTCTCTCTCCAATCCGTCGTCGAATGCAAGCTGACTCACCTCCCTCCCTTCGCAGGCATCTGGCTCGCTCCCTCACACACCTCTCCCATCCGCCTCCGCCCCGACTTCTCCACCCTCGCCGACGCCAACGATCTCGATGAAGAGCTGGCGCTCGCTCGCCCTCTACCGCCCTACCTCACCCTCATCGGCAGCTCCAATTACGGCAACCGCTCGGCGCAGCGCGATCTCGAGGCCAACCTCCTCGTCACGACCGACGCCAAGCCGTTACAGCAGCAGCTGGGGAGGGAGTTGAGTGAGATAAGGAGGTATGCCTCGGATGTGGTGAATGAGCGGCTGTTTGAGAGGAAGGGGAGGAAGGTGCCGTGGGGGGTTAAGGTCGCGGCCAAGGCTATTGAGGACATGTTGTAACGCTCAAGATAAGATGTAGAGTCCTCAGGTCTTCCGGTGTGTCGGCTTCGAGCGTTCAGAAGCTGTAGAGCGGAGAACGAGTAGCTCGGTTCGAGCCTGCGAAGCTCGGCGATGGCTGACCTCTCGTCCTCCTCCTGCAGCGTCCTCTCGCGCCTCTCAAGGGTGACCTCGACGCTCTCCCCATCTTCAAGAACAAGGAGTCGTGGTACCTCTGGGTGGGTTGTCATTCCTCGTCTTTTCGCTTGCCTTCTCGGCGCCGCTTCCCGAAGCTGACCGCTCTCGCTCGTTCTACCTCTTCGACCATCTCCCGTCTTCCTTGCTTTTCTTCTCTCATACACAATCCTACCGCGCAGACCGCCGTCAGTGGTATCAGCTTCCGCGAGCGCTACATGGAGTTCGGAAGGGCGTAGTAAAGCGATCGCCGAATCCGCCGACGAAGGAGTCATCTCGAATAGCTTGAAACTTGTGCAAAGAGCTTTGTTCTTCAGTGATAGTACTACTCTACAGCTTGGCTCCCTCGAGGGGAAAGGGTCCGTTCCACTTCTTGCCGAGGTGGAAGGCCATGAGCTCGAAACGGTCAGCGCCGAAGAACTTGGCCGTCTCGCCTTTCTCATTCTGCGCGATCATCCAAGGCTGTGTAAGGAGGGGCGAGGTCAGCTTCCCTACAGCTAAGCACGCCCCGACTCGCGAACGCTCTGCGGCCCCGCTCGACCGAAATTGAGTTGGACTCACGAATCCGAACGCTCCCTCCTCAACAAGCTTTGCCGCCTCAGCCTTGACCCTATCCTTGTTCTCGTTGGTCTGAGAAAGCTCCACCAGCTTCTTGAGCTCGCTGTCCGAGAGGACCGAGGTCGGGATGAGAGAGCGAAAGTTCTCGGGCTTGGATGAGGCCGTTGCGCCCTTTGAGTTGGGTCCCCACATCTCGCCCTATGACAGAAAAGAAGAGTGAGGATCTGCTCAAAGTGTAAGAGAGCAGTGACCGATCGAAAAGACTGACGTAAAAGATGTCGGTCAAGACGTTGAGCGCCGAGGGCTTCTCATCCTCGACGACACGGAGGAGGCGCATGATGTGAATGGTGTTGACGGGGAAGTTGTCGGGAAACCCGTAGGCTAGTGAACCGAGAAGGATGAGCCGTGCAAGGTTGCGTCAGGCAGCGCGAAGCTCACGGATTTGAAGGTATCTGCGGAGCGAAGCGGGAGTCAGCCTGAGACTTTCGGAGGAGACGAAGAAGGCGTATACGTACTTGGAGGTGAGAGGCATATCATGCTGGTTCATCCAGACACCTGCAGCATGGCGATAGCGAGCGAGGAGGGCGAGAAGCGGGGAACCAGGGAGGAAGGCGAGCGAAAGGCCGTCAGCTCTCTTGGATCGACACGCTATCGTGGTGCAGAGCAGCGAACCATCTGTACAGCTCTACAGATGGCTCCGCGAATGCTCACCCTTGTTCTTGACAGTGATGGGCGGTTTGTTTCCGCTCGCAACCATCACGCCGCCCAGGTACATCGGCTTGATCACCAGGTCAACGTTCCATGCCTTCTGGTAGCGTTGCAGAACTGTATAGCATCGGCGGTGAGCTTGATCTGCGATGAGAAGAGCAGCGAGAGGCTCACGAACGAGAGCGAAGTGGCTCCAGGGGCTAACCACATCATAAAAGAGGGTGACATTGGCCATGGCGATAGTAGTTTGCTCGAGAAGACTTCCTGTAGCTTTGTAGCGGCGAATCGAGCGACAGCGGCCGGCGTGAGACGACGACGTAGGATGTGGGGAGAGGTCAAGCTGAGCTCGCCGCTCAGCTGCACAAGACCTCGTTGCGCGAGGTTGGCTACATCTCGTCCAAGGGATCAAACAGCTGCATCCTCGACCTCTGCTCCCACCCGCGCCTCGCTACCTCGGAGCAGCTTCTCGCTCACTCGGCTTTCTCTCAGCCGAGCTCCGCTCGCTTGGGACCGGTCGCCGGTACTTAAAGGATGCGATAGTAAAGCAGTAATTTTGGCAGGGGGAGTTCTATTATATCACGTGTTGTTACTCGCTGTAGGTCGAGTCCTGTTCGGCGGGCTTCTCGATCTGTGAGATGCGATTGGGGGAGAGGAGGAGGGAGAAGGCGAGGCGAGATGTCAGTGATGCTGCAGAGACGAGGAGAAGAGAGCAAGGTCAACGTACAAAGGTCTTGATCCTCTCGTACCTGTGGGGGACGAGACAGAGGTAGGCAGGAGAGGAGCAGGTCAGCGCCGAGCTCAGCTAAAGCAGAGAAAGCCAGCAAGAACTCACACAGTGAATACAACAGCCTGACCGGGGGCGACACGAGCAACACGTGGAGTAATTCCCTTGTAGAACGCCTTGAAGCCCTCTTCCTTGAACATCTGCGCCGAGACGGAAGTGATGCGAGTCCATGCCGTCTCGCCCTTGAGAGCCGTGGCGCGCTGAATGCGGGTCCTAGCGAGGTGCAGTGAGGTCAGCACAGCCTGAGAGATGGGTCTCAATAATGAGACGGCCGACTCACTTGATGGTATCGATGGGAGCGTTGGTGAAGGGTCCCATGGCTCCCGAGATGAGTCCGATGAGCGAGGTTTGAATGGCGGGGAGCTGTCCTTCGGGGTATTGAGGCTGCCACTTTTGCAGCAGACGCTTGAGCTCAGTGTAGGCAGTGAAGTTGGCAGCTGAAAGTCAAGGGAAGGAGGGAAGAAAGAGTCAGCTCTCATTCCGAGTACGGGCCGGACGCCTTGAAGACGACTCACCCTGGTTCGTCGCCTGGCGAAGGGCGGTGAGTCCGACACCACGATACAGAGTCTTGGGTCCCTCCTCGCGAAGGATGACGTAGAGGGCGTGTCCAGCGTTGCGGTACTTGGGAACGTCGAGAGGGTCGGTCATCGAGTGCACCTGGGCTTGCAGCCGGATCTTGACGACCTCCATGGGTCCCACGACGATGACAGCCTCGGTAACTCCAGCTCCCAGTCCAGCTGTAGTGCATCAACGATACAACGTTAGCTTTGGGCGCCGGCAAACAGTAGACGAGCTCCGGTCACTGCGAAAGGACTCACCGAGGAAGATGGAACTCGAGGACACCTTGCCAGTGTCCTTGTTCTTGAGCAAGTCCTTGTACGCCTCGAACGAAGCGAAGCGGATGGCCATCTTGGGCACAATACCAGTCACGACGGCGCCGAGACCTTTGTACAATCCCAAGGGCGACTCCTTGGCGACAATGGAGCGTCCGGTAGCGATGAATCCACGTCCCTTGCCCTGTAGTACATTTGAGCCATGGTCAGCTTCTGCAGCGCGGTATTGGCCGCCCCGCGCTTTTTTGTCGAACGGGGCGGAGTGGGAGACCGCGGCAGCGGCACGACGGTGCGTCTCGACGGGGAGCTGCAGGGAGCTGCCGAGCTCACTGTAGAGCACCGACACGTGCTGGGATGGGGGTAGATTCAATGTACTCACTCCTGTTCCACGACCGCTACGACTGAGCTGCATACGGACCCTGCAGGACGACGAACGAGACTGTCAGCTGCTTGGCCCTCTCTCGAGCTCTCACGACCGGTGTACTGACTTGATGGTGTCGAGGGGGTCTGTAGAATTCACAAAGAGTTAGTGACAGCCACAATGCTCGGTTACAAGCCACTCACGGCAAACCAAAGCTTCACTCAAGCCAGCTCCTCCTCCTGCGAGCAGATGCACCCCAATAGGCGTCTTCTTCTTGGGCTCGGGCGCCTGGTCCTTGCTCACTGGTGCTGCTGACATGGCTATAGAAAGGTGCTAAAGGTGGGAGAGACGGGGCGAGGGCGGCAGACGAGAGAAGCTCGAGCGAACGGCGAAGGTCGACGGGTTCTGAGAGGTGGGGAAGGCAGGCGACGGCAGAGAAAGGAGCTGGCTGTAGCGAGTGTGCCGAGTATGTCGGGGTGAATGAGCTGCTGCTGAAGCGAATGAGCTAGTACCGGCGACGATGCGATTCGAAGGAGAGCGAGGGAAGCAGAGAGACCGGAAGCTGCTCCCCCTCGACTTTCACATTCGCCGCGAGCGGTCCCGGAGCTCAGCTCGGCCGGTCAGTCGTTTTCCCACATTTCTAAGGCTTCCGATTTCACTCTCTATTGCTGCACTTGTAGCGCTACAATGACCGTGATTCATTCTCGCCGCGCCCTGGCTCGAACTGGACTTCCCCTTTGCCAGCTCGGCCGGCGGACCCGTCTCAACGCCGAGAAATGAAGCAGAGCTCGCTGGGCTGATCACACTACAATGGAGTGAATAGAAAGAAGCTCATCATGAGGTGCAGCCCTCACCGCTGCATCGAACCCCGCGCAAAGACCATAGAACTGCTCTCAGGCGATAGGAGCAATTCGCCCGAGCTCCCCCGAGCAGGTGAACGAGTCGTGTGCCGGCGTTCAATGCGAGGATGCGGGGAGCTACGAGCAGGATAGACACGACTTGACTCACGAGAGGTGTCAGTATCGAGCAGACGCGTTTCCAAGTCCCGCCAAAAGCCGCCAAAAGTCATCGCCGAAAAAGCTCCGCTTCGGCTTGTGACTGACTGGCTCTTCCGGGGCCAAAGGTGCGGTACACCAGCTTTCAAAGCGGAGAGCAGTAATACGGAGAGCTGCTGCTTACTCTCGATGCTGGAGGCGGAGAAGAGCGACGACGGAGGAGAGAAGCATCGCCAAACGGAGCTCAGCGCTTGAGAGTCGGCGTTCGCTTCTCGAGACCAGGGCCAGAGCTACCGTACACCAATTTCACTAAAGCTTCACTACGACTAGTACTCGAGGTCATCCTCACCACCATCCATCTTGTCGTCGGGCTTGCCAGCTTCAACGCCGTTCGCCTCAGCCTCCTCCTTGTCGACGGGCACTGGCTCCAAGGCCATGGCCACATCGGCCTCATCCGCGCCATTCACCACCGCAGCAGCCGACCTATCCACCATCTCGGCATCACTCCCTCTCCTGCTCTCCAACTCCTTCTCCTCCCTCTCCTCGGCCTCCCTCCTCCTCTTCTGCCTCTCCTCCCTCTCCCCCCTCTCCACCTCCTCTAACTGCTCATCCCTCTTCCTCTTAGCCGACTCGAGCTCATCCACCTTCTCCCCCTTGGCATCCTTCCACGCCTCCTCCTCCTTGCGAATCGCCTTTTTGACCGCCGCGATTTGGTCTTCAATTTGATCGGCTTGGCTCGCGAGGAGGCGGTAGGGACGATAGTAAATGGGTTTCGGAGCGCCAGGGGCGACACGTTGTCCGTGTGGGAGACGAGGGGCGAAGGGGACCGAGATGCCGTCGGTGGAAGGTGGAGGGGCGGGGAGGGAGAAGGAGGTGCAGAGGAAGTTGGCGAGTTGGAGCTTGGTCGAATGACGGACGCGGTACTGTGCGGAGAGCAGTGAAATTAGCTTCAGGTTCATGAAGCGAGGAAGCCGCGAGCACGAAGAGCACCGCAACTCACAATCGCCTCCGTCCTGCCAATCTCCTCCTCCTTCCTAACCACCTCCAGCTTGAGCTCCTTGCTCTCCCTCTCAGTCCTCCCCTTCCTCTCCATCTCCTCCTTCTCCCCCTTCAACTTGCTCGCCAACCTCTCCTCCAACTCCTTCCTCTTCTGCGCCGCGCCGCTCACGTTCTCCCCCGCCGTCTTGGCCTGCTTCAACGTGCTCTGCAACAGACCAAACATCCTCCGACCGCGCTTCTTCGATTCGGCGGCCACGACTTCGAGCTTGCGCTTCTTTTGAGCTTGGGCTTCCAGCTCCTCTGCGGTGGGCTCTGCTGGCTTGCCCTCCTCCACGGGCGCTGGAGTGACCTCTGCAGCAGGGGCGGGCGTGCCCTCTTCATCTACGGCGATGGGTGTAGCTTCTTCGGTAGGAGCGGTCTCGACAGCAGGAGCTTCGGGAGCGGGCGACTCTCCTGCTGCTGCTGGTGGAGGTGACGCTCGACGAGAGGGTGAGGCAGAGGCGGTTTCAGTGTCCATGGGAGCAGTAGCGGGAGGAGGCGGAGGAGGTGAGGCGGAGGCGGTGGCGGTGGCCACTCTGTAGGGGAGCGAGAGGTCAGTGGTTGAGCGCGAGCTGGGGAGGACGAGTAAGGTTGACTTGCTCTGCCATTTTGTAGGGTTGCAGCGACGAGTGGAGGGTGATGCGGTGCAGGGAGAGACGCGACTAGAGGTAACTCGTTGACCTGTAGTGCTGCAGGGGCGAGTCGATGAAACGAGGCGAGGAGAGTGGGAGGAAGAGCAAGGGAAGGCTCGAGGGCTCTAGGACTTGGGCGCTGGACAAGGGGCGGCCGAGGGAGGGGCGATTTCGCTCGGAGCATGCGCTGCGCTCGCAATACGCCGAGGGCACTGAAATACTGTAATACAACGTTTCGAAACCTAGGCGAGACCCTTCCTAGCCAACACACGCTCCACTGCCCGCTCAACCATCTGCTCGAGCGCTCCTCCAGCCTCTCCTCCTCCCTCCAGCACGTTCCTTACAATACTCTCCACTCCCTTTCCTACCACATCGCACTCAACATTGATGCTATCGCCAACCCTCTTCAACGCGACGACCGTACGGGTCTGAGTGTGCGCAATGAGCATAACGCCGAAGAGCCCTCGGCCGGCTTCGTAGTGCTCCTCTCCGGGCTTGGGGATCGAGAGATGGGTGAGGGTGAGGGAGGTACCGTCGAGCGCGATGTAGCCTTTTGGAATGAGGGCGGTGTGGAACTCGAGAGGGAGGGACATGAGGAGACGGACTGAGTCACCGTCGGGGGTTAGGGAGAGGAGCTTGGCGGTGGTGTCGACGTGGCCCTGTAGGA
The DNA here is from genome assembly GCA_003054985.1 of Leucosporidium scottii. NCBI lineage: Eukaryota > Fungi > Basidiomycota > Microbotryomycetes > Leucosporidiales > Leucosporidiaceae > Leucosporidium > Leucosporidium scottii. The sequence goes on from MWVB01000025.1 coordinate 261,221, forward strand.
GGAGAGCGAGAGGTGTAAGTACTTGAGGTCTGTCGACGCTAAGAGCCGAGAAGGCTGTCGCCTTGAGAAAAGAGTCATCCGGCTTCGGAGGAGGGAAAGCGAAAGGCTCACCTGGACAAAGTGACCTCCGAAGCGACCGTGACCTGCCATGGCGCGCTCCAAGTTGACCTTGCTTCCGACCTTGAGGGATCCTGCAACATAACAACGCATCAGCCTGGCTAAATCTCGCCCCGAAGCAGGGCAGCCGAAAGCCGCAAGGCCAGTCACCGAGATCTGTCCTAGAGAGGGTCTCGTTGGCCAACCCGACGGTAAAGTGTCCCTCGGTAGCATCAAACTCGGTCACGGTCAAGCAGACTCCATTCACGGCGATGGAATCTCCAATCGAGCAGTCCCCGAGGATGGCGGCCGCTTCAGAGATGACAAAGCTGTAGCCTTCGAACTCGGTCGTAGGGGTGATGTGGGTGATGACACCGAGGATCTGTACAAGGTTAGGAATGAGCTGCTGCTCCTGCTGCTGTGGAAAGCGAGATCCTCACTTCGACGAGCCCGGTGAACACTGAGCGGCGAGCGGAGGGGGGAAAGCGCATTAGTCAAGGGTCGGCGTCTGTGCTGTAGCGGGTCAGCTAGCTAGAACAGGCTCACTGGTTGCAAGGGGGGTGAGCAGCGAAGTGAACGTTCAGAAGTCAAGAGACGGTTCAACTCGTTCGAGCTTCAAGGTCTCCCTCTCGCCAACTCGCTCCCTCGGCCGTCGACTCCGCCAACTCGCCCAGTCTACCGCTCTACAGGACATTCAACAGCGGTATATCGACCTACAGCTCTTCTTGGCGCTACGACCTCTTCCCTACCAGCCCTCCTATGCCCCTCCTCTCATCAGCATGAGCGTCCCTCCTCCCGTCGAACGCCCCTCCCGTTCCACCTCGGCCTTCTCTCGCTTAGCAGGCATCGTCCCATCAGCTCTCTCCGGCTCATCAGCTTCCTCGGGCGGATCCTACGGCCCTCAAGCTGGCTCCGTTTCCTCCACCTCTTCCCTCCCCACCAACGTCCTAGGCGCTACTCCAGCTCGCGCACAGGATGCTCTCGAAGCGCTCGCATCGGCCGATCAGTCGAGATTGAGGAATAGCTCTGCTGATGGCAGGAGAGGGGATAAGAGCAGGAGTAGGGAGAGGACGGCGGGGGATCCTTCGCTCGCGGCCTACATCACTCAGAATAGGATGGGAGGAGCCAGTGGGTCCGGAGGAGCAGGAGCGTATTGGGGTGGAGAAGCTTTGCCTCCCAACGCTAGTGGTAGCACCTTCTCCATGTTCGCGCCGGGAGGTAGCTCCTTCGGCGGAGGAGGAGAGAACGCTTCGCACTTCTTCCCTCCCGGAGCCAGCGCCTTCTCGTTCGAAGGTGGAGTGCCAGGCGATCCTGGTAGCTTCCGCTCCTCCGCCGGCTCCCCATCTCTCTTCGGACAGAGCAGGTTCACCCTCGCCGAGCAGTCGTCCATTCCGGAGAACACCTCGGGGTTCATGCCTTCGGGCTCGCTCGCCGCTAGTTGGGAACCATCGTCGGCCGCTTCGGCCAGGGCAAGAGGAGAGAGTCCAATAGGTGGCGGGAAGAAGATGAAGGAGTCGAGTCGGGGACTGAGGTTCGCGGTGAATACGGCGTCGAGGGATAGGGCGATGGTCGGGCTTGCCAAGCCTCCACCAGATGTGGAGCAAGGTCGTGTTGCGGTAGCAGGGAGGACTTGTACGTCTATCGTTGTTCTCAAGACGAGCAACGCTCACGCTTCTCTATCCCACAGGCCTCAAGATCCTCAAAGTCCCTCACGGCGGGCCTCGGCGCGGCGTCGACAACCCTTCCTCACACAAGTCGGGATCCAGCATCGCATACCGTCGCTCTAGAACTCGAGGACTCGCCCTTGGGAAGAGTGACGAGGAGGAGTCGGCTTCGGAGAAGGGGATGGAGAGGGAGGAGGTCGTCGAGATGCTCGATGTGCGAGTTGGAGCGAAGCTGGGACCGGCTTACCTCTTCAGCGACGTGCGGTGGGGGTATGAGGGTGATTCGACGTCTTGATTGGCGTACTTGAGCCCACACTGACCATCCCTTCCCTGTAGCAACCTCGAACAAGCTCGCTACCTCCTTCACGAACGGCGCCGTCGCTCTTTGGGACCTCGGGAACGGCGCGAACATCAAGGTGTCTCGTGAGTCCTCTCATCCTCTCAATCGCGCTTTCTTTCACCTGCTGACCTCTCATTGCAGATCTCATCAAGTACGAACATGATCGAGCAGTCAACCGAGTCGTCTTCGGCGGACAATCGGGCAGCTGGCTCATGAGTGGAGGTCAAGATGGTCAGATGAAGCTCTGGGTATGTCGCATCTCTTTTTACAGCTCTCCAGTGACTTGCTCATCCATCTCTGCAGGACATCCGAGAACCTCGCCCCGCCTCGCTCATCCTCAAAGCCTCCTCCCCCGTCCGCCACCTCGCCTTCTCCCCCTCTGTCGCTCAACCCTTCACCCTCGTCGCCGCCTGCGGCTCCGGTACTCTCATCCGCTACGACATCCGCTACACCGGCCGTCAAGGAGGGGGCGCCATCGACCGAATCGCCGGACACGTCGGCAGCTGCTTGGCGATGGATTGGAGGGACAATATCGATGGCGAGAGGAGTGATACGGCTGCTCCGAGCGCAATTGAACCAC